>JAANDH010000142.1:37962-98921 GCA_011799765.1 Nymphaea thermarum | reverse complement strand
TTTACAAAATCCTTATGTATATGGATAATATTGATGGTGATAGATGAATCACAGCATGCAAAGAGATGCATTTTATGGCTTACCATCACTATATATATAAGTATATATATTGGCGGAACCATATGTACATTGGCGTGAGCAATTGATACCATCTATTGAGTAGTTGAACTATATGTATACCTTGGCAAAAGTCGGCAGCCATGGATGAAACTGAAAGTAGGAAGAAGAGTACGGCCAGTACCGCCATGACTTGGACACCTGATAAAACAACTTTGCTTGTTGCCATTTCTCTCTCCCTCTCCGCCTCCTGTATTCAGCTACGTAGAGCAAGGGCTTCCTGGTTAAGGGGATCTATAACTCGAACCAGCTGCTTAATTTGCCTACCTTTTGCCGACCTCTTTTGAATGTTGACCGTGCGCGCGCCTCCATGCTTGAACTGAAGGGAAGAGAGATATTTGGGCCCATTGATTAATTTCTTTCGTGCGACTTTCTTGGTAGTTCTCATCGTCGTTTTTCATCAGTTCCTTTTGGTGCTTTTCTGTTTAATTTCTTTATGTTCATACCGGTGACGACTGGCCGCTGATGATAAGGTTGCAGATGATGAAGGGGTGGCTCTCCTACTTTCTCTCACATATCAGTGAGAGCTCATAAATTAGAGAGAGAGAGGGGGATAGAGAGAGAGCCCTGCCCGGTGATAAATATAAGTATACACCAAAGTGGGTGGAGGGTGTAGTGAAAATTTTTATACAGATAATGGGTATTTAGACTTGTTTTTACTTATTCACAATTCTTTTTTACATAAAAGTTTTTATTTTTTCCTTTCACTGGAGATATTTTCGTCATCGTACTCTCCTGTGCACAAATTGTAGTCCACAATGAGGTGCACCTAACGGGTTCGGTGATAAACTGGAGGAAAGGAAAGGTTGCCTTCATGTGTTAGATCCCAAAACAATGAAAGAGAGATTTGGAGAATAGACTTTTATGACTGACAAAGAATCAAACTTATATAACGTTTTAATTTTTTTTTTCCAAACATTTAACAAACACTAGATAGACATCCATTATAACAAAATCTAGGAAAGCAAACACATCCTGGATTAAAATGTTGAGATTTTGATCTTAGGATTTTAATCCTGGTGCTGCCAAACACTACCTAAGTAGTGTGAAGCCTTACCTAGGCAAGCAAGGTGAGGTTTTGCTTTGAAAGGGGTTACAGTTGGATTTGAAGCCATTGACCAGCTGCCAGCATGTTAAGGCCTTCTCTGAACTTCATAAATCGTTGGTTGTGCACTTAAATCTTCTTTAAAAGGAAGATGCCATGAGAAATCAACATATAATGGAATTAAAACATTACTAGTATTTTATTTGTTTCCACTATAGATATTGGAGGAGGACATATATAGAAGGATCTGTTCAACTTAGCTTCCAATCCTTATCCTATATATGGCGCAGGAATCAAAATTAATGTATAATAAGGCAATAAACCTGCAAAAAGAAAATGAATTGATTGTTTCACATCCACAATTGCTTCATTTGGTTCAATTTCCTTCCTTGCGACGGTATCTCTAGTTTCTAGATTGAGCCAATTCCTCTACTATAAATTGGATCATAATCGGCCTTCTTTAGCCAACAAAGTTTTCTCCTCTTGCTTTTGTGATTTAGCTAGAATGCTAGTTAAGTATTTCATTTGTCCCACTCTTTCTGTTGTTTTCTTTGCCTGACAAATGCTTCTCTAATTTTTTTTCTCCCAAACAAAATTCTAACTCCAATGCTCATAGACATGTGCCTTACTACCATGCATTCAAATTAAACAAAATCTGCAAGCTAGATCATGATATGACATCAATATTTTGCATCGCTCAAGGCCCATCATCCACATTAACATGGTGTGCCACATTGTCATCATTTTACTGAAAGGACACTATTTTAAATTATTGATTAAAACGTTATCACTCTTGTGCTCGCATCCACGGATGTTGCAGTCGAGGGATTCTGCATTAGCGGTTGCAGCCTCCATGACTCTGCCCTCCTGTTGACTAATGGTGAAAAGATAGCACATGTTTGGGTTGCTAACTCTGAGAACCAATGCCCTGGACAGTGCGCCTGGCCATTCCACTAGCATCTGTATGGGCCGCAGACCCTGGTGGCGCCAAATGTTCACGTGGGTATTGATGGAATGGTCATCAACATGGCTAGCATGTTGGCCGGCACCGTCACCAATGCCGACGAGAGCGGCTACTTCCAAGGGACGTCTACTGCTCCTCTAGAGGCAACGTCAGCCTGTGCAGGGAGATACGACAGGCCGACATTGCCTCTAGAAGAGCAGTAGCCATCCCTTGGAAGTAGCCGACCTGGTCGGGGTTGGTGACGATGTCAAGCGACTTGCTGGCAATGTTGATGATCATTCCATCGACACCCACATCACCATTTGGTGCCACCAGCAGCCTGGTCTGCAGCCGATGCAGAGGGTGGTGAAATGGCCAGGCACACTGTCCAGGGCACTAGCTCTCGGGATTACCAACCCAAATATATGCGAATCTTTCAGCAATAGGCAGCAGGGGAGCGGAGTCATGGAGGCCGCAGCTGCTCATGCAGAATCCCTCGACTGCGACGTCCTTAGATGTGGGCACAAGGGTGAAGCCTCATGCCGTTAACGGTGGCGGCAACTCCGTTTTGCCCAATTGGATTTTTCATGGGCCTCAACTCTCTGTGCAAACAAATGCAAATCTTGTTCCTCAAACAGTATTTTAAGTGAAAGAGGTACGTCAATTGCTGGTTTGGGTGACGTAAAACCTGACTCTCTCCTAACTCGGCCTGAGCCCTACTCGGTTGCAATAAGAATACATTAAAAAAATAGCCTTAGATACCTTACTTCATCTATATGATATAAGAATACATTAAGAATAGCACATGTTTGGGTTGCTTAACTCTGAGAAGCAATGCCCTGTTTAGTGTGCCTGGCCATTCCACCAGCCTCTGTATGGGCTGCAGACCAGGCCGCTGGTGGCGCCAAAATGGTGATGTGGGTGTCGACAGAATGATCATCAATATTGCTAGCATGTTGCCTGGTATCGTCACCAATCCCTACAAGAGCGCCTACTTCCAAGGAATGACTAGTGCTTCTCTAGAGGCAGCCGGGATACACCGCAAGAACGCTTATGCGGGGTAGTTGTCGTATATCCAAACAAATTCTTGAATCCTGTTCCCTTTCAATTTAATCATACTTGCGACAAGTTGCCATTCACCAGTGAATGACCACCTTCTATACGACGGTTAGATTTTTTTAGCATGGAACACATGGCCATTAAATGTTGTGGAGCACTCATGGTTAGTTTCTCTGCCAAGTTCGCTTGTGAGGAGCTTCTTGGAACTGTCCTGGAAAGCCCTGTGGTTTTATGTGTCCCAACTGAATATACGATCCGAGTCTAATGTTTGATTTTATCCAGAATCTACCCATTTCTTTCTTAAATATGAAGTCTTCCATACTATTTATCTTGAATTTTTTGCAATACAATGAAATCGACATAACTTTATAAGTTCAAATACGACTGTGAACTATTCTCTTAAACAAGTGAAAGACATTTTTACAATCGTATTTGAACGATGATGACATTATCTGCAGGCTGGTGGACCATCGCTTTGCTTCTCGATTACCAAAGCAAGGCAGACAGAGAGCTTTGCCATGACATAAGTGTCTGCTCAAAATCGGTGCATTTCTCGGCCTCATCCAAACATAGCGTTAATTGTCCCGTAACATTCAGCATTCCACAGATTTGAACTGTCCTATAAACAAATAATTCAATCTGCTATAGTCATAAAATATGTTTGTTAAGATCTTCCCGGCAAATGATCAGCACTGAAATAATTAATATTTTGTTGTTGGTGAGGCTTCAAGACATTACAGGCGTTCCTTTGAAAATTGTATCAGCAAAGGAGATTTATATGCCAACATGAGTTCAAGATCGGCCCCGAGTTTATTGGGGAAGATGAGGCCGAGAAATGCACCGATTTTGAGCAGACACTTCTTGTCATGGCAAAGCTCTCTGTCTGCCTTGCTTTGGTAATGAGAAGCAAAGCGATGGTCCACCAGCCTGCAGATAATGTCATCATAGTTCAAATACGACTGTAAAAATGTCTTTCACTTGTTTAAGAGAATAGTTCACAGTCGTATTTGGACTTATAAAGTTATGTCAATTTCATTGTATTGCAAAAAATTCAAGATAATAGTATGAAAGACTTCATATTTAAGAAAGATATGGGTAGATTCTGGATAAGATCAAACATTAGACTCGGATCGTATATTCAGTTGGGGTACATAAAACCGCAGGGCTTTCTAGGATAGTTCCAAGAAGCTCCTCACAAGCGAACTAGCAGAGAAACTAACCTTTGAGTGCTCCACAACATTTAATGGCCATGTGTTCCATGCTAAAAAAATTTAACGGTCGTCTAGAAGGTGGTCTTCACTGGTGAATGGCAACTTGTCGCAAGTATGATTAAATTGAAAGGGAACATGATTCAAGAATTTGTTTGGATATACGACAACTACCCGGCATAAGCGTTCTTGCCGTGTATCCCTGCACAGGCCGATGCTAGCTCTAGAGAAGAACTAGTGTTAGGAACAACACACAAAACACTCCGCTCACACTCTTAAGAGGAGGTTAGAAAAGCAACAAGGAAGAAGACAACGATTTACGTGGTTCGGAAGAATAATCTCCTACGTCCACGGTCGCCCAGATCTCTTGTATTCTCTCTCAGATGAACACACACAGAACAACACTCACAAGCGGCGGCCCTCCTCTCAACATAAGGATTAGGGCAAAACCCGCATTTGTACAAAAGACATATATGCCCTTACATTTGGATCCGCGATATTGCATATGAGTGTCCAGTATGGATCAAGTTCCATACACCAACAACTAGTCATTCCTTGGAAGTAGGCGCTCTTGTAGGGATTGGTGACGATACCAGGCAACATGCTAGCAATGTTGATGATCATTCCGTCGACACCCACATCACCATTTTGGCACCACCTGCGGCCTGGTTTGCAGCCCATAGAGAGGCTGGTGAAACGGCCAGGCGCACTGTCCAGGGCATTGCCTCTCAGAGTTACCAACCCAAACATATGCAAATCTTTCTGCCGAATCAGAGTCATGGAGGCCGCAGGTGCTCATACCAAATCCCTCCATTGACACATCCTTAGAAATGAGCACAAGAGACGGTGGCGTCCTTGGTAGCCAGCTTCCCCATTTGTGCCCGTTTGAGTGAGTTGTCCGGTGAGTACTTGTCATCTAGTTATGCTTTCGCAGCACCGCTATGGCGGATCTTGGCCGGCCTTGCCTAAGGGCCTGTTTAGTAGGAGGGAAAGAGAGGGATTGAGCAATCCCTCATTTGTTTGGTTGACTAATTAGAAAGGAGGGAAATTGGCAAAACGTGTTTGGCTGCAAATGAAGGGAAAAGAAAGGAAAGAGAGAGATTGTTTAGTGTAAATCTCTCCCCTCTCAAATCGAACGGATTGGGAAGAAAATGAAAAAAAGTAAGTGGAAGAGTTTTTATTCCCATACTACCCCTCCTTTTCTTTCACCCATTTCTAAATCCATGTGTTATTTAATCTTTTTTTTCATTTCATTCCTTTCCCTTTCCTTTCTATCCAAACAACATTTTAATTAACTCTTTACATTCCTTTCAATTCCATTCATTTCCCTTCCCTTTCTCTTCCTTTCCCTTTTCTTTCCCTCCCTTCCTTTCCCTCCTACCAAGCAGGCCTAAGCGTATGACCTTCTACCTCTAAGAGGGCACCGAAGGGCTCTTCTCCTTAAAGAGAGCTCAAGAAGTAGTTGAAAACTTGATTAATGCACAACACTGACTGAGTCAAGCCATTTCTACATGGACAGTGAATTCTGTAGTTGATGAGAAGCCGGTTATATGTGCAAACCCCTCTGCGCCAAAAAAAATGCACATTGAATCGTCACCCTCGAATTCACTTTACATTTTTTTCCGAGCACATTTGCTGAATGCAGCTCCGACCATCTAGAGTGTGTCTCCTCATTTCAAGATTTTTTCAGACCACCCTCCGCCAATTAGTAATCCCACTTAATTTATTAATCTCTGCTGAAAATCAAAACGAATTAATCTCTGTTTACTAAGCTTAATTGATCACCATGCATGAACAGTTAATAATGATGAAAGAGCGCGCCATGTCAATTTGATAGCAGTTGCAGCTTTGCATCTGCATCCGTTCAGATCTGAATCCAGAACTGAACCCGACGAGAAATATCTGAGCAACGTTGCATGAAAATGTTGGATCTTAAGCCATGAAATCATGAGGGCGCAGATTAATTTCACAGGACTGAAATCTCGTCCGATTAAGTTGCGGCACTTGATCATGAAATCCCACTGCCTTGAGGTAATAAATTAAAAAGTAAGAGAAAAACTATAAATTTTGGCAGCAAGAATCTTAAGATTATAATCAATAATATTGTCAGTGTGTAGGCTTATTTCTCATAATTAGCATCAAGCTTTATTATTACATTGCAAGAGACTTAATTACCAGTACAACGAGCTCACTCATTTAACTATAAGCACATCTTGAGAGGAAGAGTAAGGAGTGATCTACCCGAGTCTCGGAACAAGGTAAATCTTGCCGTGTGTGTTAACCCAGACAAACACCCGTCGGCAGTCAAAATTCTGGATTACAGAGGATCCTTCTTGGACGGTGAAGACAAAGTTCACACGGTGGTTCTCAGCTTTTATGATGGCTTCTGCAGTCGATCCATCCTTACCTACCAGCTCCGGCCATGCACTCTTCCCTACAAAACCCATCAATTCAATTCAAAGAAGAACACAGTTGGTTGGTCGTAACAGTAACTAGAATAGTTCATAGTTGCCAACACGTCTTCGCTCTGCTGCAACTTTGGACATGATATTGCAGACGAGGAAGATGCAAATAAATGTCACGTTCGAAGCGATGCAGTACTCTAATATGCTCACTGTTCTTCTCTCTTAGGAAACATAAGAGCAACGAATTCATGATGGTTTGTTAGTGTGCATGTTAAGTTTTTTTGGAGAAGACCAGAAGGCCCAAACAGTTGGTTTTCTTCTGTAGGCCGACCGGCTGAAGGAAATAAGTTTGCAAGAGAGAGAGAGTCTATATACCTTTGCAGGAGGCGGCTTGGGCAATGGAAGAGGCAGAAAGGAGGAAGAAGAAGAGCAGGGCAGTCCCCATGACTCGGGCTTGGATTGTGGTTGCCATCGCTTTCACTCTCCCTGTCTCTGTGGGCGATCGGAACTACAGCAATGGAGTTGAGGGGTTTCAATTCAACAACAGGCAATGTGGCAATGGAGTGGTGCGTTGGTTGATTTATAGATGGAGGGCAGCTGAGTCCCTGGCAATCAGCCACCGCCTTGCTGCAACATTGACCGTACCTGAGCCTCCATGTTTGAATGTTCTTTTGAGAGAGAGAGAGAGAGAGAGAGAGAGAGAGAGAGAGAGAGAGAGAGATTTCCTCGACGTTCACACCGGCGAAGGCCTCCAATCTCTGTGTCATGTGGGTCGCTCCCTACTTGGTTCAAAGTGTGACGCTTTTGTTTTTATCAAATCAATCAATCAATCTCTCTCTTCCTATCACAATTTTTGTTATTGATTTCTCATTTTGTCTTCTTTTTCCATCTTCTTGTTTTCAAATTTTGTTATATATTTCTCTCCCCCTCAAATTTGTCGGTTAACTTTATCTCCAAACCTATGGATAAGGTTCAACCGTCCTTAAAGTTATGACTTGTTTTAAATGTGACATTCTAAGAGCTTAACTTTTTTCTTTCTTATATATATATGGTCATGGTTACCTTCTATACAAGATAAGAATCAAGTCGCTTGAGTTATAACGACGTTGAACACCGGATTCAAAGGGAAAGCTTAATTACCTCACCTTGTTGTAGAAGCGCCGGACCAGAAACTTTGTTAAGGTCAAATAGTTTACTTCTAAAGGAAACGTAATCCTTAGACCATTTTGGCAATGTGACATTTGACGAAGAAAGAAAACAATATATTTTTAATATAAAATAATATATAAATATAATTAATTATAATAAGATATTGTAATTATATATAAAAGTTACTTACATAAATATTAAAAAAGTTATCAAGTCCACCAGGTCAGTCTGGTGTCTTTTTTCCAGGCCGGAGCCCTATTGGGTACTAGTACCAATCGATGGCTGGACCCGATGCCCAGACTTTCTTGTAATTATGCCATCATCTTGCATATGAACCATGTAATGTATAAACATGAACAACAAATTAACAGCAAGAGTTGATTTTTGAGCGAAAAGAAAGCAGTTAGATCCAAACGTAACATATCTGTTCAATTATAGCCTGATCTTGTTTTATAACGATGAAACATTATTGATGTTAATAACAACTTGAGCTTAGAACGTTAACCGAATCGGTATTTGACTCAACTTGATTTCGGTATGAAATCAGCAAAATATCGTGTATATAATGGCAGGTTTTGGATTCATCCAGGAATTCATCGAGGAACTTGATATAAAAGTAATAGTGGACATTGGGCCACGACTTATGGGTAGTCAGAAACCTGACTTGTAATGGGCTGAGCTGTCTTGACTTGACCCGATACATAACTTATATATATATATATATATATATGGTTTGTAAAAGATTATCAAGAAAAGCGCCCACCTTCTGCTTGTAACTTTTTCCCCGCAAATTCGCACTTCCACACCGTGTCTCTAGCGTTGGTCACCTCATTTCAAGATTTTTTTCATACCATCTCCATCGATTAGTAATCCCAATTAATTAATTAATCTATGTTGAACTCAAAATGAATTTCAAGCTTATATAGTCAGTCACTGGGCCGTTGTTTGAACGTCAGTCGAGTTTACAGCTACCAACCTGAAGCAGGATTCATTGAATCAGGTCTGGCCACAAAGGAATTATAATCTCATGATTAATCATCGAATCCGGATTGCATATGTATGTAGATCTGTGTGTAAGACAGAACCACTTGCAGGCAAATGTTGGTAAATTAGATATGTGCTGGAACCAAATTTATTCCGAATTCAAGTCCCATCCAGACTGAGTTGAACTTAATTTGCAGCCTTGTCAATTTTGTTTTCCTGAGATCAGATTCAAAACCAACCATCTTAATTGATCACCGTGAATCAGATCGTTCTTGAGGACTGTAGTCTGTAGTTGGGCAACTTGAATCTGTATCTGGATTGAAAGTTAACCCACAGGACTCCATTATCGTCCCATTCCATTTAAGTTGCTGCTCTTGATCATGAAATTCCATTGCCTTCAGGTAAGGAATGAAAAAGGAAAAAAGAAAACTACAAACTTTGCCAGGAAGAACAAGATTGGCAATATGTAGGCTTATTTCTCATTAGCATCGAGATTTATTATATTACATTGCAAGAGCCTTAATTACTAGTACAGGAGGCTGACTTATTTGACAATAAGCAGATCCTGAGAGCAAGGCTATCGGGTGATCTACCCGAGTCTCGGAACAAGGTAAATCTTGCCGTTGGGCTTAATCCAGACGAACACTCGTCGACAGTCGAAATTCTTCCTTACAGTAGAGCCTTCTGTGACGGGGAAGACAAAGTACACACGAGGGTTCTCAGCTTTGATGATGGCTTCCGCAGTCGACCCATCCTTGCCCACCAGCTCCGGCCATGCGCTCTTCCCTACAAAACCCATCAATTCAATTCAAAGAACGAACCCAATTAGTTGATCATGATAGTAACTACAATAGTTCATAGTTGCCAATACGTCTTCTCTCCGCTACAACTTTGGACATGATATTACAGAAGACGAAGATGCAACTATGAATTCAGTTCGTAAATGTCATATTCGAAGCGATGTGGTACTCTGTTGAACGTTATGCAAATCTAGTCTACATAGGCCAAAGATCTCACCCTTGTAAAATCATTCTTTTCTTTCCTTTTTCCTGAGGATAAGATAATGTTTGGACGTTATGCTCACTCTTCTATAAATACTGTAATTTGATTACCATACAATTAATCAATTCAGTTTTCTTCAGTCCATTGTTTATCATGGTATCAGAGCAAGCACGGGCAGCATCTGCTCACTGTTCTCTCCTCAGAAACTTGAAGAGCAAAGAATTCATGATGGTTTCCTAATGTCCAGATCAAGTTCTTTAGAGAAGACCAAAAGGCCCAAACTGTTGGTTTTCTTCAGTAGGCCGACCGGCTGGAAACAAGGTTGCAAGAGAGAGAGTCTATATACCTTTGCAGGTGGCGGCTTGGGCAATGGAAGAGGCAGAAAGGAGGAAGAAGAAGAGCAGGGCAATCCCCATGACTCGGGTTTGGATTGTTGCTGCCATCGCTTTCTCTCTCCCTGTCTCTGTGGGCGATCGGAACTACAACAATGGAGCTGGGGGTTTCGATTCAAGTACAGGCAATGCAGCAATGGAGTGGTGGGTTGGTTGATTTATAGATGGAGGGCAGATGAGTACCTGGCAAGAAGCTACCCGCCTTGCTGCAATATTGACTGTACCTCAGCCTCCGTGTTTGAATGTTACTGAGGGAGAAAGAGACAGAAAGATGAATTTTGAGATCTCCTCTCCCTTTACAGCGGTGAAGGCACTAACCTCTCTGTCACGTTGGCCTGCGCCCTACTCGGCCTCCATACCTCCCTGTCGTGTCGGCCGCCCCTGAACTTTGCCCCCAACTTTATCTTCTCCAAACTTATGGACAAGTGAAGAACCTTTTTCCTTTTTCCCCTTTCATTTCCTTTTAATTTTACGTTATTAGTTGTTCTAAATGTGACAGTATCATTTGGAGTTTGTTTAACTTTAAGTTGACTATTTGGAATTCCGGCAATGATATTATTTGTAATGGGGTTGTGTATTGCATCACCCACTTTATGTGGTCTGGTTGATTTCTAGTAACTTATGGAGTAATGGTAATATGTCTTTGCAACTTCTTGCAAGATTTTAGAGTTAAGTCTTAGATGTAATTGTTCTTTCAGGTTCAACATTTTTTTGGATTTAATGTCTTAATGTTACTCTCCCTCTCTCTCTCTCTCTTCCCTAGAAATTTATTATTTGGTCCAAAGCATAAGGTGGAGACATCTCTGCCAAAGCATATTATTAAAATCTAATGGTGGAGACGTCTCTAGAAGGTCTGGCTGTTTGTACTTTGGTGGTCGATTTGGACTGTTAGAAATGATATTTTTTTTTGGAATTCACCATGCAATCATTCAATACTTGAATCCATGGTTTGCACTGAGGCTTATTTCATCATAAGAGATAACCACTTATCATGATTTGAAGAATGTGTTGCTGCCTTGTAGTGTTTCCACTTTAAAGTTTGTTGTTTTCCTCTCAACACTCCGTGGGAGTTGGTGATATCTTTCTACATTTTTTGTATATTGGTTTCATTTAATTTAGTTCGTTTTCAGCTCTTTCTCTCTCTCCCTATATATATATATATATATATATATGGATTAGTGATTTGGATTGAGCAATAGGTTCTTGCATGAATAGAACACAAGAAATAGATAAAGTTAAAGTCTCAACCAATAAACTTCGGAGAGGGTGGATAATGGAGACTCTTACTTATCTGTGTGGTTAGACCTGGGCATTGGCCTGGCTCAGCCCGGTCCAACCAGATAAGAGTCAGTCTCGGGCTGGCCCGAGACCCAAAATCGGAGCCCGGGCCTGGCCTGGTTAAATTATGAAACATTTGTTAATATAAAATATAACATTTTAATAATATAATATATATCATTATTAAAATAAAATAATATTAAGTTACATACCAATCCGAATCTGGCCCCATTGGACCGACCCGGGCCCAATTTTGTCAAGCCCGAACCGTGACCCAATCAGACAAGTACAGCCATCAGCTTTCCAAAGTCACTCTCATGTCACACGTAAGATCCATGAACTATGAATTTTATTGTGGATCTTTTATCACATCAGTTACATCATATCCATAGTCTTCAAATCTTCAAATCTAAAGTATAGCGAATGCCTCCTAAGATAAACAAGCTACCAGAGGTCAATTCACTTACCAAATTGGGAAAGGCTCTGAGGTCACATAAAAGAAGCGTGTTTGATTTGAAGCAGTTACACTTCACCAGCGTGAAGAAATTCAATCTGACGTTCAAGCTCAGTTTTGTACATAAAATAAGCTTGCACCTTTGTTCTTGCTTGATCATTTCTGTAAGCAAATGCACCCGAGGCAAAGTGAGCACTAATTGTTACGTATACAGAGTTTCGGTAGATCTTAACAATGTGAACCACATACAAACAGTGCTCAGGATTAAAGCCTAATTTGTTCAGCAAAGGAACCAGCAAGAAGAAATATCTTGGGGAACTTAAACCATTCATGTTTTACGTGAACCATGGTATATTAAATATGAACTTAGAGGGAAATAGCATAACTGGTTGGCCTGAGCGGCGTGCTGTTAAAGCATCATCAACTCGATTCCCATGGATGCTCAACTCATTTGGACATCAAATGGTGTAGCATGTGCAACAATCGAGTGGAAGAGTGTATCGTAGGACCACCCATGTATTGAAACAACTCTAGACCTTCAGAGCAAGGAAAAGAGGGAGGACTTTGGCCTCTTGCTGGGATAGTGGAATTCCCTCTTGTTACCCGAAATATGAACCACACGTATGTGCGAACCATTTTCTTTCTGTCATAGTATGTGTCATTGTGAACAAGAAACAACGAGAATTGATGTTATCAATGAAAGAGAAGAGACAGATCCACATATATCTGCATTTCATTAATATATTTTTTTGTTTCATAACGGTGCAATATTATTGAAGTCAATAACAACTTGAATCTTAAATTAAACATTAACTGAATTGGGATTTGGCTCAATTTGTTTCAGATTTGAAAGTAAAATGTGGGGTATCAGCAGGGCATCATGTGGCCGGATCCATCCAGGAGCTTGTTGTAGAAGGCATCCACTTCTTTCTCATGATAGAAACTCACGGTGGTTAATTTAGTATTTCCTCCCTCCTCCTCATTTGTCTTCACATGAACTTGCCAGATAAGACTTGGGCAGTGGTGGAGCAAATATTTTTTAGCTAGGGCGCACTGGAGTCGCTTGCTCCCATTTAATGGGCTGGTGGGGGTAGTGGTCCACATCTAGGGGCAGAGCGAGAAATTTTTCATGAGGCAGACGAAATTAAAGTTTCTGAATTTTGACTTGGGCCAAAATATCATTCTTCAAAATTTTTATATAAAACAAATGAATTTTTTAAATATTTATATGTATATTTAAAAAAAATATTGAGATGGAACCAAGGTCCCTACCTTGGCTCTGCCCTTGTCAAAATCAGCCCTCATGTATCTCCACCACTGGACTTAGGAATTTCCTTTCATAAGTCTGCTCCTCTTCTTTATGTTCTTTTTCTTGACAATAATTTGCGGGTTGCTGTCATCGTTTGCGGGTTGCTGTCATCGTTTGATCAGGGGACTTGTGACAATGTCCAACGTTCTTTTTCTTTTTTAATTTCCTTTTTCCCAGAACTGGGATCTCAACTATATCTTAATTCAGATAATATCATTGCTCAAGAAGACCAGCACCTTCAATCAATAATTCTTTTTCTTTGCTTCAATTATTGTCCTCCTTTGTTAATTATTTGTCTCTGCTAAATTTTATTGATTTTCTCATTTTGCCGATCTAACAAAGCATAATCATGCCATTAAGGATCATTTATTCATTAAGTATCAGCGTTATATTATTACATAAAACCCAGTTTCAAGCTGATTTATGAGCGCCGAATTCAATGAAAAAGCTGAAGACATTCGGGTGCAAGACCACCTTAGATTCTCTGTCCTTATTAAGTTCAACTAGATTACTTTTATAAGAAACTTAATCCCTAAATCGTTCTCGCAATCTGACATTTTACGAAGAAAGATTTAATTGGTTAAAGTTTAGAAGACACTGTGTTGGATTATGGCACGTCGTGTCCTCACAATGGTATGTAAAATATGAGCAGCATTATGCCGTCATCTTGCATGTGAATCATGTAATGTGCAAGAGTTGATCTTCTCAGGGAAACAGCAGTTAGGTCCAAACGTAATATATTTGTTTAATTAATAACTTTATGTTGTTTTATAATGATGAAACATTATGAAGCCATTGACCAGCTGCCTGCATGTTAAGGCCTTCTCTGAACTTCATAAATCCTTGGTCGTGCACTTAAAATTTTCTTTAAAAGGAAGATGCCATGAGAAATCAACATATAAGTATCTTATTTGTTTCCTGTGTAGATATTGGACGTGGACATATATGGAAGGATCTCTTCAACTTTGCTACCAATCTTATCCTATATATGGTGCATGAATCAAAATTAATGTATAATAAGGCAATAAACCTGCAAAAAGAAAATGGATTGATTGTTTCACATCCACAATTGCTTCATTTGGTTCAATTTCCTTCCTTGTGAAGGTATCTCTAGTTTCTAGATTGACCCAATTTCTCTACTATAAATTGGATCATAATCGGCCTTCTTTACCCAACAAAGTTTCCTCTTCTTGCTTTTGTGATTTAGCTAGAGGGCTAGTGAAGTATTTGTGTTTGTCCCACTATTTCTTTTGTTTTCCATGCTTGACGAATGCTTCTCTAACACCTTTTCTCCCGATGAAAATTCTACCTCCAACTCTCATAGCCATATACCATATTACCATGCATTCGAATCAAACAAAGTCTGCAAGCTAAATCATGTTATGGCATCAATATTTTCATCCATCAAGGCCCATCATCTAAATTCACATGTTTTGCCACAGGTCATCTTTGTACTAAAAGGTCACTATTTTAAATTATTGATTACAGCGAATTAGCAGTTGCAGCCTCGACGACTCTGCTCTACTGTTGACTAATGGTGAAAAGTTAGCACATGTTTGGGTTGCTAACTCTGAGAACCAATGCCCTGGACAGTGCGCCTGGCCGTTCCACCAGCCTCTGTATGGGCTGCTGGTGGCGCCAAAATGGTGATGTGGGTGTCGACGGAATGTTCATCAACATTGCTAGCCTGTTGCCAGGTATGGTCACCAATCCCTACAAGAGCGCCTACTTCCAAGGAACGACTAGTGCTTCTCTAGAGGCAGCATCGGCCTATGCAGGGATACACGGCAAAAACGCTTATCCAAGCTTATGCGGGCTAGTTGTCGTATATCCAAACAACTTCTTGAATCCTGTTCCCTTTCAATTTAATCATACTTGCGACACCAGTGAATGACTACCTTCTATACGACGGTTAACTTTTTTTAGCATGGAACAAGCGGCCATTAAATGTTGTGGAGCACTCATGGTTAGCTTCTCGGACAAGTTCGCTTGTGAGGAGCTTCTTGGAACTATCCTGAAAAGCCGTGTGGTTTTATGTACCATTCAGGTCAGGGGAGTTTTGTGCCGTGGACAGAACGTCTCTTAGCAAAGGATGAAAAGGAAAAGCGGCGATGATGGACGCATTTGGAGAGTGGAATCTTTCGAACCAGTGGTGGAGCTGTGTCATGTGGAACAGGTCTTTTGCTTGTGTTCAAAGTTTTTCAGGTTGTTGTTCTTGACCTGTCCAAGATTACAAGGTGCGGATTCCCTTGATTGTAGGGATTTTTTCCGCCTGTTACCAACTTGTGTAGAGCCTGAAAAGGCTTTTCTGCGCCGGTGCCTCCAATTTTTCCATTATCAATAATTGAATCCATGAATGGCCTGAGCAACCTTAATGACCTCATACTGGTTCTAAAAATAATTTGATCGTCTGACATCTCAACCACAGAAGATGGCGATGCTATATGGTGCCGACTCACTTTCCCTGGTGTCTCTCTTCTTTCCTATATTTAGCAAACGTCACATGTCAATGTAGAGACCAAACAGTTAGATCTCCTTGGTAATTTAATTATACGTCATAATTTACTTTTCGAAAGGAAGAACAACAGATTATGACGTATAATTAAATTAGCAAGGAGATCGAACTATTTGGTCTCTACATTGACATGTGACGTTTGCTAAATATAGGAAAGAAGAGAGATACGAGGGAAAGTGAGTCGACGCCATATAGCATCGCCATCTTCTGTGGTTGAGATGTCAGACGATCAAATTACTTTTAGAACCAGTATGAGGTCATTAAGGTTGGTCAGGCCATTCATGGATTCAATCTGTTTTAACTTTTAGAAGATGACTACTGTTTTTCTTGTTCACCTGATCTCTTTAGTATCTTTTGGGAGAACATCTTCAGATAAAAGAGGTATTTGACTTGGAGCCGAGGAATGGGAGGGTTCCAGCTACAATCACACTAAACATAAGGTGACAATTAGTGAGAGGTAAAACCGAAACGCGTCAGCTAGTTGAATATAAAATGTGTGCTGAATATTTTAATGTCACAAGTCTATTTTTAGCCATTTAAAAAGAAAAAAGAAGACACTTTTCCATCTATGGTGCATATAACCAACTTCGTAGAAACACTTTTCCGTCTTGCCAAGAGATGCTTGTTGTTAGTCTTTTAGGAATTACTATTTGATTGCAAACTAGTAAGCGACTCTATGTACTAATTACTAGTGTTTGGAAACAATAACAAGTTGTTAGTTTCATCAATCTGCCCCTTAAGGGTGTGTTTGATTCCCCATAAACCTCAAATTCAAGACAATCTCAAATCTATTTGGTAATAGTAACAGTATGTCATTGGTTCATAAATTGTCGCAAAAATTAAAGTGGTCTCCTTGTGGTCCAAGAGAATGAAGACCATTAGTAAAATTAAAACTAACTACAATTGTCCATTGGGGGCCTCCCCAACTTTCTGTTTCTAATCATTACTAAAATTAAATTTTATATTCAACTAGCTGACGCGTTTCGGTTTTACCTCTCACTAATTGTGACCTTTATGCTTAGTGTGATTGTAGCTGGAACCCTCCCATTCCTCGGCTCCAACGCTCAAATACCTCTTTTATCTTATCTGAAGATGTTCTCCCAAAAGATACTAAAGAGATCAGGTGAACAAGAAAAACAGTAGTCATCTTCTAAAAGTTAAAACAGATTGCCTGATCTCTTGCAAAAGAGAGACGTCTCTCATTCTGTTTTGCAAGAACCTCAAAGAACCCGGACCGTTCCCTCCCTCGCAGCCCAGCCCCCTCTACCAAAGCCTTCGTGCCCTACCAAAGACTGATGTGAGCTACAAATAAACTGGAAAAAAAAAGCGTCTTTTTTCACGGTTTTTTTTTTCCATTTTTACAGTTTTTTTAAAAATACTATTTGTAAACTCTTTTTTTTTTCACAAAAGCTCAATTAACGTTTTAAAGCATTTTTTTAAGTACGTGGTTTATGTTGCTATGATTCAAATTTACTTTGCACATTGTCCATCTATGGCCTAAACCATGCGAGGTTCCAGTAGTTGTGGAGCTTTTTCTATGAAGTATTAAGCATATAGTTAATTAATTTTCAATTGGATATGAAGAACAGACTCGGGTCTTGTAGGGTTGTCATATGTAATCGATCCACTCAAGTTCAACCACTAATTTTAGCTTTCATAGAATGAGCTCTGTAAAGCATATGCCCCACATAACCCCCACTTATCTATGCCCTGGGTTCCAGTTAGACACCAATATTCTGAAAATAGATATTATGGTCTCCTCTGCAAAAGAGAACTCGACTTTTTAAAATATCGAAGTCATTTAAGTACTTCCATTCTTGGCTTTCCGGTAGGTACGTTGTTATTTCTTTAATTGAAGCTTGCAAAACTCCCAGTCGATTTGCAGAGGAATCGATCACCACGAAAGCTTAGTTAATGATGAACCCAGATGCAGTTGCAGTGCATACGTTCAGATATGAATCCTGAACTTAACCCAACATGTTATATGTGAGCAACAAAACATGAAACGTTGGATCTTAAAGCCATGGAATCATGAGGGGATGAATTTCACAAAACTGAACTTCTGTTAGTAACCCAGACGCAGATCCAGTTAAGCAAAGTGGGCATCCTTCGTTCTCAACTGCCTTTAAGTTGCTGCTCTTGATAATGACACTCCATTGCCTTCAGGTAAGGAATTAAAAAGGAAAAAGGAAACTACAAACTTTGCCCACAAGAACAAGTCTGTACTTCATCATAATGGCAATGTGTAGGCTTATTTTTCATTAGCATCAAGCTTTATAATATTACATTGCAAGAGCCTTAATTACCAGTACAGGAGGCTGACTTATTTAACAATAAGCAGATCCTGAGAGGAAGGCTAACGGGTGATCTACCCGAGTCTCGGAACTAGGTAAATCTTGCCGTTGGGCTTAACCCAGACAAATACCCGTCGACAGTCAAAATTCTTAATTACAGATGATCCTTCTGGGACGGTGAAGACAGTTCACACGAGGGTTCTCAGCGTTTATGATGGCTTCCGCAGTCGATCCATCCTTGCCTACCAGCTCCGGCCATGCGCTCTTCCCTACAAAACCCAACAATTCAATTCAAAGAAGAACGCAGTTGGTTGGTCATAACAGTAACTAAAATAGTTCTTAGTTGCCAATACGTCTTATCTCTTTGGACATAATATTGCAGACGACGAAGATGCAACTATAAATTCATGAATACCAGTTCGTAAATGTTACATTCGAAGCGATGCGGTACTCTAATATGCTCNTCTAAATGTGGCAGTATCGTTTGGAAAATTTAGTTGTTTGCTTTTAAGTGGATTATTTGGAATTCCGGCAATGATATTATCTGTACGAACGGGGTTGTGTATTGCATCACCCATTTTATATGGTCAGTGTCAGTTTGATTTCTAGTAACTTATGGAGTAATGGTAGTGCGTCTTTGCAACTTCTAGCAAGATTTTAGAGGTAAGTCCTAGATGTAACTGTTCTTTCAGGTTCAACATTTTGTTGGATTTAATGACTTAATCTTACTCTCTCTCTCTCTCTCTCTCTCTCTTCCGCTTGAAATTTTATTATTTGGTCCAAAGCATATTCGTAAATCTAAAAGGTGGAGACATCTCTGTTGCCTCTAGAGGAACAGTAGGTGTCCCTTGGAAGTGGCCGCTCTTGTAGGTGTTGGTGACGATGTCAGCCAACAAGCCAGCAATGTTGATGATCATGCCGTCGACACCCACATCACCATTTTGGCGCCACCAGCAGCCTGGTCTGCAGCCCATACAGAGGCCGGTGGAACGGCCAGGTACACTGTCCAAAGAATTGGCTCCCAGAGCTACCAGTGAGCACAAGTGTGATGCCGTTAACGGTGGCGGCCTTGGCAGCCAGCTTCCATGTTTGTGCCCTTTTGAGTGAGTTGTCGGATGAGTACTTGTCATCCATCTAGTTATGTTTTCGCAGCACCACCATGGCAGATCCTGGCCGGCCTTGCCTAAGCGTACGACCTTCTACTTCTAAGAGGGCACTGAAGGGCTCTTCTCCTGGTAGCTAACAGAGGTCAGGAAATAGCTGAAAACTTGATTAATGCACAACACGGCTCGAGTCTAGCCATTTCTACATGGACAGTGAATTCCGTAGTTGATCAGAAGCCGGTTAAACGTGCAAACCCCTGTGCGCCAAAAACAAAAAAATGCACATTGGAAATTATGTAGCTCCCACCATTTAGATTGTAGCTCCCACCATTTAGAGTGTCACCTCATTTCAAGATTTTATGTATGTAATGAGAGACATGCATATTATTAAATCCCGACAAAAATTGAGTGTCGCCTCAATGAACAAAAAATTCCTGAATATTATTAAAGAAAAATGTGGTCATGATCATTTGTAGCTGTGTTAGCCAACTTTTGAGATAAGGATATCCTCATATATATACATAGACACTATCAAACCCATCGCGTCCTGAACGCTTTGTGGTTTCCCTTGTGACCAAGAGACGTGCCATGAACGAGGATGGAGCATGTGTGCGCCATTCTTAAACCTAACACCAACAAGGGCATGTTGATGTGCCAAACAAACCATACATGTAACATTCAAATAGAAAGAACAAAGGTGAATGTACCATAAAACTAACCTTGCATTTGCATTATTGCAATCTATTTTGTATGATAGCTTATCACATCTTAGTAAATGTCTTTTTATCATAAAATCAGTTCATACAATGTCGTTGTTGCATTTTCTATTTTGAGTGCTTATCGCGTCTTTATAAACACAATCTTATTTTATTGTATTGAAAGACAAATCCAGCAGTTACATTATCACACTACAGTTACATTATCACACTTTGTTTTGTCCAACTATTTGAAGCCTCTTAGTAAATGCGACAATGGTATTATATGGACAAGTTTTAAGATAAAAATGTATTTACTAAGAGGTGATAAATATTCAGACAAAAGAGATAGCAATAACGACACTGTTGCTCTTTCTATTTAAATGCTACATGTATGGTTTGTTTGGCACATCGACATGCCCTTGTTGGTGTTAGGTCTAAAAGTGGCGCGCGCATGCTCCATCTTCGTTCATGGCACGTCTCTTGGTCACAAGGGAAACCACATGGGTTTGCCAACGTAAAGAGTTGCCCGTTTACAATCAATGATGATGGCTAGGTATTCATGTCTCTCATTACGTACATACAATATTACGTACATACAAGCATGCACGCAGTCTAGATTTAAGATATATATATATATATATATATATTGGCTAAGACAGCTACAAATGATCATGACCACATAATATTCAGCAATTTTTTGTTCAATGAGGCGACAGTCAATTTTTGTCCGGTTTCACATCTCACCAGGTATTGCAGCTCAACTCGACCCGATACATAACCTTCAATTGCTCCCTCTTTCTCGAGGGGCGGAGAGGAGGCACTGGCAGGCCATGGTTCCCTCACATATTAGGAAAAAAGGTTTTATGTTTACATTTTTCAAAAATTTTAATTTGACATATGTAAAAATTTTGAACAATATTATTTGGCTGGTGTACAAATTTAGAAAATACTATTTGCCCCTCTAAAAAAATTTTATGTCTCCTCTCCTGTCTCTCTATCTCTCTCTCATTATATATATATATATATATATATATATATATATATATATATATATATATATAGTAAATAACAAACCACTAAAGTAAGAGACAAAAACCAGATTTCTTAATTTTGTGTTAAAAAATATGTTAAATGTAAACAACGTTACAACATAACGTGTTTACAAAAAATAATTTAATGTACATCATGTTTCAGTTCAAGTTATTATCAAAATATGGACGTCACAAGAACCGTTTATTTTTATTAATATTACAAAAACATGATTTTACTAAAAAGAAATGGACCAACTTAATACATGTTCTCCAACGAAAAGTAATAGAAGTGCAAAGAAAAAAAATCCAAAATAGACCTCTGTTTCTTAAAAATTACCAAAAAACAAAGCGCCCACCTCCCGCTTGTAATTTTTTCTGTCCTGGTGCATAATGCATTCCACTCCGTGTATCTAGTGTTGGTCACCTTTTCATACCATCTCCATCGATTAGTAATCCCAATTAATTAATGAATCTATGTTGAAGATCAAAATGAATTTCAAGCTTATATATTCAATCACTGGGCCGTTGTTGAATGTCAGTCGAGTTTACAGCTACCAACCTGAAGCAGGATTCATTTATTCAGGTCTGGCCACAAAGGAATTATAATCTCATGATTAATCATCGAATCCGGATTGCATATATACGTAGATCTGTGTGTAAGACAGAACCACTTGAAGGCAAATGTCGGTTAATTAGATATATGCTGGAACCAAATTTATTTAATTCCAGTCTGAGTTCAAGTCCCATCCAGACTGAGTTGAACTTAATTTGCTGCCTTGTCAATTTTGTTTTCCTGAGATCAGATTCAAAGCCAACCATCTTAATTGATCACCGATTCGCCGGGAAGCAGATCATCCTTGAGGACTGTAGTTGGGCACTTTGCATCTGTATCTGGATTGAAAGTTAACTCACAGGAGTCCATTCTCGTCCAATTTCATTTGAACTCTGTGAACTGCAGTGAGGTTGAGTGTCTGCTGGGATTGAAGCTAGGGAATCTCCCTGTCACATATTTGGGTGTTCCCCTATTTCAGGGGAGGATAAGCAAAGGCACCTATATTATGAAAACAGATATTATGGTCTCCACTGCAAAAGAGAACTCGACTTTTTAAAATATCGAAGTCATTTAAGTACTGCCATTCTTGGCTTTCCGGTAGGTACGTTGTTTTTTCTTTAATTGAAGCTTGCAAAACTCCCAGCCGATTTGCAGAGGAATCGATCACCATGAAAGCTTAGTTAATGATGAACCCAGATGCAGTTGCAGTGCATACGTTCAGATATGAATCCTGAACTTAACCCAACATGGAATATGTGAGCAACATAACATGAACCGTTGGATCTTAAAGCCATGTAATCATGAGGGGATGAATTTCACAAAACTGAACTTCTGTTAGTAACCCAGCTGCACAGCCAGTTAAGCAAAGTGGGCATCCTTCGTTCTCAACTGCCTTTAAGTTGCTGCTCTTGATCATGACACTCCATTGCCTTCAGGTAAGGAATTAAAAAGGAAAAAGGAAACTACAAACTTTGCCCACAAGAACAAGACTGTACTTCATCATAATGGCAATGTGTAGGCTTATTTCTCATTAGCATCGAGCTTTATAATATTACATTGCAAGAGCCTTAATTACTAGTACAGGAGGCTGACTTATTTAACAATAAGCAGATCCTGAGGGGAAGGCTAACGGGTAATCTACCCGAGTCTCGGAACTAGGTAAATCTTGCCGTTGGGCTTAACCCAGACAAATACCCGTCGACAGTCAAAATTCTTAATTACAGATGATCCTTCTGGGACGGTGAAGACAAAGTTCACACGAGGGTTCTCAGCTTTTATGATGGCTTCGGCAGTCGACCCATCCTTGCCTACCAGCTCCGGCTTCCCTACAAAACCCAACAATTCAATTCAAAGAAGAACGCAGTTGGTTGGTCATAACAGTAACTAAAATAGTTCTTAGTTGCCAATACGTCTTATCTCTTTGGACATAATATTGCAGACGACGAAGATGCAACTATAAATTCATGAATACCAGTTCGTAAATGTTACATTCGAAGCGATGCGGTACTCTAATATGCTCNTCTAAATGTGGCAGTATCGTTTGGAAAATTTAGTTGTTTGCTTTTAAGTGGATTATTTGGAATTCCGGCAATGATATTATCTGTACGAACGGGGTTGTGTATTGCATCACCCATTTTATATGGTCAGTGTCAGTTTGATTTCTAGTAACTTATGGAGTAATGGTAGTGCGTCTTTGCAACTTCTAGCAAGATTTTAGAGTTAAGTCCTAGATGTAACTGTTCTTTCAGGTTCAACATTTTGTTGGATTTAATGACTTAATCTTACTCTCTCTCTCTCTCTCTCTCTCTCTTCCGCTTGAAATTTTATTATTTGGTCCAAAGCATATTCGTAAATCTAAAAGGTGGAGACATCTCTGCCAAAGCATATTCTTAAAATCTAAATGGTGGACACGTCTCTAGAAGGTCTGGCTGTTTGTACTTGGTGGTCGATTTGGACTGTTAGAAATTATGTATATTTTTTTTTTTGGAATACTGCATGCAATCATTCAATCCCTGAATCAAATGGTTTGCACTGAGGTCTATTTCATCACAAGAGATAAACCACTTATCATGATTTGATGAATGTGTTACTGCCTTATAGTGTTTCCACTTTAAAGTTTGTTGTTTTCCTCTCAACACTCCGTCTCCGTGGGAGTTGGTGATATCTTATACATTTTTGTACATCGGTTTCATTTAATTTAGTTCGTTTTCATCTCTCTCTCTCTCTCTCTCTCTCTCACACTTTAAGGTTTGTTGTTTTCCTTTCAACACTCTGTGGAAGTTGGTGATATCTTTAGACATTTTAGTACATTGGTTTCATTTAATTTAGTTTGTTTTCAGCTCTCTCTCTCTCTCCACTTTAAAGTTTGTTGTTTTCCTTTCAACACTCACTGGGAGTTGGTGATATCTTTATACATTTTTGTACATTGGTTACATTTAATTTAGTTCGTTTTCAGCTCTCTCTCTCTTTCTCTCCCTCTATATATATATATATATATATATATATATATATATATATATATATATATATATATATATATATATATATATATATATATATGAGAAACTCAGACCATTCATGTTTTGTGTGAACCATGGTATATTAAATATGAACTCAGAGGGGCATAAAATAACTAGTTGGCCTGAGTGGGATGTTGTTAATGTGTCATCAACTCGATTCCCATAGATGCTCGACTCATATGGACATCAAACGGTGTGGCATGCGCAACAATCAAATGAAAGAGTGTATCGTAGGGCCACCTGAGTCCTGAAACAACTCTAGGCCTTCAAAGTAGAAAAAAAGGAGGGAAGACTTTGGCCTCTCCTATGGAATAGTGGGATTTCCTCTTGCTCACCCAAAATCTGAACCACACGTTTGTGCCAACCATTTAATTTGTGTGATAGTACGCGTCATTATGAACAAAAAATACCGATAGTTAATCTTGTCAATGAAACAAAAAAGACAGATCCACATAAAAAAGACAGCTCCGGCCATGAATTCTTCCCTACAAAATCGATCAATTCAATTCAAGGAAGAACACAGTTGGTTGGTCATAACAGTAACTGGAATAGTTCATAGTTGCCAATACGTCTTCTCTCTCGTGCAACTTTGGACATGATATTGCAGACGATGAAGATGCAAATAAAAGTCACGTTCGAAGCGATGCAGTACTCAAATATGCTCACTCTTCTTCTCTCTTAGGAAACTTAAGAGCAAAGAATTCACGATGGTTTGTTAGTGTGCATGTTAAGTTTTTTAGAGAAGACCAAAGGGCCCGAACTGTTGCTTATCTTCTGTAGGCGGTAGGTCGACCGGCTGAAGGAAATAAGGATGCAAGAGAGAGAGAGAGAGAGAGAGAGTATGTATACCTAAGCAGGTGTCGAATTGGGCCATGGAAGAGGCAGAAAGGAGGAAGAAGAAGAGCAGAGCAATCCCCATGACTCGTGCTTGGATTGTGGTTGCCATCGCTTTCTCTCTCCCTGTCTCTGTGGGCGATCGGAACTACAGCACTGGAGTTGGGGGGTTTCGATTCACAACAGGCAATGCGGAGTGGTGGGTTGGTTGATTTATAAATTCAGGGCAGATGAGTACCTGGCAAGAAGCTACCGCTATTGAGCCACAGGGGCATAGCATAAGTGGTTGGCTTGAGTGGTGTGGTGTTGATAGGTCATCAACTCGATTCCCGTGAATTCTTGACTCATTTGGGCATCAAACCGGTGTGACATGCACAACAATGAGTGAAAGGAGTGTCCACCCAAGTCTTGAAACAACTCTGGACAGACGAGGAGAATGGAAAGAGGACTTTGGCTTCTCGCTGGAATAGTGGGATTGCCTCTTGCTCGCCTGAAATATGAACCACACCTACTGTGCCAACCATTTGTGATAGTATGTGTCATTAAGAACAAGAAATATGGAGAGTTGATCATGTCAATGAAACAGACAAGACAGATCCACATACATCTATATTTCATTAACAATTTTTTTGTTTTATAACGGTGAAATATTATTGAAGTCAATAACAACTTGAATCTCAAATTAAACATTAACTAATTCGGGATTGGGCTCAATTTGTTTCAGATTTGAAAGTATAATGTTGGGTATCAACAGGGCATGTGGCCGGATCTATCGAGGAACTCATTTTAGAAGGCATCCAGGGACAAAGAAAGAACTTTTTAATGAGGCGGACCAAATTAAAGTTTCCAAAAATTTTGTCTATGGCCGAAATATCATTCTTTAAAATTTTTATATAAAACAAGTGAATTTTTTAAAAATTTATATGTAAATTTAAAAAAAAAATTGAGGTGGAACCACGGCCTATACGGGCCTTACAGAGGCTCTGCCCCGGTCCACATCAGCCCTCATGTATCTCGACCACTGGACTTAGGTGTTTTCCTTTCCTAGTTGCACACCTTTTCTTTATGTTCTTCTTCTCGACAATAATTTTGGGGTTAGGGTTGCTGTCATTGTTTGATCATGGGACTTGTGACAATGTCCAACCTTCTTTTTCTTTTTTTTTGATCATGGGACTTGTGACAATGTCCAACCTTCTTTTTCTTTTTTTCTTTTTTAATTTCCTTTTTCCCTGAAGTGGGATCTCAACTATATCTTAGTTCAGATAATATCATTGCTCAAGAAGACCAGCACCTTCAATCAATAATTCTTTTTCTTTGCTTCAATTACTGTCCTCCTTTGTTTATTTGTCTCTGCTAAATTTTATTGATTTTCTGAGTTTGCTGATCTAATAAAGCATAATCGTGCCATTAAGGATCATTTATTCATTAAGTATCAGCGTTATATTATTACATAAAACCCAGTTTCAAGCTGATTTATGACCGCCGGATTCAATGAAAAAGCTGAAGACATTCGGGTGCAAGATCACCTTAGATTCTCTGTCCTTATTAAGTTCAAATAGATTAGTTTTATAAGAAACCTAATCCCTAAATCGTTCTCGCAATCTGACATTTTACGAAGAAAGATTTAATTGGTTAAAGTTTAGAAGACACTGTTGGATTATGGCAAGTCGTATCCTCACAATGTTATGTAAAATATGAACAGCATTATGCCGTCATCTTGCATGTGAATCATGTAATGTGCAAGAGTTGATCTTTTCAGGGGAACAGCAGTTAGTCCAAACGTAATATATTTGTTTAGTTAATAACTTTACGTTGTTTTATAATGATGAAACATTATAAGTATCTTATTTATTTCCTCTTTAGATATTGGACGTGGACATATATGGAAGGATCTCTTCAACTTAGCTACCAATCTTATCCTATATATGGTGCATGAATCAAAATTAATGTATAATAAGGCAATAAACCTGCAAAAAGAAAATGGATTGATTGTTTCACATCCACAATTGCTTCATTTGGTTCAATTTCCTTCCTTGTGAAGGTATCTCTAGTTTCTAGATTGAACCCATTTCTCTACTATAAATTGGATCGTAATCGGCCATCTTTACCCAACAAAGTTTCCTCTTCTTGCTTTTGTGATTTAGCTAGAATGCTAGTTAAGTATTTCTCTTTGTCCCACTCTTTCTTTTGTTTTCTTTGCTTGACTAATGCTTCTCTAACACCTTTCCTCCCAATGAAAATTCTAACTCCAATGATCATAGCCATATACCTTATTACCATGCATCAAATCATACAAAGTCAGAAAGCTAAATCATGTTATGGCATCAATATTTTCATCCATCAAGGCCCATCATCTAAACTCACATCTTTTGCCACATGTTATCTTTAGGACACTATTTCAATTTATTGATTAAAACGACCATCACTCTTTGTCCTCACATCCAAAGATGTTGCAGTGGAGAGATTCTGCATTAGCGGTTGCAGCCTCCACGACTCTGCTCTCCTGTTGACTAATGGTGAAAAGTTAGCACATGTTTGGGTTGCTAACTCGGAGAACCAATGCCCTGGACAGTGCGCCTGGCCGTTCCACCAGCCTCTGTATGGGCTGCAGACCAGGCTGGTGGTGGTGACAAAATGGTGATGTGGGTGTCGTTCGGAATGATCATCAACATTGCTAGCATGTTGCCTGGTATCGTCACCAACACCTACAAGAGCGCCTACTTCCAAGGAATGGCTAGTGCTTCTCTAGAGGCAGCATCGGCCTGTGCAGGGATACACGGCAAGAACGCATATCCAAGCCTTTGCGGGGTAGTTGTCATATATCTCTACACAGGCCGGCATTGCCTCCAGAGCAACAGTAGGTGTCCCTTGGAAGTGGCCGCTCTTGTAGGGGTTGGTGACGATGTCAGCCAACATGCTAGCAATGTTGATGATCATGCGGTCGACACCCACCTCACCATTTTGGCGCCACCAGCAGCCTGGTCTGCAGCCCATACAGAGGCTGGTGGAACGGCCAGGTACACTGTCCAGGGCATTGCCTCCCAGAGTTACCAGTGAGCACAAGTGTGATGCCGTTAACGGTGGCGGCCTTGTCAGCCAGCTTCCCTATTTGTACCCGTTTGAGTGAGTTGTCCGGTGAGTACTTGTCATCTAGTTATGTTTTCGCAGCACCACCATGGCAGATCCTGGCCGGCCGGCCTTGCCTAAGCATATGACCTTCTACCTCTAAGAGGGCACTGAAGGGCTCTTCTCCTGGTAGCTAAGAGAGCTCAGGAAGTAGCTGAAAACTTGATTAATGCACAACACGGCCTGATTCTAGCCATTTCTACATGGACTGTGAATTCCATGCTCACATCCAAGGATGTTGCAGTGGAGGGATTCTGCATTAGCAGTTGCAGCCTCCACGACTCAGCTCTTCTGTTGACTAATGGTGCAAAGTTAGCACATGTTTGGGTTGCTAACTCTGAGAACCAATACCCTGGACAGTGCGCCTGGCCGTTCCACCATCCTCTGTATGGGCTGCAGACCAGGCTGTTGGTGGTGCCAAAATGGTGATGTGGGTGTCGACGGAATGATCATCAACATTGCTAGCCTGTTGGCTGGTATCGTCACCAATCCCTACAAGAGCGCCTACTTCCAAGGAATGACTAGTGCTTCTCTAGAGGCAGCATCGGCCTGTGCAGGGATACACGGCAAGAACGCTTATGCGGGGTAGTTGTCGTATATCTCTACACAGGCCGGCGTTGCCTCTAGAGGAACAGTAGGTGTCCCTTGGAAGTGGCCGCTCTTGTAGGTGTTGGTGACGATGTCAGCCAACATGCTAGCAATGTTGATGATCATGCCGTCGACACCGACATCACCATTTTGGCGCCACCAACAGCCTGGTCTGCAGCCCATACAGAGACTGGTGGAACGGCCAGGTACACTGTCCAGGGAATTGGCTCCCAGAGCAACCAGTGAGCACAAGTGTGATGCCGTTAACGGCGGCGGCCTTGGCAACCTGCTTCCCTATTTGTGCCCTTTTGAGTGAGTTGTCCGGTGAGTACTTGTCATCTAGTTATGTTTTCGCAGCACCACCGTGGCAGATCCTGTCCGGCCTTACCTAAGCATATGACCTTCTACCTCTAAGAGGGCACTGAAGGGCTCTTCTCCTGGTAGCTAAGAGAGCTCAGGAAAGTAGCGGAAAACGGACCTCTCAGCAGCTGTACACTCTCTATACCAAACGGAAAGCAGCTTAATTGATTTATCTATTTTAACCAAAAAAAAATTCATTTAAAAAAAATAATGAAAAGAAAGTTGCATGTAACCTGGATTCATGGGACTTCGACTCGATCTATCGGCCCAATTTTCTCTCATAGAGCGATAGCAGTTATGTTATAAGAACACAAAGAAGCAGGTGTGGGCTTACGTGGGCAGTTTCATTTATTAAATTTGAATCCGATCTGATTACTTAATCGTATATTAATTTTATTTTTTATATCCGATTTTTTTTTTTCAGATTGGTTCAGTCGGATATCCAAATCAAATCAGATATATTGACATGGTTAACTGCCATGGCCCTTGCGAGCCATCCTTGCCAATGCCGTTCAAGATCTGTTCATACCTCAAGTGGTCCAACATATTCTTATTAGTAATCGAATCCGGATTGCATGTACAAATCTGTATCTAAGGCAGAACCATTTGCACGCAAATGTCGGTTAATCAGATCTGCTAGACCTAAATTTAGTTTCAAAATATCATCTCAGTCCTAACTCAAGTCCAATCTTGAGTAAATTGAATTTTGCAGTCTCAGCAATCTGGTTTTCGGACCAGAGATAAATTCAATGCACTTGATCACCATTAAAGCTTAAACTGATAGCTGAACCCAGATCAAGTTGAGATCACCCTTTGGCTTAAGAAAAGATGGCCATACAAGTGATATCCAACCCTGAGAAGAGCAACAAGGGGAGTTGCTTGCACACCACCTCTGTACACTCCACGATTATGGACAAGAAGGGGTTGGGTGTGTTTTTGAATTTTTTTAATAAGATAATATTTTTCACAGTTTTTTTTTTCCTTTAAAAGTTTCTTTTTTTATTTCAATAGGAGTATTCTGGTCGTTACGTATTCCTATCCACAATTTTTTGTGCACAGAAATGTCCACGCAACCAGCTTCCGATCAAGGAACTAATTAAAAATTGCCAACAAGAATAAGATTATAATCATGCCAATATGTAGGCTTATTTCTCATTAACATCGTGTTATATTGTTACATTATAAAAGGCCTTATTTCTAGTACAGGAAGCTGATTTATTTAGCAATAAGCAGACTTTGAGAGGAAGGCCAAATTGCCAATGCATGCTCATTTACCCGATTTTCGGGGTAAGGTAGATGGTGTTGTTGGGCTTAACCCAGACGAAGACCCGGTCACAGCGAAAGTCTTGAATAACGAAAGAGCCTTCCGGCACGATCTGGACCGTCTTCACATATGGATTCTCGGCTTTGATGATGGCTTCGGCAGTCGATCCATCCCTGCCCACCAGCTCCGGCCATGAATTCTTCCCTGCAAAATCGATCAATTCAAAGAAGAACGCAGTTGGTCATAGCAAGAACTGTCAGTCTATGTACATATAGTTCCCAATAGTACTCCAATTTAGTGCAACTTCAGAAATAAACCCGGATTTTGATCACGCATGATACATGAATCTGACCAACGTATCAATATGCGACTCTAATATTCAGTTCACAAACGTAGAAGGCTTGCAGTCTGATATACTGGCTGTTCTGTGGCGATCTGATATGTTACGTGCTGACAAATTTAAGAGCAGAGAACTCAATATGGTTTCCTAACGTACATACTAAAATTTAGAGCTAAAAAGCCTCAAACTGTTGGTTTTTATCAGTAGCCGACAAACCGAACGAAAAAAATTGAGAGAGAGAGAGAGAGTCTACCTTTGCAGCCTTGGGCCATGGAGGAGGCAGAAAGCAGCAAGACGAATAGGGCAACCGCCATGATCTGGGTACATGATGCTCTCACCTTCCCTTGGATTGTTGTCGCCATCTCTCTCGCTTTCTGATTCAACTAACTATGGGCAATATGGAGTTGGGGATTCAACTATATGAAGCTATACAGTATTATGCATGAATGGAGAGGTGGGCTGGGAGATTTATAAATCGAGGGCTGAGGCGGTGGTTGGTAACCCCATCTTGCTGGAATATTGACCGTGCGCACGCCTCCATGCTTGAATCTTGGAGAGACGGAAAGGAACGAGTTGAACCAACAACTCGTTCCTTTCCCATTTGTTCACACAGGTCAAAGCATCCATGCCATCTCTGCCAAGATATGGATAAGAGTTGAACTCGTTTTTCTATTTCTTCTAATGCTCAATACGGGAGATGAGAATGAGTTGTTGTAAATATGAGAGCGACGTAGTTGGTTGGGAAGGAGACACGTATCGAGCTGTTTGATTTGATTTTCGTGTGCACCATCATCTTGAATCTTGACGCTATTCTCCTGATGGCATTGAGAGTGAGGCTGAGCAGTGTTATTTCGGTGATATTGAGATGGGGTTGTTGATTCTCCTCTCTTTTATATATATATATATATATATATATATATATATATATATATAGAAAACTCGATCTTTTCATATAAGGGGCGTTTGATAGAATGGAATTATGGAATTGGAAATATATTTCCGAAAACATATTTTCTGGAAAAAGGGAATGAGAAATATATTTCCGATTCTCATTTTGGTGAGTGTTTGATAAGTGAGAAATATATTTCCAGAAACATATTTCTGTGTTTGATGATACAGAAATATATTTTCAGAAATATATTTATGTGTTTGATAATAAGGAAACATATTTCTATAATCTTTATATAGTTTGTTAAACACATGATGAATACAGAAATCAAGCACTACCCAGAAATAATAATAATAATTACGCCAAAAGATAAAAAATGACATGCATTTCCTTGTCAAAACAAGCAAGTAAGCACCCTATGAGACAAAAATAGTTCAAACTTCAAATATTGGCTTACAGTGATAAAAAATAACATTTTTATCAACATAATGACATGTGCATGTCTGCTGTACGCATCCACCATAACAAAAAGAAACAAGAGCTTCAACTTTATATACAAAACCAAGTTATACGTAGAGTACCCATCAACCATAACAAAAAAAAAAAACAAGAGCTTGAACTTTAAAGAGAAAGCCAGGTGCGTGCGTAGATTATCCATAGACGTCATACTTATGTAGGGCTTCATCTTCGGCAAACATAAACATCACATTTTAACAAAGATTAGAGCTTATATTCTTGGTACAATAAGTAACAACCTTAGAGAAATATGGTCTTTCTATAAATTGATATATTTGATTTATGTAAGAAGATGACAAAAGCAACCAACTTTTAATATTATATACTGGGTGAACACCGCATTAAGTGATGTGCATGAAATCAATGCTCCAACATGCCACCACATTGGGTTTTTATACAATTACTGGTAGAAAGTTGACTAACAGAATTTCCATCCAGAAGAAAATGGAAGTTACGAAGTGGAAAGTCTAGAATAGCAAAATGGATTAAAAAAATAATTGAAAGATATCAACTCATCGAAGTGAAAAGAATCAGAAGCAAATAATTGATGGTCATTTTATTGACAGGCAATATGACCTCTACCACTTTTCTAAACACTGACTGACCAATTTGTGCTTGGAACCATGGAGTATCCAGATAGCTTCTATAAGAAAAGTCTTAGAGAAGCTGCTGCTTTGAATTCATTAGAATGTTATGTCTGAACTCTGAATCATGTTTCAACCCATAAAACTTATTAAGAGATTAGTTCCACATCATGCTTCTCCAATGAACTAAATCCTTTTTTACAAACATACATGAAATATGGTTTGATAAATAAATGGATTAATGTACTCATGCAATGCAGCTTACATTGGTAGCTCACGAGTTAGGCCTTTGGATAATAATTGATTAGTTCCATAGATGAAGTTCAGCAGTTTCAATGCCCAGGCATCTTCACGTGACTCAACATTAGAAGATTAGACACTCTTGTAACAAAAAGAAGAAAGGTTAGTTTAGGTGAAAATCTGAGGTCTGCTTCAGTATAAGAAAAACAGCATTCAGCTAAAACATGGAATTGGCCAGAAGTGAATTTACCTCTTCTTCCAGTTGTTGATGACGTAAACTACCAGCTTTCATGGCCTCTGTCAATTCTCGTCTACCACGTGTAAGAACAAATTCCATTTGCTTTTCACACCATTCCTGTGCCAAACAAAGTAATTAAAAGAAATTACTTTAGCCAGTTCAGCACTCATCAAAATAAGTTAATTTAGGGATACTCTAGATACATAGAAAAAAATGCACCAGCAAGCCTTTTCTTGTTCTGATTATATGCTTTCAACTATTGATTTTACAAATATCACGTGTTTAACTCATTAACTACCATGTCCACATACATAACTGTTTACATACTTAAGGTATAATTGCACAGATAGTGAACTTCTGTAAGCATTCCAGCAAGGAAACCCTGGGTGCAGGGTCATTATGAAGTCTGAACAGAGAAAAACACTGAGTCTTTATTGCATATCAAAAATATACTTTGGCACATGCAACAGATTGTTGTGCTCAGATTGAAGTGAACTTTCAGTATACGAGTTGTTGATTTCTTTAAAATTTTGTAAACAAGCTGGTTTCAAACATATTTCGAGTCAAGCCAAGTGAACCCTTGCATAATCATCCTACACCCCACACGGATATGTGCGTTCGAGGTCCTCAGGCCACTGGATACATGTATTGGTGTATAGTCATAAGTTTCTATGAGGACTCAGGTACTACAGCCGGCATTAATGATGCTAGCGCACAAATGCGCATGTACAGAAATTTGAACAAACGCAAATCAAACGTTTAGAACCGAAACGAGCAAAAAAGCAAAACATTCTTCAATTGCGTGGCAAGCCACTTAAAAAGTAGATCAGAAATAAACTAAATTAAGTAGTTAATTGTAAAAAAGCCAATAGCTTCTCATAACAGCAATGCAAATGAAACCAAACAAAAATTCATAGTATATGAAATAAACAAGAACTAGTAATTGCAAACTCCAAAATACATGCATTACAATATATTCAATCATGAATCACAAAAGCAAACTAATCCATAGTATATTCCTAAATACCAACGAAATTAATTATGGATATGATGTTATTCTATTTTTCATTGCACTGAAGTTCCCATATTTGTTTCAGGTTAAGGTCTGCAAACAACCTAGTAACTAGCTTAGCTCTAGCGCCATGACCAGATAAGGCGGCTACGGCAATGACAGATTTTTGCTTTGAAAAGGAAAGAAATAATTTACTGGCATACTGCATTAAAATTGGCAAAGAACAGAAAACCAAATTTCTTCCAATACAAACAAGAATTGGAGTTCCTTAACATGTCTTTGAGCAGAACTGTAAAGACAACAGTTTCACCTTACACAAGTTATTTCATAACGCACAAAGTTAACCAAGTTTAAATCCCCTACAATATAGCACAATGCATGCATGTTGGGGAAAATATGTCATATTAAACCAAATCATAAGATGTTAACCAACATAAAAGTGGTGCCTAAGATTTCCAAATGTTTCAATAACAGAGTTTCAGTTCAAGTAAACTGCTAAGACTAATAAAAAATAACACAGGGACAGAAATATAACCTCCAGTGCACCATCATTAAAAGTTTGCAGAATCATAAAATGCACATACTTTTTGTCTGTATGTGTGTTCATATCATGATGCATGTGTTTGTGCTGTATATGTATGCATGTGTTATTGCATATATGTTCACTGTCAGTCATCTTTACCTTTGGTTTATAACTTTATATGAAATGGGGAGACCATTTATGAGTTATCTGAGATGATCTTCAGGGGCATAACAAGGCTGAACAACCGTGCGCGTCAAGATGTTGCAATTCTTGGTTTGGGCTTCCTGAAACTTGATGGTAAGTCCTGATAACTAGTATGTTCAATTAATTGCGTGTTAGTTTTTGTCCATGACTAGAATGAATACCATGATTTGGACCATTCTCTTTTTGGGGTTTTCTTTTTGAAGTTTGATCATAACATCATGCAGCTCGAGCACGGGAGGATACTGAGAAGATTGATCACAATATGAAATAAAAGCTGCTCGCCTGCACGGGAGCTTAGGTAGTACTACCAATGAAAAAAAAAACAGAAAAAAGAAAGCTACAGAGGAAGCTACGGCCCTTGTAATTGCTTGTTCTGATTATCTAGTTGTTGATGCATTTTCAGGAAGGACGGATTGACTACAATGGGTTTGTAGCCATGATGACAAAGGGAAACGATGGAGATGGAGCGAGATCATGAAACCACTACCTGTCTCTGCGGAAACTTTGTCATTAAAGAGCATGTGAAGTCAAAGCAAATAAATAGTAGTGGAAGCTCTAAAAATCAGAAGCCAGACATGAGCTCTTCAAGACTCTAAAAAAATTAATCAGGACTAGTCAAGACTAGACAGGACCTAATTTGTCAAAATAAGAAGTCAGACACAAGTAGTTGATGATCCTTAAAAAGACTACTAGGACTAGTCAGGATTAGATGGTTCAATTTGGTCAATGAAATTGATTATAAACAAATATATGCATACAGTTATATGGAGCTCTCTCCTTAACAGGTCCATCTTGAATAACATGTGTATGTGCTACCACAGCAATGAATCCATCAATATGGCATCCCATGTCAGTCATTAAGATTAAAAAAGTCAGCACTGGCATCTGCGGTGTGAATATCAAAATAAAGCGTCCTTAGTTCTATCCTGACATCCCTCATTGTAAATGCTTGTGTAATGGGCATCTCAGTATCAGACCAAGCATACCTCAGTTCAAATTTGGTACTTATGCCCATATCCAGTCATTGATTTTGTGCAAATTTCTACTTGTCGGAGACCAAATCCAAATCTAATTTCTATTAAAGCACAACAGACTCGTCCTAGTAAGTATACATATAAATCAACGTGCCTAATCAAGTGCAAAGAAACGCAAGATGAGTAGCGTCCTGTTTTATTTTTACATATTACTAGCAGTAAAAATTAGTCCAACCAGATTTTCAACCAACTCTTTAGTTGGAATCAAGAAAGAGAAAAGATGTCGTTCTGAAAACCTGAGCTACCTTTTAAAGAACATAGCACCAGCCACTTTCAGAAACAATTAAAAGTGGAACTGTAAAGAAAATTTATCGAAAAGAAAGTAAAAAAAAGCAAAAGGAAGCAAACAACTAAACGAGGTAAGGCTTGACCCTCTGGATCCTGCTATCATGAAATCCAAGATTTGAAACATTCATTACCCAGACTGACAAAAAGCTGTTCCACAGGAAGGCTGATAAAACATTTGGATTTTGAAAGTTTGAGGCTGACATTAATTAAAATGATCGACCAGACTGCAAGTGCCAGTTTTTCTTTACGTTTATTGAATTGAAGAGAGAAGAAGGTGAAGGGACAGTCGATGAAAGAAACAAATGGCAAGGAAAGGACAGTGTTGATTTTGTTCACAATGGTTTCCTCTTTCTGCTGCTGCTATGCAATTCGCTTAGACGTTTCAAATTAGGCTCTTGCTTGGTCTAATGACTTTTTCTGACCATCGTTGATGAAGAACAACCCCTTTTTGTTTTATGCAGACAAAGCAACAGGAGGGAGATGAACAGATTAATCAGATTGGACAAAAAACAGATTATTTCTATTACCAATCAAGTCGGGTTCACTATCAACAGATTAATCAGATTATCAGAACGACAACATAGACAAACTTGGACATTTCAGGGACTGCTCAAGAAAATCGTTCATGCACTACATAAAACGAAGAGAGAAGACATTCCGACATGCCAGCCAGGAAATCATGCATCGCCATCATTCAAATACTCAATAAACAGAGATGTAGCAAATTGGGCGCTCCACTTTCTGGTTGAAGAAAGGCAGAGGAAGCAAAGGAGAAAGAATGAAGAGAAGGCAGAGAGGATAATGAGCGAGAGAGAGAGCAGGCCGGCGTTCAGCCAAGGCCACACGCGCACCACGCCCTCATTTACAAACGAAAACCCCCTTCCCAATAACGCGAGATACATAGAAAAATAGAGAGAGAGAGAGAGAGACCTCTGCCTGTGTAGGCGACGTACGTTGGCAGACTGAAGACGAGCAGCGGCAGGAGGGAGATGAGCAGCGGCAGGAGGGAGATGAGCAGCGGGAGGGAGACAAGCAGCAGGAGGCAGCAACGGCAGGAGGCAGACAAGCAAATGCGATGAGGTGCACTAACGGGCAAAAAAATATACCCGGAAAAATGTTTCCACCCTTATCGGTGGAAACATTTTTCAAGAAACATTTTGCCATTTCCAAGTTCAACGGCTACAAAATTCACGTTAGAATGTACATATGTATACATATATATATATTTGTATATATTACATATATTAGTCATCTAATATATGCTTTATATATATATATATATATATTTTATATTTTGGGTACTTAGGACACCTATGTAATTTTCACTTTCTTTATGTATTTTTTCTTTATGCATTATTTTCTGTTTTTTCCTTTTTACCCCTCTCTTCCATTTTTCATAGAGGGAGACTAGTCCCAACGACTAGATTTCTAGCCGTTGGGACTGCCTCCTCATTCTTCTCTTTGGCCCTCTCCTCTATAAATAGGGCAGCTATTCCTTTGTTTTAAGCATGGCTTTTTAGCCTACTTCTTGTATTTTCTTTGTGTGATTAATTTAAGTTCTTATTCACCTCTTGTTTGAGAGTTTGTGAGATTGATTTGTTGGTGAAAGCTTCAAGGCTGATTTACTTGAAGAAGTTGTTTCTTTGGGCCTGATTTACACGGTATCAGAGCCACGTTTTTGGCTCATTGTCTTGCTGCCATTCAAGATTGAAGGTTCAGCCCTTACTCTTACGTTGGAGCTGTGAAGCACTCCAAGTGTTCGTGATATTGCTTGCTGCAGATTTACACAAGAAGAAGAGTGTTTTGCTGCCCTCTTCTTGGTGATTTCTTGATGGGAATTTAGCCCCCTTGATGGTGAACTCGTGGCTGTTGGAAGGGTGACTGGTTCCCATTATTGCTGAGTTTTTTTATCCTTGCCGTGGACTTCTTTTTACGTGGCTGCCATCTTCTTCATAATTTGTAAGTGGATCTTCTTTGTCAATTGAGCTCATGGATGACAAAGTCTCTTCTCTTCCATTTCCCAAACTCTCATCAACAAATTACATACAATGGGCTAGAACTATGGAACACTTTATCCGTAGTAAAAGCCTTTGGGGACTAGTTGATGGAACAAAACTTGAACCACAACTAGTTCTTACAAAAATTGTTGATGGAAGGGCCATGGAATTGGATGGAACCAAAAAAGAGAAAGTAATGGCTGATTACAACAAGAAATGGGAAGAATGAAGCGTTGGTCATCACAAAATTATTACTTGGATCTTGACTTGTGTTGACAATGCTACTAGCGGGCAAATCTCTAAATTAAATTCTGCCCTAGAAGCATGGTAATATCTAAAGAAAACGCATACCATGAAAGATGTTGCTTATATGCATCATGTCCAACTCAAGTTTCATAATCTTCAACAAGGAGATAGATCCATTAAGGATTATGTGGCTGAAATGGATCAATTGTATGATGAATTAAGTATTTTTGAACCACATTGGACACAAGATCTTATTCTTAGAGAAAAACAAATCCAACGTGAGAAGTTTTACAAGTTTATCATAGGTCTTAGACCCGAATTTGATGGTGTTAAAACTGCTTTACTNAATGGAAGAAAATCGTCTTTGTCTTGATAAAGAGAAAGTCAACAATGTGCTTGCCACATCTAGGCCGGGGGCCCACTTGAGACCTTATAGACCTCCTCACTTCAATCGTACAAATGAAGGAACAAGGAGAAAAATTATTTGCTATCATTGTCAAGAAGAAGGACACACCAAGCCAAGATGTCCAAAACTTAGAATTTTTTATAAGAGAAGCAATGTTGCGGCTCAAATTCAAGAAGAGAAGAAAGAAGCAAGTTCATTCCAACTTGAGCAACTCATAAGTGCTCTTCAACCTTTTCTAAAAGGAGGAAGCACACCTTCGACCTTGGGAGCTACCGTGGCATCTACTTCTTCAAGTAAGTACTATTGGATTATTGATTCGGGTGCATCTTTTCATATGACTCCTTGTGAATCCCTTCTCACCGAATGCACTAAAAATGACTCTTATTCCTTTGTGAAAACGGCGGATGGTACCTCTCTTGAAATTGATTTTATTGGAAATCTTGACCTAGCTTTTGGATCCAAAATTTTAAAAGTACCTCAAGTAAGACATATTCCTAAATTAAACTTAAATTTATTGTTCGTTTCTCAAATAGCCGACCTTGGTTTTGATGTAATCTTCTCACAATCCAAATGTTTGATACAGGATCGGATATCCAAGAAGATGATTGGGGAATGTTTTAGAACAAATAATCTCTACTACATAGACTTTTTGGACCTCTCAAGACCATCTTGCAATATCTCCAAAGAATGTGACATTCAAACTTGGCATCAAAGACTTGGACATTCCAATATAGAAAAAATGTCTCATCTTCCATTCATGGAGAATTTTTGTCAAAAGAACTTTGATTGTAATGATTGTATTAAGGCTAAAATGAAAGCCTTACCTTTTGATAATAGAAAATTTATTGCCCAAAAATCTTTTGATTTGGTGCATTCGGATGTGTGGGGACCCGCTCCTATTATGTCAAAAGGAGGATTATTGTACTATGTGATCTTTATTGATGATTATTCTAGGCATACTTGGGTTTATTTTCTCAAACACAAATCGAAAGTATTCACAAACTTTAAGAATTTCTACAACATGATCTATACCCAATTTGGCTCAAATATCAAAGTCTTTAGAAGTGATTCGGGAGGAGAATTTATGTCAAATGAATTTCAACAATTTCTAAAAGAAAAAGGCATTGTTCATCAAAGATCTTGTCCTAACACTCCACAACAAAACGGAGTGGCCGAACATAAACATAGGCACATTATTGAAACTACTAGAGCCCTTCTTTTATCTAAAAATGTTCCCAAAAACTTTTGGGCCGAGGCTGTTTTGACTTCAACATATTTAATTAATAGAATGCCTACCAAACTTTTGAAACATATTTCTCATTTTGAAAAACTTCATCATGTTAAACCTAATTACAATAGACTTAAAGTCTTTGGTTGCAAATGTTTTGTGTTAAGTGACAAAGACGATAAGCTTTCCTCCAAAGCTATTTGTTGTGTTTTTATTAGGTATTCCGAAACTCAAAAGGGTTATAGATGTTATGATATTAAAAGAGATAAAGTTTATGTTTCTAGAAATGTGATTTTTTTAGAAAATGAAGATGGTTTCAAAGATGAACCCAAGAAACTAGAAGATTACACTTTTCTTTGGACTAATGATATTGATGATGATGATGATATTGATGATGATGAACCCGATAAAGTTATAGAAGTACCAATTGAAGAAGTCAACAATGATAATTCTACTCATATCATCCCTCCAAAAGATATCTTAGTTTATAGAAGAAGAGACCCCGAAAATCAAGAAACTAATCAATCTCTTCCTAGGAGATCCCAAAGGCACATTAGGCCTCCTCAAAGATTTGTCTCTTATGAGTCTTTTTCTCCAAAATTTCAAGCTTGTATTATGGCACATCATTCTTTTCATGAGCCTTCTTCTTACCTTGAAGCTAAAGAAGATCCCAATTGGATTGAAGCCATGAATCTTGAGCTTAAAGCTCTTGAAAGCAATGAAACTTGAGATATTGTACCTCTACCAACGGGGAAAAAGACTATTGGTTGTAGATGGATCTATAAAATCAAAACTAGAAGTGATGGAACCTTAGAAAGATATAAGGCCAGACTTGTTGCCAAGGGATATGCTCAAGAATATGGGATTGATTATGAAGAAACCTTTGCTCCTGTTGCTTGTATGACTTCTGTTAGAACCCTTATTGCCATTGCTTCTGTTAAACATTGGACTATTTTTCAAATGGATGTTAAAAATGTTTTCTTAAATTGTCACCTACAAGAAGAAGTTTTCATGAGTGCTCCCCCTGGTTTTGATCTACCCCAAAACAAAGTTTTACGCCTTAAGAAAGTTCTTTATGGTTTGAAACAAGCTCCCAAAGCCTGGTTTGACAAGTTTAGTAGTGTCATGTTTAATCAAGGTTTTAAATCTTGCTACTCTGATACTGCCATGTTTGTAAAAACTACCTCCGTAGGTGTAATTGTTTTATTACTGTATGTTGATGATATGATTATTACTGGGAGTGATAATGAAGGGATTATAGAGGTAAAACACTTTCTTAGCAAATGTTTTCAAATGACTGATTTGGGAAGACTAACTTATTTTCTTGGAATTGAAGTTGCTTATAGCAAACAAGGTTATCTTCTTTCTCAAATGAAGTTTGCTAGTGAATTAGTTGACAGAACAGGTATCTCAGATGACAAAGTTGTGGATACTCCAGCAGCACTGGGAGTAAAAATGAAAATTGATGATGGAGAAATATTGGAGAATCCCACTCCTTTTCGGCAAATAGTTGGCGCTCTCTCTTATCTCTCCATCACCAGACCTGACATTGCTCATGCTGTGCATGTGATAAGCCAATTTCAACAAAGACCCACCTCAGTGCATATGGGAGCGGCAATACGGATTGTCCGTTATGTGAAAAACACTATCAACAAAGGACTATTTCTGTCTTCTTCTTCTATATTAGAATTAGTTGCGTATACAGATGCTGATTGGGGTGGAGATCCCAATAATAGGCACTCCACCACTGGTTTTTGTGTGTTTTTAGGTGACTCCTTAATTTCCTGGCGATGCAAGAAACAAAATAAGGTATCACTATCATCAACAGAAGCTGAATATCGAGCAATGGCAACTACAACAATGGAGATAGTGTGGCTCAAAAGCTTACTGAAAGATATGGGAATTCATATTACGAATCCTGTCAAGCTTTGTTGCGACAACAAAAGTGCCATCTATATTGCTAGCAATCACACATTTCATGAAAGAACAAAGCATATAGAGATGGACTGCCATTATGTTCGTGAAGAGTTCCTTCAGAAAAACATAGATCTCTCCTATGTCCAATCAGAGTATCAACTTGGCGATTTCTTCACTAAAGCTCTTGCTGCTACCAGATTTAATTTTCTCATTGGCAAACTTTCGGTTATCACACCGTAAGTTTGAGGGGGGGTATTAGAATGTATGTGTCCCATATGTATACATATATATATTTGTATATATCACATATATTAGTCATCTAATATATGCTTTATATATATATATATATATTTTATATTTTGGGTACTTAGGACACCTATGTAATTTTCACTTTCTTTATGTATTTTTTCTTTATGCATTATTTTCTGTTTTTCCCCTTTTACCCCTCTCCTTTTCCATTTTTCATAGNTTTGGCCCTCTCCTCTATAAATAGGGCAGCTATTCCTTTGTTTTAAGCATGGCTTTTTAGCCTACTTCTTGTATTTTCTTTGTGTGATTAATTTAAGTTCTTATTCACCTCTTGTTTGAGGGTTTGTGAGATTGACTTGTTGGTGAAAGCTTCAAGGCTGATTTACTTGAAGAGGTTGTTTCTTTGGGCCTGATTTACAATTCATTCCGCGTTTGATAGCATGGAAATGTTTTTAAATTTTGGAAATTTTCTCCTCTGCTACAAGAGATTTCTGGCGTATCAAACGCCCCCATAAGGGGTGTTTGATAACTTAGAAATATATTTCCAGAAATATATTTCTGTGTTTATGATAAAGAAATATATTTCCAGATTTCTAGAAATATATTTCTTAGTTTGATAGTAAGAAAACATTTTTCCATATTTTCTAGAAGATGAAGATTGAGGATATTAACTAACCTCTAATTTGTCTTTAGCTTTAGGATGGAAGATTGAGGATGTCACATTTCGGGCTGCGTGAGGATTGCTCATTCATCTGTGTCTGCAACCAACAAACAACCTTGTTCCCATCAATGACAAACTGCTTAAGTTGGTGACTGAGCACGCCTTCAACAATTTTGCAATCATATGCAGCAGCAACCTTTTGAATAGCTTCTGTAACATCCTTGTTCTGCAAGAACAAAACTCAGTTAACATGCACTCCAAGTGAAAGAAACCCAGAAAGGACTGACTGAAGCATTACCATATGCAGAAAAGCAAATGATAAAACAAGTCAATACAATATCATGCCCAAAAAAAGGACAAACGACATTGATCCTGAAACTTTGTCATTAAAGAGCATGTGAAGTCAAAGCAAATAAATAGTAGTGGAAGCTGTAAAAATCAGAAGCCAGACATGAGCTCTTCAAGACTCTTAAAAAATTACGCTACAGAAACCAACATGACAAACATCTATAGCTGCTAATTTCCCCCAAGCATTTGAATTTTAAGTGCTCAAAGCAAACAAGAGACAAGATAATCCACGGAAAAGAAAGTAGACCAAAAAATCCAAAATGCAGAGATGCAGCAAATACTCACTCCCTGATCAAAGCATCTCCTTTCTCGCATAGGTTCACAATCTTCACTTTAGGCTTGCATTCCGACACAACCAAGTGGAGTGCCTCTGCAATTATTACGAAACAATGGCAAAGAAGAATAAGAAGAATGAAGAAGAGGCAAAATGAGAAAAAGAAAGGTGGTATGACAAAGAGAAAAGGGAAGAATGATCGATTACTTCACCTGAATCTTGACCTTGACGTTGAAGATGGTGTCGCTGCACTGAATGGCAAATTATATCTGGCTCATTTTGAGACACATCACAATCATGAACTGGACACTCCTTCTAAAGCTCACACATTAAGGTCACATAGGAAAATGAGAAATGCTGATGCAGAAATTGCTGATTTGACAAGTAAGGCAGGCACCAGAAGAGGTTGTGAAAGCTTATCACTTTTGCCAATAGATTGCAAAAACTGCCTAAGAACAAAATGTACAATTTCACCAACCACTAGAGATGCAGGAGCTATCATGCAATATCTGGAAAGTAAATCAGCAAATGACCCTTTTTTTTTCAGCTCCATACAATCAGCAAATCACCAGCCATGCATATGGCATACTCAACAAAATGCATCTGAAAACTTAATCCATTTTTTCAACAAAAAGGGTATTGAAAGAAATTTTCACAGGTGTCTACTTGATTGTGATGATGAAGAAAGCTTTCTTTCAGCATGGAATCATATGTTAGGAAAGTATGGTCTTGTGGGTAATGAATGGTTAGAAAAGTTGTTCAGAGCCAAGGAAAAACGGGCCTTAGCATATGGTCGGGATAATTTTTCTGCAGACATGATTTCAGAGAAATGAACATATAAACAGGGTTTAAAAGGCTATTTGACCCTTTCATCCGTTTTGGAATATTTTGAAAGACTACTAGAAGACAGGAGAGAAGCTGAACTTCAACTAGATTATACAGCCAATCAATCTACCCCAATTTTGTTATGCAATTTTCTGCTAAAAGAAGCTTCAAAGGCATACACTCCAAATGTTTTTGAAAAATTCAGAGAAGAAGCATTGGCAGTTGCAGACTGTGATGTTGATTATCTTGGAGAAGATGGAAATTCATTCAAATATAAGGTCACTGTGGTTGAAAGTGTTAAAGAATGTTCTGTGGTGCTAGAAGCTACAGAACAATTAGTTTCTTGTAGTTGCAAAAAGTTTGAATTTGCCTGAATTTTATGTTGTCACACCCTAAAAGTTCTTGACCACATGAAGATTAAACGGGTTCCTGAGCAATATATCTTGAAAAGGTGGACAAAAGAAGCTAAATCTCGAAGCATGCATCTTTTTCAGTACAGTGCAGATGGTAACTACAACTACAACCAGAAATCAAGTATGGCAACACATTATGATATCTTGAGCCATGCTTTAATGAAAATCGGGACTCATTTAGGGTTTTCCAGAGTTGCTTTGCTATTTGAAACAATGCACTTGTCTTATACATTTATACATCCAACTTGGTAACAATCTTGATACATGCTTGCATCTATGCGGAAAGAAAACCAGCAAAGCTTCTAAAAATGTACCTAATTCTCCTGGACAAAAATCAGATTATTTCTATTACCAATCAAGTCGGGTTCACTATCAACTGATTAATCAGATTATCAGAACGACAACATAGACAAACTTGGACATTTCAGGGACTGCTCAAGAAAATCGTTCATGCACTACATAAAACGAACAGAGAAGACATTCCGACATGCCAGCCAGGAAACCATGCATCGCCATCATTCCAATACGCAATAAACAGAGATGTAGCAAATTGGGCGCTCCACTTTCTGGTTGAAGAAAGGCAGAGGAAGCAAAGGAGAAAGAATGAAGAGAAGGCAGACAGGATAATGAGCGAGAGAGAGAGAGAGAGAGCAGGCCGGCGTTCAGCCAAGGCCACACGCGCACCACGCCCTCATTCACAAATGAAAACCCCCTTCCCAATAACGCGAGATACATAGAAAAATAGAGAGAGAGAGAGAGAGAGAGAGAGACCTCTGCCGGTGTAGGCGACGGACGTTGGCAGACTGAAAACGAGCAGCGGCAGGAGGGAGACAAGAAAATGCGATGAGATGTGAGGGTGCCCTAACGGGCAAAAAAATATACCCGGAAAAATGTTTCCACCCATCTCGGTGGAAACATTTTTCCAGAAACATTTTGCCATTTCCAGGTTCAACGGCTACAAAATTCTTTCCGCATTTGATAGCATGGAAATGTTTTTAAATTTTGAAAACTTTCTCCTCTGCTACAGGAGATTTCTGGCGTATCAAACGCCCCCATATTGAAACGCACGAGCAAGGAGTTTTACAAAACGGACGTGGGTTTCCTGGAAAATATGCCCGGTACCATCTCAAACAAACACGGCTCAGTAACTGAAAAAAGAGCATAGTTGGGATCGGGCAATAGGTTTTCCCATAAATAAAGAAGTAGCGTCAAAATTGTAGCCCATCAAGCAAGGCCCAAACTAAATGTTCTATGGTTACAACAGCATCAGAACATTCGTTTCAGGACTGCCAATTCATTTCAGTGCTCCAGCAGACCTCTTTATTGCTGTTGGAACAATATGAAAAGATAATTTCCTGTTGTGTCATTTGATAGCAGTACTGAACTTTGAGTGCACCACTGTGTCCACCGACTTGCTGTCCTGTTCACTTTTTCTGCCTCTGAGCCTTGCCCTTTTTGTCATGCCTATGCCTACCACCCAACTTGCTCCGCCTAAGATCTTGGCTTCCCTTTCTGCTAGATGCCATACTTGAGATTTTAGTATCTCCTTTCTGCTGCTTGCTTTTTTTTCCCGTCTTTCTCACTGCTTTTGTGGACTCACTCACCTCCTGGTTGCTAATTTGAGACTCCTCTAAGTCTGATTCCCCACTTGAGCAATCACCAAGTCCCATCAGTTTTGAGAACTCACTTTCACTGATTTTTCCCTTCTTCAATTTCTTTAGTAAACGGTATTCTCTTTCCAATTCATCTTCGTCTTGAATACTCTGCACAGCCCGCCGCTGCCTACCTGTTTTCTTCCTTGTAACTGTCTTGCTTGCGTCAACATTTGTTTTTGGTTTGTCAGGTTTTGGCTCCAAATTTTCCAGTTCTTGTTTCCGTAGCATTTTCTTCTTGCGTTGCTTCTCACGAGCTTTGTCTCTGAATTGGATACATGAATGAGATTTGTGAAGAGAAAATGAACACCCTGGTAGGGTACCTTTTGGGTTATGGTCGACATATGAAACTTACTTGTACTTGATCTCTGACAGGTTGATGTCCTCCACAAGGGTAAAACCATCGGTTGACAAGTTGTGATGCTTCAACTCTGGCATTGAAGGAAGCTGCAATAAGCCATAACCCATTCCTAGCTTACCTATCTCCAGCTCTTTCCACCTAAATTATTCGAAATATAAGTAGAAACAATTAAACCAATACAACAGAAAGGGGGTAAAATGCTTAACCTGAAAATATATGAACACTGATGTTCTTTATACGCACGAATATATGATACAAATGCCTTCAGTCCCTTTTCCATAACATCACGGTCTTTTCTTGCAGCTTCACGTATCTGCATGTACAAGGCTATTAGTTTGCTCAAGCGAATCAGATAGCGTTGGAGTTTCTCAAAGTCAAATCCATCACTTGCTTTGCACAAAAAAATGTACATATTCCAAACTGAGTTCATTGCCAAAAAAACGCTTCTTCCAACAACCAGAATTTGAATCCATTTGATGTCAATAGCATGTGAATTGAAAACCTACTTACAACTTCTTTAATATGTTGCTAAGAATTGCCATTTTCTGGTTGTCCAGTAAAGACAAGCATGGTAGGAAGTAGACTTAACAATGTTATAGAGGATGGAACTACAGTTCATCACCATCACCATCATCTACAATCCCAGTATCTCATCCTGAGTGGAACATGTGCCGCAAGACCAACTTATTGCTGTTACATGGTTATCATAGCTAGGACTGCAACGGAGCTGAGCTTGTTCAAGAAACAATTAGATAAACAAGCACGGTGCACTGTATAGGACCAGTTCACTTACTGAAATGGCGAAGGCTCTGAAGTCGCAAAGAAAAACATGCCTTGATTTTAGGCAGTCATTATTTAATGAAGAAAATCAAGATTTTAGGCAGTTATTATTTAATGAAGAAAATCAACATTAAGAAGGAGCCGGATTCAGATTGTGTGCCTCTCCCAAAGGCACATACTTCACCACCAGGAAACTTTGGTTTACTAATGTAATGAATATTCTACATAAGGATACGTCTGAATCTAGGTAAGCATCATCAACCTAATAGGGATGTTCAAGCTCAGTTTATGCATAAAATAAGCTTGCACGTCTATTCTTACTTGACAAGCAAATGAACCTGAGCCAAGCTCAAGTTAGAACTATTTCTTCCGTATAGAGAGTTTCACTAGATCCCAAGAATGCCGCACCATATCAGGATTAACACCTAATTTTTTCAACAAAAAGAAATATCTTTGGGAACTTAGCATTCTATTCAAATTGACTCTCTTATATCCTTTGAAAGACACCCTAACCCCCTGAAGGAACCAGTGGAATGTATTTGCAGCTCAAGGAAAAATGCAGAAATTCCAATGGAAACTAGCAATTAAGAATGATTATTGTGAAGCTAAACAATATTCATCAGTAATTGGACATTCGTCCAGGATGTCACCCAATGTTCCAAATAATAATGAATACTCATGATAAATCTTTACTTTCCAAGACAATCGGAAATAACATAAAATCTCACAACATAATCAGCATATGCAACAGAAGCCAAAAAATGGAAAGGCTGTTGCATGAGGAAGTTTATCTTTTCTAATAAATGGAAAAGGGTTAATCTTTCTTGAAATGGGAAAAATAATGGATTTGAAAAGGTGGAATTAGACCTCATCTCGTAATGATTTGAATAAGATAGTCACCATATCAATGCTTCAAGCATCAAACTAATTGTTGGACACGTAGAAAATTTTCAATAAGTAACTAATAAATTACCTGAGGAACCACATCTAAAGCAGCAGCAGAACACTTCCTTTCTTCAAGAGGAACTCTTCTTATACGTAGAAAATCAACATACGCTTCCTCCTTTAAATGCAGAGATAGGAAAATTAGTTGGATAAATAGTAGAAAGACGTTATACATCCATGGAGCACATCTTCTACTGGTAATAATCTCTATAGTCTATATCCTATTGCCACAGGAGCTGTAGAGTTTGCAAGAGAATTTGGACAACAATCATTGCTTTCTTCCTTGATACGAATTATTGAATTTTCTACCAAGAAACTACCTTGGGCAGTAGGAATACAATAGCACTTCCTGGTCTACCCATGCGTGCAGTCCGACCAACACGGTGTACAAACATATTTGGATCTTGAGGCGGGTCGTACTGCAAAGTACAGAGACAAGTAATAAGCCAATAATAAGCAGATTAGAATCATTAGACAAACATGAAACCAGACATAGACACCAAAACTACATGTACACCAGAACTCCAAAAGACAACTTGAAATAGACTTCATGCATATTGTCATCCAAAGGACTAACTCCTAATAACCAACTTTATGCACATCTCACCAAAAAAAGACAAAACAGCCACAAGCAAGTCCATCGCCTTCAGTATTACAAAAAATTAGTAAAAGCAAACGACCTCAACTCCAGATGATTTTTATCATATGTAACTACCAATTAGCAAACAAGAAATAGCTTCTGCACCAGAACTCCACAAAATGTATGAAAGATCATTCTACCCAGAAGCTAATCTTCAACACTCCTCCTTTCACATGTTCATTTGAAAAATTTAATTAAATAATAGCTGTTTGTGATCTATGTGCCCCATATATGCATACAACTATCACGGTTTGCAGTATTGCAAAAGCTAAAGCACATCCGCAAAAGGCTTTTTTTCCTAAATTAGCTACTTTTACACACTGTAGCCAAACAAAAGGTCATTTATCTTCATGAAGCACACCAGCAATGTCTCCGATTGAGCAAGTAAAATGCTAAGCTGCATGGACTCCAGAAAACAGCTGTGTAGCCAAGTTTACAAGACCTGGGTGCAGATGTGGGTGTAGAAGCAGCTCAGATACGGCAACAACAATTTGCTTTCTTTTTCATTGAATCATTGATAAAGTCGTAGCTTGCTGATTATAAATTTGTTGTTCGTAGTCAATTTTCATATCTCATATATACATATACATAACTATATGATGGTAAAAATGACACATGACATGTCTGAGAATTTTTTAAAATGCGTATGTTCTTTCAGAACATTAATTTCTGAAAGAAAATATGATGCAACACAGCAAAATGAAAGATAAAAGTTTAAATGCAGCATACCTGGATTATCCAATCAACCCCTGGAATGTCAAGCCCTCGTGCTGCAACATCAGTACATAACAGGATACCACTTGACAATTCCATGAAAGAAGCTAAAGCTTTCTCTCTAGCAGTCTGCATGAAATTTCAACTTTACTTTAGCACCTAAAAGACATCCACTAGTAAATTGAGGTTGCATCATCCAGTAATGCTTCTGATGGTACCAACTCAAATTAACTGTATGACAAATAAAACGATGGAATATGATGATGCCAGGGTTAGTGTACCCCACAATGCACATTTGTCCTGCATACTTATCTATTCATTTATTTATTTATTTATTTTTACCTGCTTCATTTTTCCATGGAGTGGAACAATATAACAACCTTTAAGAAGTCCAAGCTGAGGTAAGACAACTCCCCAGTAATCAACACAAGCACAGGTCATGAAATAGCTGCCAACAACAGAGCAAGAAATGGAATAAGTGGAAATTCAGGCCAACGCACGCAAAAGAAAATCATGAAATAATGTTTGTCACCTTTTAAGGTACTAACCATGAAATGCCTGATATAATAATAATAAAAAGATTGAAAAAGAGACTTACACTATGACTTTCTTTTGTTTATTATTGTACAGAAAATCAACAAGATATGATGGCTTCACGTCTGCTCCACATTCCAGATACTACATATTGAAGTAATAAGGAAATTAGAAATTGAGGAACAGTTTTTTTAAGAATATGTTTGCTTTGATATATGTAAAATGGAAAAGGAACTCAGATGTCCTTTTTTATCCAAGACCTAATATAATCTATCTCCACATTCTGGCTGCAAATGACACAGTACATAATATAATATAACAGGAGCAAGAAGCAAAAATAGGGGAAGCCTAAACATAGAAATAGTTATCATCACTCCCACCCCCAAGAAGCATGCCTTTCAATACGAGATCTTTTCTTCTGTACAAGTAAAATGTGATGACACATTTTCTCCTCCAGACTCATTGTCTGGAGGACGAAGACCCACAAAAAAGTACTAACGCTATCAGATTAGATTATTTACATGCAATTTTTAGTACCTCAATATGGAGCCCCAATGGTGTCTTGGAAGAGGATCTTTCTGCCATAGAGTCAGCTGGTAACTTGGCATCAGTTCTAACTTCAACCTTCGTAGGGTTTCTCAATCCTGCTCTGGATAGCTCTTCAACAGCCTCAGTTTGAGTGGCAGAGAAAAGACCAGTTCTTCGTTGCTTTGGTAAACGAGTTATTATGGAAGAGATTTGCTTCTGGAAGCCCATATCTAGAAGTCTATCTGCCTCATCAAGAATCAAAACCTGCTTCCCACAATGGTGTAAGGAATTAAGAGATATTTTGTGCAATACAAACTGCTCAAGACCTTTTCTTCATAATACTGTAAGAGAGTCTCTCATTCCAACAATACAAACTGTTCTGTTAGACATCCTTTCTTTTTCTCGCATAGAATAAGAGTCAGAAAAGTATTCATGTATAAGAACCCGAAAGTCGTAGAATAACTCTATTTATAGAAACGTCTTGAAAGCTCAACATAGTGCCCAAAGAACAAGCCCATCACTTGCTAGCAACTTCTCATATGACTTATTTATGTAATGTTTATCAAGTACAATGCAGTGCAGATGGAGGATTCCTAGACTTAACAGTAAAGGTTCATGGCTCAGATCATGAAGTTCTGCAGGAAACGTGGCGAGATGAACATACCTCCAAGCTTCTAAAGTCCAAGCTTTCCACGCGTTCCATTATGTCGTACAGCCTTCCAGGAGTGCCTATGAGAAGATTCGCACCTTCCTCCTCTATTTTCTTTAAATCAACTTTTATATCCAACCCTCCAACAAGAAGCATGGTTTTAAAATTAGGCACAGTCGAAATAAATGGCTGTGCGACATGGTATATCTGAGTGGACAATTCTCTTGTTGGTGAAATAATGATTCCTGAAACCTGAGTGCGTTATCATTAGTACCTAATTCCATTTTAAACGAAATCAATAGAATTGCATAGAAAGAAACAGAAACTGTCTTAATAGCACAGTGATGAAATAAGAACTATGAATACTGACTACTGAGAATAACATTGAAATGCAGTTCAATAATGTCCTGAATGATATGTAATCAGTCTCTAGAGTTTATCACTTCGCCATGGTTCTCTGAGACAACCAAACTCTGTATCAGGATGCACTCACTAAAGCAGAACTACTAATAAACTTGAGAACTGAACTCTACAGCGTATCACAGTGTTCCCAATTTTTCTGAATCATAGGTGCTTATAACGGCTCCTAGAGAGAGAGAGAGAGAGAGAGAGAGAGAGAGAGAGAGAGAGAGACCAATCACCGAACTCAATCACAAATGCAGAAAACCAACAAGAATAACACAAATTGAGCGCTTAACTAAAACCCCCACTACAAAGAAAAGATTGAATGCCCATAGAACATTGTTCACGGAACTAGCGAAGATGAAATCAAGCGGATGGAGGACCACCAACCTGGTGGGGCTTCAGGGGTTGCTGGGCAGTGGCTCGGCGGACGATCTCGACGAGTGGGACGACGAAAGCGAGGGTCTTCCCGGAACCGGTAGCGGCATCGACGGCAACGTCCTTGAACGAGCAGAGGAAGGGGATAGTAGCAACCTGAACAGGGGTACAAAATTCGAACCCCTCCTCTTCCAAAACTCCAAGAACCTGATCAGAAAGTTGGGGCCGAAGCTCAGAGAACTTGACCCTCGTTAGCCCCTGGACTGCTGCAGCGGCAGTGGCGGCCATGGTCCCTCTCTGTCGCCCTCTTGCTGAGAGGGAGAGGGAGACTGGAGAGAGAGACGGGAAGGGAGAGGGAGAGAGAGACGGGAAGGGAGAGGAGGGAGAGGGAGACGGGAAGGGAGAGGGGGAGTGGAGAAGGAGAGGAGGAGGGAGAGCGGAGAGGGAGACGGGAAGGGAGAGGGAACCAGAGGGGGAGCCGGAGCAGAGAGGGAGAGGGAGCAGAGAGGGATAGGGAGACGGGAAGGGAGAGGGAGAGGGAGAGGGGGAGCGGAGAGGGAGGGGAGCGAGCGGGGGACGGAGGGAGAGGGAGAGGGAGAGAGGGAGGGGAGCGAGCGCCGAGCGGGGGACGGAGGCCGCCCGACCGCCCGAGGACGGGAGTCGGGCCGGGCCGGCTTATCGGGCCCGGCCCGGGCCATGTTTTCGCTTATAAGAACTATTATTATATGAACCACTATGCGGCATGTTTGGCTACTATGCGGCGTACTTCAGCAAAATCTTTCAGAGTGAGTTCATAACGTATCATTATCAAGAAGCTAAAACTATATAATCTTAGTGACAACACTCTCTTTGCAAGAAATTGGCGATTTAGGTTTTATTGAGTAATGCTAGAAATTCCAAAACCCTCACCACGAATTTGATCCATTTTGGCTCGGATTTCAAGTATGGTTAAGCTAATCTTGGATTACATCCAATTTCTAGCACCAAAAGCATAAACAGGATTAGCTTCATTCAAGAATTAATTTCAGAAGCTAATTGGATATCATAGTGAAGCTAAATCCAATTTGATCGAGCTCTAGCGTGTCTTGGTATCTAATTTCGGAAGCACAGTCTGAATTGAGAGCTGCTTATAGTACGGAGGCCCCTAAGAGTTCACAATGCTACTTCATCGAGAGTTGAAGACTTGGTTCCAAGACTTGTTTGAAAATAAAAAACTATCCAGTTATGCTATGGGAACTTTCAAATTTGAACTTGGTATTTCACAATAATCAAAAGCACAATTCTTCTTTGTATTGTTAAAAGTGGTTCTTATAAGCGAATTCACTCACGCTGTTTCTTGAGAAAGTAGAACACAAAAAACTTGGGGTGCCAAGAAAGCAATTGTTTCTTGAGGAGCAGCCATGGCTGCCCAATTGACTTGTTCATGGTCCAAGTTTTTGACATTTTGAATAGAAGACTATTTTGGAGGTCCTTCCTTTGAAACTTAGGGTATATCCATTAACTCCTGTGGACTACTGTATCTCTAGCGGGCAGAGGGCTTCATTTTTTCTTATTTTTCCGGCCGACGGTCCATCTTTGAGCAGTTGATCATCATTGAAAAAAGCCAGCTTCTGTGTAGCAGCAGATATTTCTTTCGTTCTTTTTCTTGACTCTTGACTAAGAAAGTGAACTTATCGGATATATGAGATTACTTGTTCAATTTTGAATCTGTTCAGTTGGATCCAGTAAAATAATTTGAAATATGTTATACTAAAATCCATTGTTTGTTTAAACATTGGATTTCGCAGCACCGAGATCGAAGGCTATCAAACACGTTCTTGTTAAAAGCATTTTGATGTCTAATAGTAGACCTAGTAACTTTAAGGCCCGTTTGACGTCCACAAACAAAAGTCCATGGATGAAATTCTATAGATTTTAATCCGTAGATTAATTACCAAGAGAAAAATTGTCCGCAGACAAGATTTTTGTCTAACTTATGATGGAACCGGATTAAAATCCGTGGTAAAGTAATTCCAAATTATTTTAGATATTCACTTATTCGGATACAAATTCGGGCTTGAATTCAAATGAATAAAAGTAATATCCAAATTCAAATATAAAAATCCTAGTACAATTTTAGATTCACATTTGAATCCAAACCTGAATCTGAAATCAAAGCCAATCGATTTTTGAATTATAAGGGTATTAGATATGAATCTGAATCTGAATCCAAGTCCAATAGGATCTTTATGCATATCTGAAACTGAATCTGAATTTGATCCGATAAGATGTCATTTTTTAAATCCAAATCTGATCTGATTTATTAATTGGGCAAAAAATGTTTTTTCTTTTTCATCCGATCATTTTTAGAACAGTTTGATTGAATATGCAAGCCAAATCGAATATATTGACATAATCTATTAGATCCAAACACGGTATCTATCAAAATAGCTCAACACGAGTTTGATTTTGTCTGATTGGAGATACCGGATCGGATCCAGAGGCTTGAGTAGCAACTTGTTCAAACACGTGGAATAAGAGTTTTCAGGACGATCCATTCAAGAATTAATTTCATATTAGTTGGAGCAACCACCAGCGGAATTTTCAAAGGTCGCGGACGGGTCCGGTCTAAGCACGCCGCGTGCTCCTGTCAAGCCTCCTCTTGACCCGGTTTCCTCACTGTCCCATTCAAAAGAAAAGTCCATAGTCAAAACTCGCACGCCGATTTTTTAAATCAAGCAAAAAGAACTTTCTGAATTCACTCATCTATTACTGGATAATTCCATATCATGCTTTTGATTTCCTTAAATCTCAAATTTTGCTCAAGAATAAGCAAACATTGGGTCTGATCCAAAACCTATAAAGTCTACCTTTATTGGGAAAGAGAATTCGGATCTTGGGACTCTTATAACAGCATCCTTACAAATTTCCCATGCCTTTATGGACCTTACAAAAACACACTAAAAAGGGAATGAACTGCTTTTAGGCGAGAAGGAGGCGCGATATCTTTTGCTCAAAGAAAGCCCAAAGGTTCAACCATTCCCTTTATTTTTGGGGTTTTGGACTACATCAACAATTGGGCAGACAACGGTAGACCTTTCAACTTAGGTGTTGTGCCCCCACCTTCAATGGTCTAGAAAATAAAAACAAGCGACTTGTTTTGTATGAATCCGTTTTGGTTCGAGCACATGTGAGCCATGGGTGGGCTCGATGTGCCCAGACCCACTTGCAAAATTTAGCGAACCCTACATGTGGTCTGGTCAAGTCCAGCGGCCCTTCAATGCAAATCGATCAAACCCAGAAAGTCCAAATCCATATAAGGACTACGGTCCCTATAATAAAAATTGCAAAACCTTGCTTTTCTAACTAAACTGCCCCATACCAGAAAAGTCTAAAAAACGAAACCACTATTTGTAATTATAGAAAAAGTTTCGCATCGAATTGAAAGTTTTTGCCCGTCCATTGTCGTCGGGTCGCCTATATATACCGGGAGAGATCGCCGGCCAAAGCATCATTCGTTTTCTGTTTTTATCTTTCTACCAAGACAGAATCCAATCCTTCCTCTACCAAAGATCCTCTTCAGGCACCACCAACTTCAGAAAATCCGGGGCGCTCATCTTCACTTTGATAGAGTTGCAATGGAGCCTTCACAAAGAAGAAGATTAGCAGCAGCCATGGCCGTGGTCGGTGTTCTCTTCTGCACATTCTGCATTCAGCCTATCGAAGGAAGCAGACCACTCGATGAAATGATGGAGAAAAGAAGTGGGTTGCTCTTACAATCCCTCCCCAAGGGCTCCGACACTGGTTCCGGTCCTTCTTGCACCACCACCGTTCCCGGTGGCGGCACCCGCCCTTGCGCGCTCCAAGAGAGGCACTTCGCCGGCGGCCTGCGCCATTGGCCTGTTGCCCAGCCGGCCTACCCGTCGGAGATGATCAAGTTCGGGACCGCAAGTGCTGACAATGAAACTGGTTCACAGGAAGATCGTGAACACCCAAGATCATAGAGAGCAGATCCCTTTTTTTTTTGTTACTTTATTTTTTGCCATTTTTTCCAATGTTTATTCTTTTGTAAAGGATTATCAAATTGATACCAAGTGCAAAGAGAAAAAATTCTCAGACTGTAAGCTCAAAAATTTTGTAACAGAAGGCAAAATTTTTGCTCAATATTAGTGAAAAAGCTCTTATGTTTCTCTAATTGTTGAAGGAAAATGCATGGCGCCTCAGGCTCAAGAAGAAGACGACAGAGTTCTGTTGATGTGATTTTCTTGTGTGTTTTCTGTCTAAGATATTGCTGTTTCATGATTGATGAAGATGAAAATGACTTCCAGAAAGCAGGTCAACAATGTCTGGAGGATACAAAGGATGACAAGCAAATGATTCGGAAAGAAAGCTTGCAAGTCCATTTCGGCTGTTAATTTTTGGTAGTGATTGAATGAAGTACGTCTACCACAAGAAAGAGAATCTGTGGTGGTTTCCACTAGGTGTCTCTAAAACAGACGGTACCAATGTCGTCAGAATATTCAACATGTATAAAAAAGATGAAATAATGTTAAATGACAACGATGTTTCATTATACTTTTTTTGCTTGTTTTTCTCTTACTGGTTTATTTAGAAAATATCAATGCTGAAATTGTTTTTTATTCATTTAACATGTAAATGTCTAACAATTAGACCAATAGTTGACAGAAAAACTAAGAAAAAAAAATGAACTAATAATATATGACTGCCTACATAGTAGAAATTGCCGGTCAAAAGAGTTTATAAAATGCAATGTGAAAACCAGACTTTCCTAAAAAGTATGAAATTGTTATTTACTTATTTGCAAAAAAAAAAAAAGATTCAAGCACGAAATTATGGGTGGCTACGTAATATTTATGCAATTATATTTCATTTCATCCTTGGGACAAAGAAACCGGTACTAAAAGAAACATGTTGTCTATGATTGGTTTTTTGTTATCCTGATCACTTAAAATTAAAGAATATCATTACTTTCAGTGCTTTAAGAAATACTGTGGAAGCTTCAATTATAATATTTTGGCATGCCCCTACCTGCTTTCCATTTATCATCACATCTTTCTCATCCTCCAGTTTAATTTATATTGAAGAACTAAACTTAAGTTGTTACACATATGTATGCCATTTATATAATATTCATGAAATATGTAATCTTATAGTCAACTTAATGATTATGTGAATTGCTTATGACTAGTCCACACGAAAATTCGTCGATGACTTATAAAATGTTACGTCAGAAAAGGTTTTCTGGCCTCAAGCAGCAGACTTATGCTGAGATCTCTCACTGCAAAAAGTGTTCGCTGCCATCCGCAAGCCGCACATGAAGATTTATTACCTATATCATAAAAAAAGAGCCAAATCACTCTCTCAACCTCTTGTTTTTTAAAGTAAATGATATACTTTTGATACTTTGAGGTGCCGTTCTTGCCATACTTCAACTTGTATGTCAATAGTCCCCGGCGTTGATGAGAATTTTGAGTCAAAAGGAATTCTTGATTGAAGGTAGGTGGTTGTTTTAATTTGTTCTCCAAAAAGATCTCTTGTTGACTGTTACCATCATTTTCATATTAAAAAGGTCTAACCCATTAACCCTAAGTGGGCGCAACACAATCCATGTGGGCCATTTGCATTGAAATTTACCCTAAAGATGGGGCAAGTGGAATTGAATACACTAACTGTGGTTGGTAAGCGTCCATGACAGTCTGCTTCCAAGAAGGCAACCATGTCTTTTTTATTGCTGGAATTAATGGAGGAGTCACGTTCCGGCTGATGTGGGCAACCCACACAAGTCGATACAAATTCTCTTATTTTTATATAGATGTTCGATTATTTTTTTAATAATGTATATATGATTGCCCCTTCAAATTTAAAATATTAGTTTTCCTTAGCGAGAAATTTCTAGCTGCGCCATTTGATCACGTTGCAACTTGCAAGACAATACAACAATCAGTGGTGGAGCCAAAAATTTTTGGCTGCGGAGCACTTTAAGTTTAAATTTCAAACTTTAAGGGCACTCGTATGTAAAAAACTGAAAATTAATGTAGGTTTTACTTTCTATATGTAAATAAAATAGACTAAAAAACAAAGAGATAACTTAAGAAACGAATTCGTAAATCGAATCTAAGCTATAGAGAAAGTTTTGTGGCAGATGAATTGCCCGCACCAGCTACAACATAGCTCTGCCATTGGCAACAACTAAAGAAATTTCTTTAATCCGCAAAGTACAGCGTAAACTTGATTAAATTAGTGAACTGTTGATTAAAAGGTTTTGTGGTAAAAGAAAGTAAGAAAATACATTTACATGCATAAATACATGTCTACGGGTGCGCGCACACACACACACTTGCATCACTCAGTATGTTTAGATCATGTGCGCTGACTAAACAGAATATACAACAACATTGGCACAATGTAAAAAAAGGGGGAAATGTCACTAAAGGTCCTGTCGTTAGGGGCGGAGGTAAGAAGGGGGTATATATATATATATATATATATATATAAAATTTAAAATTTTAATTTAACCTATATAAAAAGTTTGAAAACTTATGTTTTTGTCATTGTTAAAATTTTAACACTATAGTTTGTTCCCTGCAACAAAAAATTCTTGGCTCTACCCATGTATGTTGTTGCGCTCCTCCCAGTTAGTGCCACCAAATATGGCTTTAATATTAGCTGGATGCTGCTAGCCTCTCTAGATCTCAAGAAATTTTCTAATGTTTGCATATCTAACATAGGACCCAGATGGTTCAGTGGGCTCAAGATCAATATGGTTAGACCCACCTTGGCCTCCACTAAGCACATGCGGATCACCTATATTTAATTTATGTTTGCATATCTAACATAGGACCCAGATGGTTCAGTGGGCTCAAGATCAATATGGTTAGACCCACCTTGGCCTCCACTAAGCACATGTGGATCATCTATATTTAATTTGGGCAATGTCAACCACATGTATCTAAATCATCAACCATGTAAAAAGAAAAAAAAAACACATGAAACATAAGGCAAATAAGCCACATGACATATGTGATCACCGACAAAAATAAGTGTTGCTAAACGTAGAGGCTCTGCTTACTTGCCAAAATTCCTTTTCCTGCATACATGAGAATGAGTCTTTTGCACTGTTCCAAATAATGTATATATATATATACCACAATCAGTCTGAATCAGCCAATTCGAACAAAATCGGTGGCAAATATCAATTCGATTTTGTGGCCAATTCAAAAGTGGCACATGTCTACTTTTAACTATTCTTTAAAATATTTTGAGTTTTTATTTCTTAATTATTTCTATACATTTTTTTAATTTTTAATAAGACGTGTTTTTTGGAATGTCTTTGGCTGATTCACAAGAAGTGACAGAACCAGCATTTTTTTAATTTGGAGAAGTCACTATGTAAAGTTCAGAATTGTTATGTAAGCCAAATTAAAAATTTTTTAAAATATTGGACAGTAAAATTTTATTTTTCAAAAACTTGGGGAAGAGGGGTCCAGAACCTTTGCTCCACCAGTGGTGGAGTTAGAAATTTTAGGCCAAGGGGCACCAATTAAAAACCATAAAAAAACTTAAGGGGCTCCGCTATATATAAATGAGCAAATTTTTTATAGCACCAATATAAAAGTAAATACTTTTTTGTGAGGCTGGTGTAGACAATTGCCCGGACCTGCCCATATGCAGCTATGCCACTGGACTCTGCCTTGATTAGAATCGATTCCAGCAGCTGAGTTATCTGTATCACCTTGCACTAGAAATGGGAAAAGAAGCACTGTCATAGTTTCAAAGTAAAGTTGAGTTTCACTAAGGTTCCATTCCCACTTAATTTGGGCACAAAGAAAACAAAATCCTGGCTAGAAGACTTAATTAACACTAATACGATTGTATCGAGGCTAGTATTCCTGTGTCCAAGGTTAATAAATGGTTGATGTCTATGAGAATTGAACTAGGGACCACAGCCATTGGTTCGAAACCTCTGGAAATAGTTTCTTTCCGAATTGATGAAACAAATTAATGAGGCCTAACAAAGAGGCATTTCTCCAAGTCAAGAACTTTTGACAAGAAAATGACTTTTAAGCCCATCACAACCAAAGCCCGGGCCAGAAAATTTTCATAAGGTGGAGCCGAATTAAAGTTTCTAAATTTTGACACAAAGCTTAAATATCATTTTTCAAAATTCTTATATAGCACAAGTAAAATTTTCTAAAATTTACATGTATTTTTTTTTTATAAATTGGGGTGGGGCCAAGGCCCATGTGGGCCTCCCCTTGACTCCACCCCTGATCACAATTACACCAGGACAACAAATTCACAACGAGGACTGTGCATGCAGTCTTACATGAGGCAGACCCTACGATTCCAAACAGACTTGGCTGACTTCCACCGGACCTACGACGACCATTAACTTCGAAAGCGGCTCGAGTCAGCTCACGAATCACTCAAAGACTTAGGCTTGACGGGCGGAGGTCAACCAAGGTTCTAGTCCTCATACTGTCTTAATGGCACTTGAAATGTGATTATACACCTTCTTAAATGCCTGCAGTTTAAGTGTTTAATTTGCTTGAATTGGAGAGATTACAAAAAATTAAGAAAAAAAAATGGTCCCTTTATCAAATTATAAAAGGGATCCCTAATGTTGCAGTCATCTAAGCATAGTCAACAAACTTGCCAATCCGAGTCCCAAGTTGTCCGAGTCAGCTAAGATAGTCTATTTGCTGGGTCACAAG
>JAANDH010000142.1:0-37862 GCA_011799765.1 Nymphaea thermarum | reverse complement strand
GGGGGGGGGGGGGGGGGAGGCCTCTCTTAGGGGCAGTGGCAATGAACCACTCACCCCTAAAATAAAGAAAAAAAAGTCAGGGTTTGTAGAATCAACTGGATTGTTAACTGATAGCGTGTTCTTTTTTGTTATCTTAGACATTGCATGAAGTAAAAAGCCATTTGAAGGATCTCCTTGAATCTTTCTTGGAAAGGGAGATTCTATCTCCCATTGTTTGAGTTTAATAGTTTTTGGGCTGTTTGCAGCAGCGACACTTAGTGAGTGCCACATGAATCTGTCCGAAATATTGATGTTTGCAGCAGCGACACTTAGTGAGTGTCACATGAATCTGTCGGAAATATTGATAGATTCATACTCAAATCCAAGTCTGGTTCAAATCGAATCAAGAAATATCTGAATAGTCTTAAATGATTATTGGATTAATTTGCCCGTATCCACGTATGTCTTCAAGTCAAACTAAAATGTATCTGAATACCAAAAGGCTTCATTGATGGATAGTAGAAATGAAATAGAAAAATGCCGGAGTACTGCCTGCCCCTGCACTTAGGAGGCATTTGATAGCATCAGATTTGAGATCCTTAGGATTTGAGTAACACTCCACTCCAATCTCAACGGCGATATTTTTGTTTTACTGCAAATAAATAAAATCAGGATTGTGTGGATCGTAGGTCTGACTTAACTCTTAAGCTCCTTAGTTTGATAAACCTTGAATTTTATCACGGACTTTTTGTCATGTCAGTAAAAGCATACCACATCAGATCCACTTTGAGGAATCAAATGCCCCCTTAGTGCTTGATAAAAATCTTAGATATAAATAAAGAAAATAAATCTTTGAAGTTTATCTTTAATCTAGTTAACAGCCTATAGACTTGTGATTTATAGAAGCCTTGTGGATTCTTGTTGATTGTGATATCAATGACAATAATATTTCAATCTTTCTGCTTTGGCATGAAAGGTGGAGTCCGGATTTTTTATGGTGTATCTCTTGAATATGATTCTCACTCCGCAACCTTATTTATACCAACCTCAGGACATCGCCCCTCCCCACGAATCCTTGCTCCGCTCTCTTCTCCTTGAATCGTTGCTCCGCTCTCTTCTCCTCGACTTGGTCTGCTACTTTTGACAGTAAGCCAAGAACTAGACACACTCTCTCTCCCTCGCTCTCCCTCTCCATTGAAGATGTCAAGCGCGGGATCAAGCACACCTGACAAAGCTAGTTCCTCAGACTTGAACAGTCAGAAGGCCAGGCAGCTCGTATCCCAGCTGAAGGAGTTGCTTCCGGAGCTTCGCAACACGGGCCAGGTTGGTAGATTTCACTGGCAGAGTCAGAAATTTTTGGCTAATTGACACTTTTGCTTTAAATTTCAAACTTTAAGGAGCAATCATGATATGTAAAAAGAATGTACGCTGGTTGATTGGAACTATATCTTATCTTTAATACTAACATTTGATCATGTTTGATTGTTGCGGGTGTCAAATCCGCAGTTTTCAAAAAAAAAAAAGAGCCAAAATTTGAAATCTACGTTTAGAGTGGATGCCAAAATCTACAGTTTGATACAACTGCGGATTTCAGCTATCATGGATTTGAGATTCCCTCGGATCTCAGATCCGTGGGAAATCAAACGCAACCTTAATGTGAAACTTTCTGAGCATATGGGTGGTGGTGCAGGTGCCGGCAACGTTGGTGTTGGAGGAAACTTGCAACCACATAAAGACCTTGGAGAAAGAGGTGGGTGGCCTCCGGGAGAGAATCGATCATCTGTTGGCAAACGTGGACAGGGAGACAGCTGCGACCATCAGGAGGCTGCTTGGTTCCAAATAGAGACTTTTAAACCGTGATGCAAACGGCCCATATGCACATCAATGGTTGAAACTTATGGCAAGATGTATGTTAGAGTCAATTTTGTGTAATGGCTACCCATTTTGCATGGGTAACCAGGTCAGTCATTTGGAGTCCCGTGTTTGTGTCTTGGGTAGTGGCCATCATGGATTGTTATGATGGAAGTCAGAGTCGTGAGTTTATGGTGTTGTAGTTTGAGAAGAAAATACGATTCTGAAACTTTCATTTTTGAATCATAAATGCCTAATTTTTTCTATCTTGAAGCATTTTCTTTACCACTATAAAGAACAAGGTCTTTACTAATGCGAGGAAGCAAAAGTGCCAGTAAAAGTTGTGCATTTACTGATGCAAAAACAAGGACATCACAGGATACTGTTCTTTAATGACATTAAAATCCATCTCCTTTGATGTTTTATGAAGCCGCGTCAAATTAAACTCTAGAAAACATAAGATTATCTCTGAGGTTACAGAGCTAGAATCACCAGTATGGAGCCGCTTTCACGGATGCAATCTCGGGCGCATCAATGAAAATTAACCTTCATTTATTCGTTACGTCAGTGATCGTCATCCTTGTGCAGTCAAAGTTTCATCGGCATCCATTCCTGCGCATTCGAAACGGTCGCCCTGGCCGCGTTAGTGAAAGTCATCTAAGTAATCTGAAAACATTGATTGGCGTTCACCTTTGGGCTTTGGCATTAGTGAAAGTCATCCTTCTCATACTCTGCAAACTTTCAGTGACGTTCTCAGCCCGCCTGAGTGGCCCCCAATGATCATAGCCAGATTAATTTCATAAGGTCGAACATACCAACTCAGTTCAAGCCAATTATAAGTCGTCCAATTATCTGTAAATTGAGGTTTAAAGATACACTATAAGGACACAAATATTTACTAACGTTTGAAAATATCATGTCAGTACATATTCTTCTTTATAGATGTTCCATTTTGAATGTCGATAACGTTCAATTATTATTGATGTTTCATTGACGTCAGTAAAGGTGGGGCGCAGGTTGATATCATTGGACGTTCCAAAGTTCCTGATTCCTCCCACTTGTGGTATAGCGCTGAAAAGAATCACCGTTATAGACCTATAGTGGTGAAACATTCAGTGATTGCGATTTCTTTTTCTAACGTGCAACTGAAAACGTAAGTGAAGGTTCAGTCATCGTATCCAGCTGAACATCACTACCTTCTCTTATTGCTGGTTTTTAGTGACATTTTTACATAAAAACACAAGTGAAGATTTTACTTTTTGTTGGTGTTCAATGGCATTTTTCTAAAAACATCGCTACAGGTCTTGATCTTTAATGACCTTTCATTGAAAACATCAATAAGTTATTCTTCAAGTGATGGTTTGCATAGTCGGCAAACCCGTGACTCAGACTCAGATCAGCAGATGAATGGATCACAGGGTCAGCAAATTTACTCATGGACTCGGTCAAGTATTCAAATAACCATAATGTAAATCAGTGCAACTAAATCAGACGAGTCAAACTGAGTCAGGGACGAACAGAGCCGACCTTGACTCGTGGCCAAATTTGTTGGTAATTTGAGCTGACTCCTTGGGTGATTCCCGAGTCAGCTCGACGAGTTTCGTAACTATGGTTGTTTGCACATTTTTACTGACGTTTTCCTCAATGGCAGCAAAACCCTTTTTTTCTGTGTGACATCTTTGTAAAAAAGTAGCTGTAGGAGAATAAGATGTGCGTCCCCATAGCTAAGGGCTGGATTGAACACTTTTACAGTTAAAATGAAGCTAAGAGTTCAATCTCTGGATGCATCTTTATTCGTATAAACTATACTGTATGCTTCTTCCCAACTTGCTATGAAATAAAATAAATAAGGAACATGTCATACATAAGAAGCTTGTATTTGGCCCTATGTCATGTGGGTAAGGCAGAAAATATAAAACAGCTCTAGAACATTACAACAGCACAACAACTATACCTCATCCCCTTTGATTTAGGCCCAAGGAAAGCTGCATTCAGGCTAAGAAGACCTTAAAATGCTTGCGTTTCACTGACGTTCTGAACTCGCATGAGTGATCCAAAATTACCATAGCTGGATTTGATAGGATCGGATATACCGACTCGGTTCAAGCCAATTATAAGTAAAATCAGTCACGTCAACTTAATATTAATTAAACTAGCTGTAGGAGAATAAAAGGTTTCCGCCGTGGCTAGCTAAGAGATTGCACTTGAAGACTTCTCAAGTTAAAGAAACCTAAGAGTTCTTCAGTTGTCCGGATATTGCATTTCGTTCGTATAAACTATTATGGTTTGCTTAACAATAAGCTTGCTATGAAATAAAATAAATAAGGAGCAGGTCATACATAAGAAATTTGTATTTCGTGTTATATGTCATGGGTAAGGCTGGAAATACAAAGGATACCTGTTAAGTTACCAATCTAGCTATTCGATGAAAATATACATAATATACAGCATTTTGTTGTAGTGTTGGCTATGACTTTATATATATATATATATATATATATATATATATATATATATATAAAGTCATAGCCAACACTACAACAAAATGCTGCAGCTCTGACGCTAAACTAGCACCCAAAGCAGCGCCAGTGGTTGAACGGCGCTGCATGGTACGACGATAAAAACGTAGCGCCGGAGATGTGTTTTTTTGCTGGCATAGGTATAGTGGCCAGAGTTGTGGTTGACTCTGCCACAAGTATGGCGCCACCGATCAGAAAATCTGTTGCATTTGCTGAGCGCCAGAGATGCCTTTATAATGATTTTTTATAATAGTTCTTTCTTTGACATAATTGGATCAATTAGTACAAAAATTACAACCTGCCTAGATTCCAAATAATAATCATATTGCACATGTCAACAATTTGTTCGTCATTTTCTTAGAAATTGTATGGTACTATTGACATTTTGAAATTGAAAAGTTTCTTTTGATCCGTTCTTGGTCTAATATGTAGATGCATGTTAGTCTTCAGATCTGACGGTAGTACTCGTTTTTCATTTGGTATATGTGGGTACTTGCCATGCCAATGAGTTTCCCATGGTAGAAAAAAAAATTGCGGATCAAATTTTTTTATACATAGGCAGGACTTTCATGACATGAGAAATTTCAAAACTTTTAAACTTTTGGTGTCTACGTTAAGATAATTAGAAGTATATTATGCACATGAAATTTTTTGGTGAAAGTCATTTTTGAGCTAGAGAAGATCAAATATGCACGAGATTAAATGTTCAAGGCACTAGCAGAGCTAGAAATTTTGGCTGAAGGGGTGCTAAATTCAATAATTTTAATACTTTTAAGGAAACCTATACATATAAACAATCAAATATATCAAAGCATTTAATGAAAAATCTAAACAAACTTTGTGAGCTGCCCACACCAGCTCCAAAGTGGCTCTGCTACTAGTTCAAACCTCTTTTTCTCTGTAAAGAAAAGTAGAGGGGAAAAGCTGGTATTTAAAAATGTTTTCATGGAGTATGCATTATCCTGTGCAGAAAGAAAAAATTCTAATATTGACAATTATAAGCAAAAGTATTTTATTAATTCATGTATATCTCAGAGAACTGTCGTTTTAATCGTTTGGGCTTGAGGATGTCCCAATATTTTGGTGTAGATTGTATAGTAATGTTAGTTTCTTTTTCACTATAACAACTAAGGCATATTTACAGTAAAATGATTTTGCCTCTTTCATATTGAAATCCAAGTTTGGCTTCAAGACAAATTAAGAAACATGTCTTACATGGTTAAAATTGGATGTTTTTCATACTCAGATCCAAGTTTGGCTTCAAGTCCAATCAAGAAATATTTGAATAGTCCTACATGGTTATTGGATTAATTTGCCCTTCTCAAAATGAATTTCCATTTTGTTTAAACAAGCTTTATAATCATCTATTTTCTTCCATTTCCTTTCCTCTCATTTGGCTCCTCATTCACTTCAATTTCCTTTTCTTGTTCTTTTCATCCATCCCTTTCCTTTCATTTCCATCCATCCAAACCGAGCTCGACAAAATCTTAGGTACATACATAAGGAAGAAAAATCTTAAAATTTTGTCTTTAATTTAATTAACAGCCTGTGAACTTGTGATTTATCAGATGCCTTGTGGATACTTGTTGATTGTAATATCAATTACAATAATATTTCAATCTTTCTGATTTGGCATGAAAGGATGGTGTCAGGATTTTTTATGGTGCATCTCTTGAGTATGATTCTCTCTTCGCAACCTTATTTAATACCAACCTCAGGCCATTCCTCCTCCCCACCAACACGCCCTTCCCTGCTTCTCTCTCTTCTCCTTGAATCAGGCTGCGACTTGATAGCAAGCCAAGAACTAGACACTCGCTCCCTCGCTCTTCTCCCTCTCCAGTGAAGATGTCTAGCTCGGGATCAAGCTCATCTGCAGGCTCGACCGACCAGAGGATCCAAGAACTCCTTGACCAGCTGCAGAACTTGCAAAACCAGCTGCAGAACTTGCAGAACGTCGTGCTTCCTGGTAATGAGGTTGGTTGATTTCGTGGAGTCTGAAATTTTTATCAAAGTGGCACTAATGCTTTAAAGTGCAAACTTAATCATATGTCTAATTAAAAACCATGAAGACATCAGGAAAGTATCAGCGACACTATTTTTACTGACGTCCTCGACGAAACCTTATCGTCAGTAACATCACTAGTGACGTTGTGCTTATGGCGTTAGGACCTCTTTTTATGTAGTTATCTATGCATAAACAAAGTAAATTCTGTGGGCTTATCTCCAATATTAATATTAATGTGAAGCATATGGTGGGTGGTGGTGCAGGCGCCCCTGGCAGTGTTACAGGAGACTCGCAACCGCTTGAGGAGCTTGGAGAGTGAGGCGGATGCCCTCAGGGCGAGGATCGAGCAGCTGTTGGATACTTTGGACAAGAAAAGAGCTGACGCCATCAGGAAGCTACTTCGTAAACCGTGATGCAAACGCTCCATCTTAACATCAATGGTTGAAACTTGTGGCAAGATGTATGTTCGAGTTACTGTTGTGTAGTGGCTACCCGTTGTGCATGGGTAACCGCGTCTGTCTTTTGTGTCTCGTGTTTGTGTTGTTGTCTTGCTTTAATAATAATGCATGGATGCAGTGGCCATCTTGTATTGTTATTATGGAAGTTAGAGTTGTGAGTTTTATGGTCTTGGGATAAATTGTGTCTCTTGTATGTCTTGGGGATTGAGGGTTGAAGTTTGTTTGAGTTCAAAACAATATCGTGTCTCCTTTGCCAATGTTTTCGTGCATGTGACATTCTAGGGATTCCTTCGTGAGTGGATTTGACGTTCTTTCTTTAAACTCTTGCTAGCGTTGGAGTTGAAGAATTTTTCACCAGGAAGTCGAATTGTGGTTTCAAAAGAGCCAAAATATAATTTTTCAAAACTTTTTTACATAATAATAAATGAAATTTTTAAAAATTTACATTTTACATTTTTGTTTTAAAAATTTACATTTTACCGACATTTTACATTTTTGCTTGGAGCAAAGAACAAGGCCTCTACTGATGCCAAGAAATCAAAATGTCAGTAAAAGTCGTTAATTTTGGTTCGCCAGAGGAGAAGCATCCTTTGCTGTCGATCGAGGAAGCATTTTAGTATTCGAATAGCCTTTTGTTCGACTTGAAGACAAAATTTATTTCTAAATTTGAAAAGTGCAAATTAATCCAATAATCATGTGCTTGTATATTCAGATATTTCTTGATTTGACTTGGAGCCAAACTTGGATTCGGCCATGAAAAATAAGATCAAAAAATTTAACTGTAATCTCACATTTGCAAAAGATCAAAGATTTATTAGTTTCAGTGTGAGAGGATCCAAGAATACCATGATACTAGTAATCTCCTCCTGCCCCTGCTCCCTCAAAGCATGCCGACTCATTATATCAAAATATGTAATTTAGGGATATCAATATATCAAATTTCGATTGGATATCCGACAAAACCATTAAAAATAGCCGGATATGAAAAAGAATATAATAGCTGATTAACAAATCAGATAAAATCCAAAAAAGTAGATATGGTTAAGGGTACAATTGATTCAAATCCGATCCATTAACATCCTTATAACCTTATATATGATCATGGGATGATTGACATATGAATGGAAAGCATTGCTTTCGTTTGCTTGCTCAACTATAAAGTGCCAAAGATGTAAATTTACTGACGTTAAATAAAATGACATCAATAAAAAAGTTAGACGTTCAATGACCTTTTGCAGAAGTCGTCGCTAAAAGTCTCTTATAATACTGCCTCCAAACAAAAAACCATCAATAACCAGTTATGTAGGTCGGTTTTCTTAAGAGGTCGTTTTATTCATGTTCCGTAGAGACAGGACAATAGGATGTCTTGTTTTTTCATCGTCTTGTTCTTTACACTTTACACCACCGTCATGTCTCATGGACTTTACCAATTCTCTATTCATTGTTTAACGAAAGTAATACCAAAACATAATGTTTGCTCCATTTAATTTTAGTTCACATAGAACATGTTTGCCTGTTCTATCATACAATTGATTTCAGTTCTGTTTGATCAAACTGCCTCTAATAAGCAAATCAATTTTGGTCGTTGAAGCTATCCTTCAAAACTTTTCAATTGTATATGGTGCTTAGGATACATTGAAGTCTCAACAAAGTTAACTGGAAGAGTTGCAAAAAGTACATAAAACCAATCCAGGCATGATCTGTATAAGTGGAATAATTTATGAAAAGGATGAGAGTTTATAATTAGAAACTTACTAGCGTTAAAACAAAATTGGTAAGTTGTGATCCCCCGTAAAAAATTACCCAAGATCAAAAGCTACATAATTATTTTCTCTCCTGGAGTACGTTGGAATTTGGATAACTAATTAATAACGTATTTTTCCATGTAATTGGTTTGAGAGACGTGAAATTGAACATACATACATACATATATATATATATATATATATATATATATATATATATATATATATATATATATATATATATATATATATATATATATATATATATATATATAAAACAATTTTTGTATGTGCCCATACACTTTTCAAGATTCTTTAGATGCTAGTTTGAGAACAAGCAAAGTGAAAACTAACCATAAGCACCAACTTAACAAACCGCGTGTTGAAGTGAATCCCATGGTTAGATCAAACCCCACACACACACACAAAAGGGAAAAAAACAAGGTGGATTTTCTATTATCGACCTCTAACCATAACTCCATGAAGCTCAGTTATATTTGGAACGAGACTCTCTCAGACTCTTTTAACATACCAATAGAATAAAAATTAGAAAGCGATAGAAAAAAAAAACACAAAGATTTACTTAGGTTCGAAGACAACATCCTATGATCCTCCTATCTCCACGGTTACCATATAGAGCAATTTTCACTATCACAGAAGAATACTGAGTACAAGCCAAAGAGTGCCCTCATAAACATGAGACTAGGGCAAAACCCATAAAAAAAATGACATAAATGCCTTTACAGAAACTAAGGGAAGGCTATCAAGTATGAATCAAGCTCCACACTCCAACAGGTTCCAACCTCTTCAATGTAATTTTGCAGAAAATATACAAAACGGTATATTACACATGCACATTCCAACGGAAGACATCATTTCCCAGAAAGTTAGTATCACAGCTTTGAAGGTTTTATAAGCCTTCATTGATCGCATTGCTTCAAACTAAGACATACATGGTTGTAGCCTTTCACAAAGGGGTGTTTGAATGCCACAGACAAATATCCGCGGATAGAAATCCCAGGATTTCCATTCTTGAAAATAAATCCATAAACAAAAATCTGTGGGTGTGTGATTTGCATAGATATGGTAACGTTTCACCCTGTTTGATATAGCATGGATAAAAATTATAGCGGCAAAAATATTGACCATTATAATCCCCACCAAAACAACGGTCATATGAGCACCAATTTATTGCCTCTTAACTTCTCAACTCCATCTTATAATTTGACTAAAATTATGACCCACCTGATCAGGAGTTGCTGAAATGGACCATGTTCCCAGTAACAACATAATATCTCAGTTTAGCTCATGCCCAGATTGTTGCTAATTCAATAGATGGATGGTTCAAAGGAGAATGTGGTGAGGCGAAATATGATGCTGTTGCTTCAAAAAGCATATCAAGCATAGGGATCACAAGACAATGCTAAAACAGTTCTCTTGGCAATATTCTTGTGATGTCAAAGGTAGGGAAAATGATGAAAATTTCCACAAAGGAATTCAATTCTGACATTTAGATGTTCTAGCACACCGTTTTGGGTAGGTTTCTGCAACAGCAGAATTTCAAAACTGTGGCTAAGATTATAAATACCACAGCTTAGATTGAAGTTTCTAAAAAATTATGTTCAATCGTCATGAACATGATACAATAGAACTCGTCAATGCCTTGTTAAAGTACTTGACAAAGACAGGAAGTGTGTTTATGACAAGTAGATCCAGAAATAACTCTTCAAGCACATAGCATATATCCATCATGTTTTCCTAGTGAATACTAAAACAAAATTTGATTTGTCTACTAAAACAGGTTTTCCCGGACTTTGACATAGATAACTTACAAGAGGTGATGGTAAGAGACAAATCTGACCAACCCAAGTTCAAAGACATGCAAGTAACGAAATTGGAAAGGCGGTTTAACAATTTCCATAACTTAGTTATTCTTAAACTATAATCAGCTTCCGCAATAAATATCAGTTGCTCGTTCATATATAGTGGAAGAAAGACTGTGACATAAGAAATTAGCAGCACACAAGAAGGAAAAGAGACGACAAAGGGTGAGATGGGTGGCATGCGAGGGTTTTGGGGTAGCTCCTTTAGCTGCTGGTTGAACAAACTAGCGATCGACTATGGCTGGAGATTTCCCCAAATTAATCAGTTTTTACCGACTGAGAGAAACCGATGGGTACCCCACTGAAAGACCGTTGATCGAAACAAAGTGCTCTGTTTCTGCACACACAATTCCTATCCACAGCTGAAGCTGGAAGTGGAGGACCAAGTTCAATCATCTGTTGTGAATTTTATGTCAGATCATAGAAACCTTCTCCATGTTAATAAACAACATTTAGCATGAATCCTAAATGCCAAATCTATTAGCCTCAAATGCTAGAAATTCGAACAGCAAAGATGAACCAGACCTGGAAATGAAGAGCTCAACAAGAATCTACTGTACGATACCAGCAATGAACATCGTAGATAAACTTGGACTTTCTTCCCTTTTCTTTTATGTAACAGTCTTTAATATCTAAGAGAAGTGTACACTTTCGCCATCGGTGTGCATGTGTGTGTTTGTGTGATGCTGTAATTTGCTGTGCTTTGTTGTTTCTTTTAAATGTTTTTCAAGATATGTTGCTTTAGTATGTTAACCATGACTTAATATAGCACTTTTGATAATTTAGGCCACAATGTTTTCTTTTGCTAATTCTTCACCTTATACATTCTTCATTTTTCTTTTCTTTTTTCATTTATTAATTGGTTCATCATCGTCTCAGCTATCTATGCACACTAACACAGTGTCATTACTGCTTTCATTTTTTTTCGTTTTCTTCATACTAACATCTAAGTACTTAAAAGTAGATGCGAAAAGCTGGTATTTAATAAATAAATTTCTCATGGAGTATGCATTCTCTTGTGCAGAAAGAAAAAAATTCTAACATTGAAAATTATAAGGAAAAGTATTTTATTAATTCATGTATATCTCGGCTACCAAGAAAGAGAGAACTATCATTTTAATCATTTGGGTTCAAGGATGCCCCAATATTTTGGTGCAGATTGTTAAATGAGGCATAATTACAGTTAAATGATTTTGTCTTTTTCATATTGAAATCCAAGTTTGGCTTCAAGACCAATAAAACAGCATTTGAATAGTCTTACATGGATATAAATGGACCTGAAATCTTTGATTTCTTTTTCTAAACGTATATTTACAGTTAAAATTGGCTTTTTCTTCATATTAAGATCCAGTTTGGCTTCAAGTCGAATCGAGAAATATCTGAATTGTCCGACATGGTTGTCGGATTAATTTGCCCTTTACAAAGTTAAATCCAAGTTTGTCATTCAGTCTAACAAAAAGCATCCCAATACTAAAAAACTTCCTCCATTGACAGTATGGAATAGGAAAATGTTGCAGTACTTCCTGCCCTTGCACTTAGGCGGCATTTGAGGCTTTGGAATTTGAGATCCTTAGGATTTGTATACCAGGGATTTAAGATCGGTCCCCCACTTTGATTTCAAATGCAACATTTTTTTTATTCAAATAAATAAAGTAAGGGCCTTAAGTGTGAATCTTAAGTCTGACCTAAGATCATTTGTTTGATGTAGCATGGGCTTTACCATAGATCTTTTGTCATATTGCCTCGTCAGATCCACATATGGCCCATGGATTTCAAATCTGCAGGATGGCTTGTTTGGATGGCAGGAAATAAAAGGAAAAGGGATAGTCAATTTGATGTTTAGTGGTTGATTAAGAAGGAAGTGAAGGAAAAAAAAAACCATGTTTGGTTGCAAAGAAAATGAAATTGTAACTCAATGTAAATAAAATGAAAAGGTTTGCTTGTTTCATTTCTGTTCAAGCAAGTTTTATAATCATCTATTTCCTTCTACTTTCTTTCTTCTCATTTAGCACCCCATTTCCTTCCTCTTCCTTTCCTTTCCTTTCCCTCCATCCAAAGAGAGCCTCATAAAATCTTAGGTATAAGGGAAAAAAATCTTTAAATTTTTTCTTTAATTTAAGTAGCAGCCTGTAAACTTGTGATTTATTAGAAGCCTTGTGGATACTTGTTCATTGTAATATGAATGACAATAATATTTCAATCTTTCTGCTTTGGCATGAAAAGGTGGAGTCAGGATTTTATATGGTGCATCTCTTGAATATGATTCTCTCTTCGCAACCTTACTTAATACCAACCTCAGGCCATTCCTCCACCCCACGAACACACCCTTCCTTTCTCCTCTCTCTTCTCCTTGACTCAGGCTGCGACTTGATAGCAAACCAAGAACTAGACACTCTCTCCCTCGCTCTTCTCCCACTCCAGTGAAGATGTCTAGCTCGGGATCAAACTCACCCGCTAGTGCATCTTCCTCAGGTTCGGCCGACCAGAAGGTCGAACAACTGATAAAGCAGCTGAAGAACTTGCTTTCGGAGCTTCGCAACACGCGTGAGGTTAGTTGATTTGTCAAAACATGAAAACTAGAATAAGGGAGCAAAGAAACACTCAAGCATGTACGTGGTTCGGCATTTTGATGCCTACGTCCACGAGAAGGGAGCTCTCACTTTATTTCTGTGATGATTTTGAGAGAAGGCAACCTCTCAATTTATAGAGTACATGCTAGACAATTTTAGGCAGGGAGATCACACAGGAATCCTGTGTGATAAACAAGGCAATAGAAATCTTGATTATGAAAGAGGAAACTTTGAGAACGGCAACTGGAGATAAACCTTCCCAGTAGAGGCATGGAGCAATCCCTGTGATTTTGCTAACAATCTCCCCCTCAAGTTGGTAGGCAGATGTCTATCTGCCCCAACTTGTTAATCAGAGTTTTATGTTTTTCTTTTCCAAGGCTCTTGGTGAATACATCAGCCAGCTGATTCTCACTTCTGACGTGTGAGGTTTGTATAGTGTGATCCTGAATCTTTTCACGAACAAAGTGACAGTCGACTTCAATGTGCTTGGTCCGTTCGTGAAACACGGGATTTGATCCAATGTGAATAGCTGCCATATTGTCGCACTTTAGTTCCATTGGTTCCCTAATATCCAAATTCATATCTTTGAGTAACGCTTTGATCCATATTAGTTCACACGTACATACGGCCATAGATCTATATTCGGCTTCTGCACTTGATCGAGCTACAACAGTTTGTTTCTTGCTTTTCCATGTCACAAGATTTTCTCCAATAAATGTACAATAACCTGATGTTGATCTTCTATCATTGGGGTCTCCAGCCCAATCAGCATCGCAGTACCCAGACACAACAAGAGATTGACTTCGCTTCATTAAGATACCTTTGTCTGGACTCCCTTTCAAGTATCGCAGTATTCTATGTGCTGCTTCAACGTGACTAGACCTTGGATTATGCATAAATTGGCTGATTACACTGACTGCATATGTGATATCTGGTCGAGTAACTGTCAAGTATATAAGTTTGCCGACAAGTTTTTGAAAGCTCTCTATGTTTTTCACAATGCTGCCTTCTTCTTTTTTTAGCTTNGCAATTTGTCTCAAGAGGCGTCTCTGCAACTTTCGATCCTAGATATCCAGTTTCCTTGAGAAGATCAATAATATATTTTCTTTGGCAGATAAAAACGCCTTTGTCAGATTGGGCAACCTCAATGCCAAGAAAGTATCGAAGAGTTCCGAGATCTTTTATCTCAAATTCTTTGTTGAGATACTTCTTTATCATATGTATGCTCTCGACATCATTCCCGGTAAGTATAATGTCATCAACATATACAAGTAGTATAGTCACCTTGTCTCCTCGAGTGGCTGTAAACATAGTATAATCTGCAGTGCTTTGTTTGAAGCCATACTTGTTTAGCGCTTGGCTAAGACGAGAAAACCATGCGCGGGGTGATTGTTTGAGACCATACAAAGCTTTCTTGAGTTTACACACGTGACCCGGTTTACTTGTAACACCTTGTGGGACTTCCATGAATACCTCTTCACTTAATTCGCCATGATGGAATGCATTTTTAACGTCAAGCTGAAAAAGGCTCCATCTTTTTATAGAAGCGACAGCAAGAAGTGCCCTTACCGTATTCATTTTTGCAACTGGAGCAAAAGTTTCTATATAATCAATCCCTTCAGTCTGAGTGAATCCTTTAGCAACAAGTCGGGCTTTGTACCGCTCAACTTCTCCATTACTTTTGAATTTGATTTTGTAAATCCATTTGCATCTGACAAGTTTCTTTCCTTCGGGACAAGGGACAAAATCCCAAGTATGATTTTTTTCAAGAGCTCTAAGTTCCTCTTTCATGGCATCTCTCCATTTTTCTTCTTTACTTGCCTCCTGAAAATTTTTCGGCTCTTGAAGCATGTAAGTTGCATAAACATAAGATTTATAAGATTCAGACATTCCATCAAAGGACAAATATTTTTCAATAGAGTGAATGTTGTCGGTGGATAGATATGTATAGTAATCACTTAACCTGACTGGTGGCCTGCATTGTCTTGAGGAATGTCTAACTTGAGGAATATTAGGGACACCACTGGCTTGAATTCCTTCATCAGTCACTTCTTGATTGGAAGACGGCTGGTTAGATTCATCATCTTTCCGGTGAAGAATTTGGTTGAAGGCATCAATCAAGGGACGAGGAATATCGTTGTTTTGCATGGAGAGCTGAGAAGGGCACTCTTCTTGTTGAGTATTTTCAAAATAATTTTCTGCCTCATAGAATTTAACATCTCTTGAGACCATCATCTTGTTACTAATGGGATCAAGGCAGCGGTAGCCATGTTTTTTGCTTGAATATCCCATGAAAATGCATTTGATGGCACGTTTCTGAAATTTGTTTCTAAACTTTTCCTGCACATGGATGTAACACTTGCACCCAAACACTTTGAGATGCTTAATGGATATTGACCGTTTGAGGAGAAGTTCAAGAGGTACCTTGCCATCAATGCTAGAATTAGGAATCCGGTTAGATATATAGCAGGCGGTTCCAATGGCTTCATTCCAATATTTTTGTGGCACATTCATATGTATCATGAGAGCACGGGCAATGTTTAAAAGTTGACGATTTTTCCTCTCTGCGACACCATTTTGTTGCGGAGTTCCGGCACAAGAGTATTGCGGTTGTATGCCTTTCATTCGCATAAACTCTTTAAGATTATCGTTGACATACTCCCCACCATTGTCAGAACGAAGTTTCTTTATCTTGATTCCATACTGAGTATGAATAAGAGTATAGAATTCTTCAAATATTTTTGGCACCTCACTTTTATTTTTGAGAAAATAAATCCAGGTTACACGAGTCATATCATCGATAAAAGAGACATAATATCTATATCCGGTATGAGATATTTCAGGAGCAGGTCCCCATACATCAGAGTGTATGAGATCAAAGACTTCTACAGATTTTTCTACAGACGATTGAAACGGAAGTCTTGTAAACTTGGAAAACTCACAAGCATCGCATGCCCAATCTTCTGTACTGATGTGAGGAATAAGTTGTTTGATACTTCGGTCTGAAATGTGCCCCAATCTAGCGTGCCATATCTGGTACTCAGAATTTCGTCGACTGTTGGTGAGGAGACTAACACAGTCATCATCTAGAACATATAGTCCTCTTTGGAGATGTCCTTTACCAATCACTTTCTTCGAGTTCAGTTCCTGAAAAGTCACGTCCTTGGAAGAAAAAATTGCCAAACAATTATAAGCTTGAGTAATCTTACTAACAGAAATCAAATTTGCTGCTAGTTTAGGAATAAGAAGAACTTTTGATTTCTGATTTCCGAAGAACGTCATTGTACCAGCACCTTCGACATTTATAGACGAACCATCGGCAGTGAAAACAGGTTGTCTATAATCTTTGATTAGTTCACTAAGAGTAGATGGTTCACTAGTCATGTGATCGGTTGCTCCGGAGTCAATAATCCAGACATTATTTTTTCTCATAGAAACAAAGGCTAAATGTTTACCTGCAGAACTTTCTCCGATTGGTTGAGAGGAGACGAGGTTGGCCTTGGAGAACTTTTGAAAAAATTTCTCCAGATCGTCCTTTGTAACAAAATTTGCCATATTGATCTCCTTTGGTGACGGACTTGCCAAATTTGTCTCCTTTGAGGTCGATGTTGTTTTCTCTTTCTCAGGTCTCCCTATGATCTCCCAGCATCGCTCTCGGGTGTGGCCAATCTTTTTGCAATGAGTGCACTTCATCTTGCTGCGGGGTCTCATATTGTTTGGTCCACGTCTTTGTCCTTCTTGAGTGCGGGAAATATACACCATTTTCTCAGAGTTTTCTCCTGCAACTTCATCTTTGGTGGATGAGTTCATAACTTTTCATCTGGATACCTCTCTTTGAATGATTTGACAGACGGTGTTGAATGTTGGAAGAGGAGAAGAATTCAAAATTTGACTGCGCAAGGTTTCATAGTCGTCACTGAGGCCGGCCAGCACTTTGAAGATTTTATCTTCTTCAAACCGTTGTGTAAAGACATCGGGATCCGATGTGGCTGGTCGATATTGAAGAAGTTCATCAAAGAGGCCGCAAAGACGTCCAATATAAAGTTGAACATCTTTGTTTCCCACTGTGAGATTAGCAATCTCGCATTGAATTTGATATATTCGAGCAAGATTATTTTGCTCGCTATAAAGCTCTTTTAGCGACTCCCAAATGCCTTGAGCCGTATCTTGATACATGAACATATTTGCTATAGACGGATCCATAGAATTTATTAACCAAGACATGACCATATCATTTTCAGATTCTCATTCCTCATACCTGGGGTCATTAGGTGCAGGCTGCTTGATTTTTCCGTTGATGTATCCCGCTTTAGATCTCCCGCTAAGGAATAGACGTGCAGCCTTCGCCCAACTTAAATAGTTTGTTTCGTTGAGGAGGGTTGATGTGATCTTTAAAGTGTTTCCATATTGATCCGATGACTTGGATCCTCTAGAATTTTCGTCTCCTTGAGTAGTAGTAGTTTGAATACCGGCCATTCGGGAAGAAACGCTCTCACAAGACAAATGGGAACCAAGGAGTGCTCCTTTTCGCTACTCCAAAAAACAGAGGGCAAGGGAGAGCGAGGTGCCCCTCTTTGGTACCCTAAAAAACAGAGGACGAGCGGTCTGCCAGAGCAGAACTCGTCGGGTCGCGGTGTGCAAAAAACAGAGAGCAAGAGGCGAGCGGTGTACCAGGGAGGAGCTCGTCGGGAAAAATGGCAGCGTCGCGTTGAAGAAGCTGGATCTCAGGACGATCCTCGACGAGGCGACGCGGTTGGAGATGACAGCAGGGTCTCCTCTACTCGATTTTGGGTACCCCAAAATCACACCCAAACTCAGCAAGCGTGAAATCAAAACAGAGGACGCCTCATTCTTTACGGTGGAGGAGCTGGAAGATGAGAAGCGTCGGACGAACAATAGGTGCAGCAGAGTAGCAGCGGAACGTCAAAAGCTGGACAGGTCCTTCCGTGAAGACAGAGATTTCCCTCTCTGATTTTGGGTTGCAGAGAAAGTCGGTGGAAGCTCCACCGTCGTTCGAACGAGAAGGCGAGGGAAAGCTTCGTGTCTCCCACTCTGCTGTGTCCGCTCGCTCTCTCCCTCTCTGCCTGCCTTCCTTAGTATCAGGTATCCTTTAGGTGTGCTGCAGCCATGTCTCTGAGGCCCAATGCCCGGACGGAGGTCCGCAAGAAGAGCTACAAGGTCGCCGTGGACGCTGATGAGGCCAGGCGGAAGAGGGAGGACAACATGGTCGAGATCAGGAAGAACAAGAGGGAGGAGAACCTCCTGAAGAAGAGGAGGGAGGGTATGCAGGCGCAAGCCTTCGTCCCGACGTTGCAGGCGAGTGCAATGGAGCAGCAGGAGAAAGTCGGGCGCCAAGCAGGAGGAGAAGGCAGAGGGCTTTCCCTCGGTTTTCCCTCTCTGGTTTTGGATTGCTGAAACGAGACGGCGAGGGAAAATCGGGCGGAGCCCTTTTTTTTTCGCTCGTGAATCAGCAAGGAGATGACTGAGATCGATTTGCCTCTTCCGCTGGTTGATGTCGCCAGAGGAATCAGCGCTTCCCAGTTGAAGCACTTTGATTGTGCTTCCTGTGGGATTATGCAGCAGGAGACTCCCTCTCAATGCTTACCAACGCTCTGATACCATGTCAAAACATGAAAACTAGAATAAGGGAGCAAAGAAACACTCAAGCATATAGGTGGTTCGGCATTTTGATGCCTACGTCCACGACACGAGAAGGGAGCTCTCACTTTATTTCTGTGATGATTTTGAGAGAAGGCAACCTCTCAATTTATAGAGTACATGCTAGACAATTTTAGGCAGGGAGATCACACAGGAATCCTGTGTGATAAACAAGGCAATAGAAATCTTGATTATGAAAGAGGAAACTTTGAGAACGGGGAGATAAACCTTCCCAGTAGAGGCATGGAGCAATCCCTGTGATTTTGCTAACATGATTTACTGTGGAGACACAGAATTTTCTACCTAAAGGGCATAAACAAAGTAAATTCTGTGGTTTGATGCGAGCAATTGCTTACAGCTGCCACTGCTTGATTGGCATTAGATTTTATCTTTCGGTGAGTGGGTTTCCCACTACTCGTCATAAGGCTGAACCCTGTCTCAGGGTGCTACCTTTTACCGGGATTCTGGTTGATGTCATGGAGATTTGGAACGAGAACCAACCACTTATTGGCTCTGACCCCGACTGTTGCACCAACCCCATTTGGAGATGCATTAGATCTTATCTATAACATTAACATTGATGTGAAGCATTTTGAGCATATGGGTGGTGGTGCAGGTGCCGCAAACGGTGGTGCTGGAGGAGACTTGCAGCCGCTTAAGGAGCTTGGAGAAGGAGGTGGAAGACCTGAGGGGGAGGGTCGAGCAGCTGTTGGCTACCGTGGAGAAGGACAAAGCAGACGCCGTCAGGAGGCTGCTTTACAAAGCGTGATGCAAACGGTCCTTATGCATGTCAAGAGTTGAAACTTGTGGCAAGATGTATGTTGGGGTCGATGTTGTGTGCTGGCTACCCATTGTGCATGGGTAACCGGGTCAGTCATTTGTAGTCTCGCGTTTGTGTTGTTGTCTTGCTTTTTAACATGCATGCGTGTAGTGGCCGTCGTGAATCGTTATGGTGGAAGTTAGAGTCGCGAGTTTTTTGTCTTGGGGTAAATTCTGTCTCTGGTATGTCTTGGGGTAAATTCTGTCTCTGGTATGTCTTGGGGATGGTTAGTTTTCTTCTTCCGATGGGAGAAGGTGCTTTCAAGTTCGTTTGAGGTCAATAAAATATCGTGTCTTCTTTGACAATCTTTTCGTGCATGCGATATTCCAAGGAACAGACGGTTAAAGGTTTCAAATAAAAATAAACATCAAAGCGAATACCTGACCACAGACGAGCTGTTCGTGGTTCCAAGCCCACGCCTAACCCTTTTCAAAGGTTTAAACATTTTTTCTTTAATAAATAAATAAAATATTTAAAAAATGCTCGATTTTTTGTGGTATAATATAAACGAATTTGAAATTAAATATGATTTTATTTTAACCGTTTGATTCCAGTGGGACTTCGACGATTTTTTTTTTTTTAATTTCATCGAAGCTTGAGTTTTTTTCAGTTTTATTTCAAAAAGTGATGGTGCCAAATAAATATTATTTGCTCCGATCGCCCGCTTCCTTGAGACGCTAATAGGGCCGGATCGTCGGATTTGAAACTATCCAACTCATTCTTGTTTTTGGGGTTTTAGAGATGTCCATGCATCATATTTGGATTAGATATATACTTTTTGTCATATAGACACTTTATTGGATGTTTATATATTTGGATTCACATGTGAATGAAAAAAAAAATCGACAGTGGTCGAACAGCCATAGCTGCATAGTATGACGCTAAAAACGTAGTTCGGAGCTGTGTTTTTTGCTGGCATAGGTGTAGTGCCCAGAGTTGTGGTTGATTCTGAAAATTTGTTGCATTTGCTGAGCGCCAGAGATGACTTTGTTTCTGCCGAAATCTTTAGCGGCAGAGATGCCTTTATAATGATTTTTTATAATAGTTCTTCTTTGACATAATTGGATCAATTAGTACAAAAATTACAACCTGCCTAGATTGCAAATAATAATCATATTACATATTTCAACAATTTGTATGTAATTTTGTTAAAAAATTTTATGGTACTATTGACATTTTGAAATTGAAAAGTTTCTTTTGATCCGTTCTTGGTCTAATATGTGGATGCATGTTAGTCTTCAGATCTGACGGTAGCGCTAGTTTTTCATTTGGTATATATGGGTACTTACCATGCAAATGAGTTTCACATCATAGAAAAAAAAAAAAAACCTTGCGGATCAAAATTTTTTGATGCCTAGGCTAGAGTTTCATGATATGAGAAATTTCAAAACTTTTAAACTTTTGGTTTTAACGTTAAGATAATTAGAAGTATATTATGCACATGAAAATTTTTGGTCAAAGTCATTTTTGGGCTAGAGAAGATCAAATGTGCACGAGATTAAATGTGCAAGGCACTAGCAGAGCTAGAAATTTTAGCTAAAGGGGCACTAAATTCAATAACTTTAATACTTTTAGGGGAACCTATACATATAAATAATCAAATACATCAAAGCATTTAATGTAAAATTTAAGCAAACATTGTGAACTGCCCACACCAGCCAGCATGTGGCTCTCCAACTAGTTTAAACCTTGCCCTATAACATCTCCTTTTTCTCACTAAAAGGAAAGTAGATGGGAAAAGCTATTATTTAAAAAGGTTCTCATGGAGTATGCATTCTCCTGTGCAGAGAGAAAAAATACTGAAAATTATAAGCAAAAGTATTTTGTTAATTCATGTATATCTTAGAGCTGTCATTTTAATTGTTTGGGCTTCAGGATGTCCCCATATTTCGGTGTAGATTGTATAGTAATGTTAGTTTCTTTTTCACTATAACAACTAAGGCATAATTACAGTTNCTTGACCAGCTGCAGAACTTGCTGAACCAGCTGCAGAACATCGTTGTTCCTGATGAGGTTGGTTAATTTCGTGGAGTCTGAAATTTTTATCAAAGTGGCACTAATGCTTCAAAGTTCAACCTTAATCATATGTCAAAAAAATAATTAAAAACCATGAAGACATCAGGAAAGTATCAGCGACACTATTTTTACTGACGTCCTCGACGAAACCTAATCGTCAGTAACATCACTAGTGACGTTGTGCTTATGGCGTTAGGACCTCTTTTTATGTAGTTATCTATGCATAAACAAAGTAAATTCTGTGGGATTATCTCCAATATTAATATTAATGTGAAGCATATGGGTGGGTGGTGGTGCAGGCGCCCGCGGCAGTGATACAGGAGACTCGCAACCGCTTGAGGAGCTTGGAGAGTCAGGCGGATGACCTCAGGGCGAGGATCGACCAGCTGTTGGATACTGTGGACAAGAAAAAAGCTGCCGCCATCAGGAAGATACTTCGTAAACCGTGATGCAAACGCTCCATCTTAACATCAATGGTTGAAACTTGTGGCAAGATGTATGTTCGAGTTACTGTTGTGTAGTGGCTACCCGTTGTGCATGGGTAACCGCGTCTGTCTTTTGTGTCTCGTGTTTGTGTTGTTGTCTTGCTCTAATAATAATGCATGGATGCAGTGGCCATCTTGTATTGCTATAATGGAAGTTAGAGCTGTGAGTTTTATGGTCTTGGGATAAATTGTGTCTCTTGTATGTCTTGGGGATTGAGGGTTGAAGTTTGTTTGAGTTCAAAACAATATCGTGTCTCCTTTGCCAATTTTTTCGTGCATGTGACATTCTAGGGATTCCTTCGTGAGTGGATTTGACGTTCTTTCTTTAAACTCTTGCCCCTGCTCCCTCAAAGCATGCCGACTCATTATATCAAAATATGTAATTTAGGGATATCAATATATCAAATTTTGATTGGATATCCGACAAAACCATTAAAAATAGCCGGATATGGAAAAGAATTGAATAGCTAATTAACAAATCAAATAATATCCAAAAAAGTAGATATGGTTAAGGGTATAATTGATTCAAATCCGATCCATTAACATCCTTATAACCCTATATATGATCATGGGATGATTGACATATGAATGGAAAACATTGCTTTCGTTTGCTTGCTCAACTATAAAGTGCCGAAGATGTAAATTTATTGACGTTAAATAAAATGACATCAATAAAAGTTACACGTTCAATGACCTTTTGCAGAAGTCGTCGCTAAAAGTCTCTTATAATACCGCCTCCAAACAAAAAACCATCAATAACCAGTTATGTAGGTCGGTTTTCTTAAGAGGTCGTTTTATTCATGTTCCGTAGAGACAGGACAATAGGACGTCTTGTTTTTTCATCGTCTTGTTCTTTACACTTTACACCACCGTCATGTCTCATGGACTTTACCAATTCTCTATTCATTGTTTAATGAAATTAATACCAAAACATAATGTTTGCTCCATTTAATTTTAGTTCACATAGAACATGTTTGCCTGTTCTATCATACAATTGATTTCTAAAGAACATATTTCAGTTCTGTTTGATCAAACTGCCTCTAATAAGCGAATCAATTTTGGTCGTTGAAGCTATCCTCCAAACTTTTCAATTGTATATGGTGCTTCGGATACATTGAAGTCTCAACAAAGTTATCTGGTAGAGTTGCAAAAAGTACATAAAACCAATCCAGGCATGATCTGTATAAGCGGATTAATTTATGAAAAGGATGAGAGTCTATAATTAGAAACTAACCATAAGCACCTAAATAACCATAAGCACCTAAATAACAAACCGCGTGTTGAAGTGAATCCCATGGTTAGATCAAACCCCACACACACACAAAAGGGAAAAAACAAGGTGCTCTAAAGGTGAATTTTCTATTATCGACATCTAACCATAACTCCATGAAGCTCAGTTATATTTGGAACGAGACTCTCTCAGACTCTTTTAACATACCAATAGAATAAAAACTAGAAAGAGAAAGAAAAAAAACACACAAAGATTTACTAGGTTCGAAGACAACATCCTATGATCCTCCTATGTCCACGGTTACCACATAGAGCAATTTTCACTATCACAGAAGAATACTGAGTACACGCCAAACAGCGCCCTCATAAACATGAGACTAGGGCAAAACCCATAAAAAAATGACATAAATACCTTTACAGAAACTAAGGGAAAGCTATCAAGTATGAATCAAGCTCCACACTCCAACAGCTTCCTACCTCTTCAATGTAATTTTGCAGAAAATATACAAACCGGTATAGCACACATGCACATTCTAACGGAAGACATCATTTCCCAGAAAGTTAGTATCACAGATTTGAAGGTTTTATAAGCCTTCATTGATCGCATTACTTCAAAATAAGACATACATGGTTGTAGCCTTTCACTAAGGGGTGTTTGAATGCCACAGACAAATATCCGTGGATAGAAATCCCTGGATTTCCATTCTTGAAAATAAATCCATAAACAAAAATCTGTGGGTGTGTGATTTGCATACATATGGTAACGTTTCACCCTGTTTGATATAGCATGGATAAAAATTATAGCGGCAAAAATATTGACCATTATAATCCCCACCAAAACAACGGTCATAAGAGCACCAGTTATTGCCTCCTACCTTCTCAAGCCCATCTTATAATTTGACTAAAATTATGACCCACCTGATCAGGAGTTGCTGAAATGGACCATGTTCCCTGTAACAACATAATATCTCAGTTTAGCTCATGCCCAGATTGTTGCTAAATCAATAGATGGATGGTTCAAAGGAGAATGTGGTGAGGCGAAATATGATGCTGTTGCTTCAAAAAGCATATCAAGCATAGGGATCACAAGACAATGCTAAAACAGTTCTCTTGGCAATATTCTTGTGATGTCAAAGGTAGGGAAAATGATGAAAATTTCCACAAAGGAATTCAATTCTGACATTTAGATGTTCTAGCACACCGTTTTGGGTAGGTTTCTGCAACAGCAGAATTTCAAAACTGTGGCTAAGATTATAAATACCACAGCTTAGATTGAAGTTTCTAAAAAATTATGTTCAATCGTCATGAACATGATACAATAGAACTCGTCAATGCCTTGTTAAAGTACTTGACAAAGACAGGAAGTGTGTTTATGACAAGTAGATCCAGAATAACTCTTCAAGCGCATAGCATATATCCATCATGTTTTCCTAGTGAATACTAAAACAAAATTTGATTTGTCTACTAAAACAGGTTTTCCTGGACTTTGACATAGATAACTTACAAGAGGTGATGGTAAGAGACAAATCTGACCAACCCAAGTTCAAAGACATGCAAGTAACGAAATTGGAAAGGCAGCTTAACAATTTCCATAACTTAGTTATTCTTAAACTATAATCAGTTTCCGCAGTAAATATCAGTTGCTCGTTCATATATAGTGGAAGAAAGACTGTGACATAAGAAATTAGCAGCACACAAGAAGGAAAAGAGACGACAAAGGGTGAGATGGGTGGCATGTGAGGGTTTTGGGGTAGCTCCTTTAGCTGCTGGTTGAACAAACTAGCGATTGACTATGGCTGGAGATTTCCCCAAATTAATCAGTTTTTACCGACTGAGAGAAACCGATGGGTACCCCACTGAAAGACCGTCGAAACAAAGTGCTCTGTTTCTGCACACACAATTGCTATCCACAGCTGAAGCTGGAAGTGGAGGACCAAGTTCAATCATCTGTTGTGAATTTTATGTCAGATCATAGAAACCTTCTCCATGTTAATAAACAACATTTAGCATGAATCCTAATTGCCAAATCTATTAGCCTCAAATGCTAGAAATTCGAACAGCAAAGATGAACCAGACCTGGAAATGAAGAGCTCAACAAGAATCTACTGTACGATACCAGCAATGAACATCGTAGATAAACTTGGACTTTCTTCCCTTTTCTTTTATGTAACAGTCTTTAATATCTAAGACAAGTGTACACTTTCGCCATCGGTGTGCATGTGTGTGTTTGTGTGATGCTATAATTTGCTGTGCTTTGTTGTTTCTTTTAAATGTTTTTCAAGATATGTTGCTTTAGTAGGTTAACCATGACTTAATATGGCACTTTTGATAATTTAGGCCACAATGTTTTCTTTTGCTAATTCTTCACCTTATACATTCTTCATTTTTCTTTTTTTTTTTCATTTATTAATTGGTTCATCATCGTCCCAGCTATCTATGCACACTAACACAGTGTCATTACTGCTTTCATTTTTTTCGTTTTCTTCATACTAACATCTAAGTACTTAAAAGTAGATGCGAAAAGCTGGTATTTAATAAATAAATTTCTCATGGAGTATGCATTCTCTTGTGCAGAAAGAAAAAAATTCTAACATTGAAAATTATAAGGAAAAGTATTTTATTAATTCATGTATATCTCGGCTACCAAGAAAGAGAGAACTATCATTTTAATCATTTGGGTTCAAGGATGCCCCAATATTTTGGTGCAGATTGTTAAATGAGGCATAATTACAGTTAAATGATTTTGTCTTTTTCATATTGAAATCCAAGTTTGGCTCCAAGACCAATAAAACAACATTTGAATAGTCTTACATGGATATAAATGGACCTGAAATCTTTGATTTCTTTTTCTAAACGTATATTTACAGTTAAAATTGGCTTTTTCTTCATATTAAGATCCAGTTTGGCTTCAAGTCGAATCGAGAAATATCTGAATTGTCCTACATGGTTGTCGGATTAATTTTCCCTTTACAAATTTAAATCCAAGTTTGTCATTCAGTCTAACAAAAAGCATCCGAATACCAAAAAACTTCCTCCATTGACAGTATGGAATAGGAAAATGTTGCAGTACTTCCTGCCCTTGCACTTAGGCGGCATTTGAGGCTTTGGAATTGAGATCCTTAGGATTTGTATACCAGGGATTTAAGATCGGTCCCCCACTTTGATTTCAAATGCAACATTTTTTTTATTCAAATAAATAAAGTAAGGGCCTTAAATGTGAATCTTAAGTCTGACCTAAGATCATTTGTTTGATATAGCATGGGCTTTACCATAGATCTTTTGTCATATTGCCTCGTCAGATCCACATATGGCCCATGGATTTCAAATCTGCAGGATGGCTTGTTTGGATGGCAGGAAATAAAAGGAAAAGTGAAGGAAAAAAAAAAACCAAGTTTGCTTGATTAAGAAGGAAGTGAAGGAAAAAAAAAACCATGTTTGGTTGCAAAGAAAATGAAATTGTAACTCAATGTAAATAAAATGAAAAGGTTTGCTTGTTTCATTTCTGTTCAACCAAGTTTTATAATCATCTATTTCCTTTTACTTTCTTTCTTCTCATTTAGCACCTCATTTCCTTCCCCTTCATTTCCTTTTCATTTCTTTTCATCCCTCCCTTTCCTTTCCTTTCCCTCCATTTCTGAAAATTTGTTGCATTTGCTGAGCGCCAGAGATGACTCTGTTTCTGCCGAAATCTTTAGCGGCAGAGATGCCTTTATAATGATTTTTTATAATAGTTCTTCTTTGACATAATTGGATCAATTAGTACAAAAATTACAACCTGCCTAGATTGCAAATAATAATCATATTACATATTTCAACAATTTGTATGTAATTTTGTTAAAAAAATTTATGGTACAATTGACATTTTGAAATTGAAAAGTTTCTTTTTATCCGTTCTTGGTCTAATATGTGGATGCATGTTAGTCTTCAGATCTGACGGTAGCGCTCATTTTTCATTTGGTATATATGGGTACTTACCATGCAAATGAGTTTCCCATGATAGAAAAAAAAAAAAAAAAAAAAAAAAACTTGCGGATCAAAATTTTTTTATGCTTAGGCTAGAGTTTCATGATATGAGAAATTCCAAAACTTTTAAACTTTTGGTTTTAACGTTAAGATAATTAGAAGTATATTATGCACATGAAAATTTTTGGTGAAAGTCATTTTTGAGCTAGAGAAGATCAAATGTGCACGAGATTAAATGTGCAGGGCACTAGCAGAGCTAGAATTTTTAGCTAAAGGGGCACTAAATTCAATAACGTTAATACTTTTAGGGGAACCTATACATATAAATAATCAAATACATCAAAGCATTTAATGTAAAATTTAAGCAAACATTGTGAACTGCCCACACCAGCCAGCATGTGGCTCTCCAACTAGTTTAAACCTTGCCCTATAACATCTCCTTTTTCTCACTAAAAGGAAAGTAGATGGGAAAAGCTGGTATTTAAAAATGTTCTCATGGAGTATGCATTCTCCTGTGCAGAGAGAAAAAATACTGAAAATTATAAGCAAAAGTATTTTGTTAATTCATGTATATCTTAGAGCTGTCATTTTAATTGTTTGGGCTTCAGGATGTCCCCATATTTCGGTGTAGATTGTATAGTAATGTTAGTTTCTTTTTCACTATAACAACTAAGGCATAATTACAGTTAAAATGATTTTGCCTCTTTCATATAGAAATCCAAGTTTGGCTTCAAGACAAATTAAGAAACATTTGAATAGTCTTACATGGTTAAAATTAGATTTTTTTCATACTCAGATCCAAGTTTGGCTTCAAGTCCAATCAATTAAAATAACCCCGCCCCCTGCTCCTCATTCACTTCAACTTCCTTTTCTTGTTTACTTCATCCCTCCCTTTCCTTTTCATTTCCATCCATCCAAACCGAGCTCGATAAAATCTTAGGTATACATAAGGAAGAAAAATCTTAAAGTTTTGTCTTTAATTTAATTAACAGCCTGTAAACTTGTGATTCATCAGATGCCTTGTGGATACTTGTTGATTGTAATATCAATGACAATAATATTTCAATCTTTCTGATTTGGCATGAAAGGATGGTGTCGGGATTTTTTATGGTGCATCTCCTGAATATGGTTCTCTCTTCGCAACCTTATTTAATACCAACCTCAGGCCATTCCTCCTCCCCACCAACACGCCCTTCCTTGCTTCTCTCTCTTCTCCTTGACTCAGGCTGCGACTTGATAGCAAGCGAAGAACAAGACAGTCGCTCTTCTCTCTCTCCAGTGAAGATGCCTGGCAAGGCTATAACCGACCCGAGGGAACAAGAACTCCTAGATAAGATACAGAACTTGCTATACGAGATGAACGTCGTGCTTCCTAATGAAAGGGTTGGTTGATTTCGTGGAGTCTGAAATTTTTATTAAAGTGGCACTAATGCTTTAAAGTGCAAACTTAATCATATGTCTAATTAAAAACCAAGAAGACATCAGGAAAGTATCAGCGACACTATTTTTACAGACGTCCTCGACGAAACTTTATCGTCAGTAACATCACTAGTGACGTTGTGCTTATGGCGTTAGGACCTCTTTTTATGTAGTTATCTATGCATAAACAAAGTAAATTCTGTGGGCTTATCTCCAATATTAATATTAATGTGAAGCATATGGGTGGGTGGTGGTGCAGGCGCAGTGGACTCGCAACCGCCAGGAGTATGAAAACCGCACAAGGAGCTTGCAGAGTGAGGTGGATGACCTCAGGGCGAGGATCGACCAGCTGGACAAGGAAGAAGCAGACGCCAACAGGAATCAACGTCGTGAACCGTGATGCAAACGCTCCATCTTAACATCAATGGTTGAAACTTGTGGCAAGATGTATGTTCGAGTTAATGTTGTGTAGTGGCTACCCGTTGTGCATGGGTAACCGAGTCTGTCTTTTCTGGTCTCGTGTTTGTGTTGTTGTCTTGCTTTAATAATAAATGCATGGATGCAGTGGCAATCTTGTATTGCTATAATGGAAGTTAGAGTTGTGAGTTTTATGGTCTTGGGCTAACTTGTGTCTCTGGTTGTATGTCTTGGGGATTGAGGGTTGAAGTTTGTTTGAGTTCAACACAATATCGTGTCTCCTTTGCCACGTTTTTCGTGCATGTGACATTCTAGGGTTTCCTACGTGAGTGGATTTGACGTTCTTTCTTTAAACTCTTGCTAGCGTTGGAGTTAAGAATTTTTCACCAGGAAGTCCAATTATAGTTTTAAAAGAGCCGAAATATAATTTTTCAAAACTTTTTAACATAATAAATGAAATTTTCAAAAATTTACATCTTTAATTTTTGTTTTGAGGGCCCCCAGCCCCCCTTGGTTTTAGGTGCCTCCTAAACGCCAACAGTTTTTCTTGCATGGAGCAAAGAACAAGGCCTCTACTGATGCCAAGAAATCAAAATGTCAGTAAAAGTTGTTAATTTTGGTTCGCCAGAGGAGAAGCACCCTTTGCTGTCGATCGAGGAAGCATTTTAGTATTCGAATAGCCTTTTGTTCGACTTGAAGACAAAATTTAATTCTAAATTTGAAAACTGCAAATTAATCCAATAATCATGTCCATGTAGATATTCAGATATTTCTTGATTTGACTTGGAGCCAAACTTGGATTCGGCCATGAAAAATAAGATCAAAAAATTTAACTGTAATCTCGCATTTGCAAAAGATCAAAAGATTTATTAGTTTCAGTGTGAGAGGATCCAAGAATACCATGATACTAGTAATCTCCTGCCCCTGCTCCCTCAAAGCATGCCGACTCATTATATCAAAATATGTAATTTAGGGATATCAATATATCAAATTTCGATTGGATATCCGACAAAACCATTAAAAATAGCCGGATATGGAAAAGAATTTAATAGCTGATTAACAAATCAGATAATATCCAAAAAAGTAGATATGGTTAAGGATATAAATGATTAAATCCGATCCATTAACATCCTTATAACCCTATATCTGATCATGAGATGATTGACATATGAATGGAAAGCATTGCTTTCGTTTGTTTTCTCAACAATAAAGTGCCGAAGATGTAAATTTACTGACGTTAAATAAAATGACATCAATAAAAGTTAGACGATCAATGACCTTTTGCAGAAGTCGTCGCTAAAAGTCTCTTATAATACTGCCTCCAAACAAAAAACCATCAATAACCAGTTATGTAGGTCGGTTTTCTTAAGAGGTCGTTTTATTCATGTTCCATAGAGACAGGACAATAGGACGTCTTGTTCTTTACAGTTACACCACTGTCATGTCTCATGGACTTACCAATTCTCTATTCATTGTTTGATGAAATTAATACCAAAACAAAATGTTTGCTCCATTTAATTTTAGTTCACATAGAACATGTTTGCCTGTTCTGTCTGTTCTATCATACAATTGATTTCTAAAGAACATATTTTCAGTTCTGTTTGATCAAACTGCCTCTAATAAGCAAATCAATTTTGGTCGTTGAAGCTATCCTTCAAAACTTTTCATTTGTATATGGTGCTTCAGATACATTGAACTCTCAACAAAGTTATCTGGTAGAGTTGGAAAAAGTACATAAAACCAAGGCATGATCTGTATAAGCAGATTAATTTATGAAAAGGATGGGAGTTTATAATTAGAAACTTACTAGTGCTAAAACAAAATTGGTAAGTTGTGATCCCCCATATAAATTGCCCAAGATCAAAAGCTACATAATTATTTTCTCTCCTGGAGTACGTTGGAGAACTAATTAATGACGTAGTTTTCCATGTAATTGGTTTGACAGATGTGAAATTGAGTGGTGAATATATATATATATATATATATATATATATATATATATATATATATATATATATATATATAAAATAAGTTTTTGTATGTGCCCATTACACTTTTCAAGTTTCTTACCCAATCTCCTGTGTGCATATAACCAGCTTGCTTTGGAGACCACCATCTTTAGATGCTAGACTGAGAACAAGCAAAGTGAAAACTAACGATAAGCACAAAAATAACAAACCGCTTGTTGAAGTGAATCCCATGGTTAGATCAAACCCCACACATCCACAAAACGGAAAAAACAAGGTGCTAATTTTCTATTATCGACCTCTAACCATAACTCCATGAAGGTCAGTTATATTTGGAACGAGACTCTCTAGAGTCTGGACTCTTTTAACATACCAATAGAATAAAAATTAGAAAGAGAAAAAAAGAAGACAAAGATTTACTGGGTTCGAAGACAACATTCTCCTATGTCCACAGTTACCACATAGAGCAATTTTCATTATCAAAGAAGAATATACTGAGTACAAGCCAAACTGTGCCCTCATAAACATGAGACTAGAGCAAAACCCATAAAAAAAAAAAAGACATAAATACCTTTACAGAAATTAGGGAAGGTTATCAAGTATGGATCAAGCTCCACACTCCAACCGGTTCCTACCTCTTCAAATGTATTTTTGCAGAAAATATACAAAACGGTATAGCACACATGCACATTCTAACGGAAGACATCATTTCCCAGAAGGTTAGTATCGCAGATTTGAAGGTTTTATAAGCCTTCATTGATCCAATTACTTCAAAACTTTCACTAAGGGGTGTTTGAATGCCACAGACAAATACCCGTGGACAGAAATCCCAGGATTTCCATTCTTGAAAATAAATCCATAAACAAAAATCTATGGGTGTGTGATTTGCATAGATATGGAAACGTTTCACCCTGTTTGATATAGCATGGATAAAAGCTATAGCCGCAAAAGTATTGACCATTATAATCCCCACCAAAACCACGGTCATGTGAGCACCAGTTATTGCCTCTTACCTTCTCAAACTCATCTTATAATTATACTAAAAGTATGACCCACCTGATCAGGATTTGCTGAAATGGACCATGTTCCCAGTAACAACATAATATCTCAGTTTAGCTCATGCCCAGATTGTTGCTAATTCAATAGATGGATGGTTCAAAGGGGAATATGACAAATAATGCACTAATGCAGCATGTTGTTGATACAGTATACCGCATAAAAGTAGAGAATTCACATAGTAATTAAGGCTATAGAAATAACTCATCAATACCACTTCTTTCATTTGATTTCACTTTTCACCAGTAATCACCACATGAACAACTACCACCGTTAAAATGATGAAAACGGTTTGCACTTTGCATTCCTCACAATGATTTCTCGTTCCACAATCTTTGATATCAACTTGGTAGCCATGGAGAGAAGGAGATTGAAAGAGAGAGACTTACAGCAAAGGATTTGTTAGTTTGACGTTGGGCGATGGCTCCAAGCCTCTCCACCAGCGTGCGACGGTTGAACTTCAGAAGTGATTTGGGAATGAGAATAGGGGGTTTAGGAATAGAACCATGGTTAATTAGGGCTATGTGTGAAGCTTGAGCATTTTTATTTAATTTTATTTTTTTTAATTAAAGCAAATAAATTGTCCTTGAGGCGTACGCCTCAAGCATTGAACGTGACTCATATGAGGCGTACGCCTCTACCATATGAGGCGCATGCTTCAGGGAAGCGTGCACCTCAAACCCCTGCCTCAAGGCGTTTTCTTAAAAAAAGTGCCTTTGAGTCGTTTCAATTTTGTAAGAAGCGTATGCTTCGTACAACATTGGATGTGTGCGCCTCAAACCCCTACCTCAAGGTGTCTTTTGAAAAAAATGCCTCTAGTCGCTTTTATTTTGTACACTTCTTACAACATTGCTTTTTCTCAGTAAAGAAAAGTAGATAGACAAAGCTGGTATTTAAAAATGTTCTCATAGAGTATGCATTATCCTGTGCAGATAGAAAAATTCCAATATTGAAAATTATAAGCAAAAGTATTCTATTTATTCATGTATATCTCAAAGAACTGTCATTTTAATCGTTTGGGCTTCAGGATGTCCCATTATTTTGGTGTAGATTGTACAGTAATGTTAAGTTTATTTTTCACTATAACAACTAAGGCATAATTACTGTTAAAATGATTTTGCCTCTTTCATATAGAAATCCAAGCTTCGCTTCCAGACAAATTAAGAAACATTTGAATAGTCTTACATGGTTAAAATTGGATCTTTTTTAATACTTAAATCCAAGTTTGGCTTCAAGTCCAATCAAGAAATATCTGAATAGTCCTACATGGTTATTGGATTAATTTTCCCTTTCAAAATGAAAAGGGATGTGCATTTTCTTTTTATTCAAACAACTTTTTATAATTCATATATTTTTTGTCATTTCCATTCCTCTAATTTTGCTCCTCGTTCCCTTCCCCTTCTTGTTTTTCCCATTTCCATCTCTCCCTTTCCTTTGGTTTTGAAGAAAAATCTTAAAATTTTGTCTTTAATTTGTGATTTATCAGATGCCTTGTGCATACTTGTTGATTGTAATATCAATGACATTTATATTTCAATCTTTCTGCTTTGGCATGAAAGGTGGAGTCAGGATTTTTTAGGGTGCATCTCTTGAATATGATTCTCTCTTCGCAACCTTATTTAATACCAACCTCGGGCCATTCCTCCTCCCCACGAACACGCCCTTCCTTGCTTCTCTTTCTTCTCCTTTGACTCAGGCTGCGACTTGATAGCAAGCCAAGAACTAGACACTCGCTCTTCTCCCTCTCCAGTGAAGATGTCTAGCTCGGGATCAAGCTCATCTAAACGCCCGATCGACCCGAGGATCCAAGAACTCCTAGACCAGCTGGACAACTTGCTGGTCCAGGTGCTGAACGTGCAGGTTGCTGATAATGAGGTTGGTTGTTTCGTGGAGTCTGAAATTTTTATCAAAGTGGCACTAATGCTTTAAAGTTCAAACTTAATCATATGTCAAAAAAATAACTAAAAACCATGAAGACATCAGTAAGGTATCAGCGACACTATTTTTACTGACGTCCTCGACGAAACTTTGTCCTCAGTAACATCACTAGTGACGTTGTGCTCATGGCGTTAGGACCTCTTTTTATGTAGTTATCTGTGCATAAACAAAGTAAACTCTGTGGGCTTATCTCCAATATTAACATTAATGTGAAGCGTATGGATGGGTGGTGGTGCAGGAGACTTCCCCGGAGACTTGCAACCGCTTAAGGATCTTGGAGAGTCAGGTGGATGACACCAGGGCGAGGATCGAGCAGCTGTTGGATACTAAGCAGATGGAAACGGAAGCCGCCATCAAGAAGCTAGTTCGTAAACCGTGATGCAAACGGTCCCATTTTAACATCAATGGTTGGCAAGATGTATGGTCGGGTCAATGTTGTGTAATGGCTGCCCGTTGTGCATGGGTAACGGGGTCTGTCTTTTGTGTCTCGTGTTTGTGTTGTTGTCTTCCTTTAATAATAATGCGTGGATGCAGTGGCCATCTTGTATTGTTATTATGGAAGTTAGAGTTGTGACTTGTGAGTTTTATGGTCTTGGGCTAAATTGTGTCTCTTGTATGTCTTGGGGATTGAGGGTTGAAGTTTGTTTGAGTTCAAAACAATATCGTGTCTCCTTTGCCAATTTTTTCGTGCATGTGACCTTCTAGGGTTTCCTACGTGAGTGGATTTGACGTTCTTTCTTTAAACTCTTGCTAGCGTTGGAGTTGAAGAATTTTTCACCAGGAAGTCGAATTATAGTTTCAAAACAGCCAAAATATAATTTTTCAAAACTTTTTTACATAATAATAAATGAAATTTTTAAAAATTTACATTTTACATTTTTGTTTTAAAAATTTACATTTTACCGACATTTTACATTTTTGCTTGGAGCAAAGAACAAGGCCTCTACTGATGCCAAGAAATCAAAATGTCAGTAAAAGTCGTTAATTTTGGTTCGCCAGAGGAGAAGCATCCTTCGCTGTCGATCGAGGAAGCATTTTAGTATTCGAATAGCCTTTTGTTCGACTTGAAGACAAAATTTATTTCTAAATTTGAAAAGTGCAAATTAATCCAATAATCATGTGCTTGTATATATTCAGATATTTCTTGACTTGACTTGGAGCCAAACTTGGATTCGGCCATGAAAAATAAGATCAAAAAATTTAACTGTAATCTCACATTTGCAAAAGATCAAAAGATTTATTAGTTTCAGTGTGAGAGGCTCCAAGAATACCATGATACTAGTAATCTCCTGCCCCTGCTCCCTCAAAGCATTCCGACTCATTATATCAAAATATGTAATTTAGGGATATCAATATATCAAATTTAGATTGGATATCCGACTAAACCATTAAAAAAAGCAGGATATGAAAAAGAATTTAATAGTTGATTAACAAATCATATGATATCCAAAAAATTAGATATGGTTAAGGGTATAATTGAATCAAATCCGATCCATTAACATCCCTATAATCCTATATCTGATCATGGGATGATTGACTTATGAATGGAAAGCATTGCTTTTGTTTGCTTGCTCAACTTTAAAGTGCCGAAGATGTAAATTTGCTGACGTTAAATAAAATGACGTAGATAAGATTTAGACGTTCAATGACCTTTTGCAGAAGCCGTCACTAAAAGTCTCTTATAAATTTATAATACTGCCTCCAAACAAAAAACCATCAATAACCAGTTATGTAGGTCGGTTTTCTTAAGAGGTCGTTTGATTCATGTTCATAGAGGCAAGACAATAGGACTTCCTGTTCTTTACAGTTTACACCACCGTCATGTCTCGTGGACTTACCAATTCTCTATTCATTGTTTGATGAAATTAATACCAAAACATAATGTTTGCTCTGTTTAACTTTAGTTCACATAGAACATGTTTGCCTGTTCTGTCTGTTTTATCATACATTTGATTTATAAAGAACATATTTTCAGTTCTGTTTGATCAAACTGCCTCTAAAAAGCAAATCAATTTTGGTCGTTGAAGCTGTCCTTCAAAACTTTCCAATTGTATATGGTGCTTCGGATACATTGAAGTCTGAACAAAGTTATCTGGTAAAGTTGGAAAAATTACATAAAACCAATCTAGGCATGATCTGTATAAGCAGATTAATTTATGAAAAGGATGGGAGTTTATAATTAGAAACTTACTAGTGTTGAAACAAAATTGGTAAGTTGTGATCCCCCATATAAATTACCCAAGATCAAAAGCTACATAATTATTTTCTCTCCTGGAGTATGTTGGAGAACTAATTAATAATGTAGTTTTCCATGTGATTGGTTTGACAGACGTGAAATTGAGTGGTGAAATATTATATAAATATATATATATATATAACAATTTTTTGTATGTGCCCATACAGTTTTCAAAATTCTTACCCAATCTGTGTGCATATAACCAGCTTCGGCTTTGGCGACCACCACGGGCGGAGGGAGGGGAGGCCCGGCCGGGCCATAGCTCGAGTGAGCGCGGGAAAAAAAAAAATTACATTGAAAAAATCAAATGTTTTTAGTTTGGCCCGACCTGTCGCTCTTCGTTGCTCATCTTGACCCGACCTTGGCCCAACCCGCGAATCGTCTTGGCCCGACCGTAAAAGAAATCCTAACTCTACCCCTAAAGACTACCATCTTTAGATGCTAGTTTGAGAACAAGCAAAGTGAAAACTAACCATGAGCACCTAAATAACAATCCGCGTGTTGAAGTGAATCCCGATCAAACCCCACACACACACACAAAAGGGAAAAAACAAGGTGCTCTAAAGTTGAAGTTTCTATTATCGACCTCCAACCATAACTCCATGAAGATCAGATATATTAGGAACTAGACTTTCTAGACTCTTTTAACATACCAATAGTACAAAAATTAGAAAGAAAAAGAAAGAAGACGCAAAGATTTACTAGGTTCGAAGACAACATTCTCCTATGTCCACAGTTACCACATAGAGCAATTTTCACTATCATAGAAGAATACTGAGTACAAGCCAAACAGCGCCCTCATAAACATGAGACTAGGACAAAACCCATAAAAAAAATGACATAAATGACTTTACAGAAACTAAGGGAAGGCTATCAAGTATGAATCAAGCTCCACACTCCAACAGGTTCCTACCTCTTCAAATGTAATTTTGCAGAAAATATACAAAACGGTATAGCACACATGCACATTCTAACGGAAGACATCATTTCCCAGAAAGTTAGTATCACAGCTTTGAAGGTTTTATAAGCCTTCATTGATCGCATTGCTTCAAACTAAGACATACATGGTTGTAGCCTTTCACTAAGGGGTGTTTGAATGCCACAGACAAATATCGTGGATAGAAATCCCAGGATTTCCATTCTTGAAAATAAATCCATAAACAAAAATCTGTGGGGGTGTGATTCAAAATAATAGAAAGCCAAAAATCAAGGAAGATGTTGAGGAAGACGTTGAGAATAAAACTGAACTAATTAGAAAGGAAAATTGAGGGAGACGTTGAGGAAACTGAAATGACGATCATGGCAGATTCTGCCTAGTTATTATCTTCCTTCATCCACTCCAAAATTAGTGGATATTGTAAATCTTCTTAAATCTTCTTTTAACAATTAGTGAAATATACGTGAGAAATTCCCTTTCTTCTTTGTGCTCTCAATTTTCTCATGGTATCAGAGCCATACGATTCTATGGCCTCACAAAGCTCACAAGCTACCTCTTTCAAATATCCGTATCCTTTCAACCTGAACGTCGCCAATTTTGTGTCCATCAAGTTGACCCAGTCCAATTTCCTCCTATGGCAGACGCAGGTGCTAGGACTAATTGAAAGTCAGGATATGACTGGTTTCGTTAATGGAGAAACCCCTATGCCT
>JAANDH010000141.1:179299-421473 GCA_011799765.1 Nymphaea thermarum | reverse complement strand
GTTGAAATATGTTGTATTGGGACCGGATCCATATCTGGATCCGGATCCCTTGGGTGCGGGTACCGAGGACGGCTCGGTACCCTAGGCGGCTTCTCCCCTCTCTCCTTTATATTCTCACTTATGTGTAATTGTTGAATTAAGTGAATAAGAATTTTCTCTCTCCTAGGGTTGCGGTGTGCCCCTAGGTTAGAGCTTCCCCATGGTTTTTTTCTCGTTCTGAGGTTTTTTCACGTACATCGTGTGTTCGTTCCTTGGTCTATTCTTGTGGTTTGTGTTTCTACACCCTCATACAAGATATCAAGACTTCTTAGACATTCAAAATTTTTTGTTCTCTTAAATGTCATCTAGTCTAAACATCTTTCCTTCCTTTAGTCACATCCTTCATTCATACTTAATCTGATTTTTTCAAGCATGATATAATCATCAAGTTTGCAGAGAAATCTGTCAACAAAGTAAAATCAGAGGTCCGAAATTGCAGAAAAATCAGATGTTCTTTAATTAAACATCTTTATATTTGTTCCTTCAAAATCAGACTCCTAGTTATGTAGCTGTATTAGGGTCTGATTGAACTTCTCTTAGTCTCTGCCCAAGTAATCAAAATTGATCTTCAGCCCAGAAAAATGAAGAGAAAAAAGAGCAGGTTGACTTTATTGTTTATTTTTGCTGGAACCCTTTCTTTTCCAGACTGTCTGGAAAATAGCTTAATCGTGCAAAGACTTTACAACATTGGAATGGTGATTCATGTCAGCACGACTATATAAAGCTGTCAAGGTCAATCCAACTCCAGCACGGATGAACATGATCAGAATCGAGTATGCAGGTTCATGCGTCTGACAAGAAGAAATTAACATGGCATCATCTCCTTCACTCAACACAAAGTTAATCTGGCATACTACGAGATTTTTGCTTTGATGAATCCTTTCATCTAACTGACTTCTTCAAGTAAGGATAGCTAGATACAGGTATCCCATAAATTAAAACAGCACATACCCCAAAAAGTTATATAACAGAACAGCCAGCTAAGAGAAAATGCCTAGAACGTAAAGTTTGAATGACACAAGTTTGATGACTTCAAAGACTATTTGTAATTCTTTAGCTCATATCTTCTTAAAAGGAATTAAACACTAAACTCTAGTCTCTAAAGCATATACACTAGCATTTCAGTGCAGATCCAAAGGCTAACACATCATTTTGTAAATGGATAAAAAGGTATCATGCAATTATTCTGCAAATAAAGCAGAAATGATTTTGTTCATTGACATTTTTAGAGTGATGATCCAGGTGTCTGACTGCAATAATACAGTAGTGAAGGCAATGATAATAGCTACATTATGACTTTTGGTCTATTTGAAATTTAAAGTCCTTTGCTGCTTTTGTTCTCTTATTCCAAAAATCAACTTGGAGCATCACATTACAAAAATCTAGTTGTATTTATACAAGGGTACTAATATTAAATTGATGTTCCATTTAACTTGTGTCAGTTCTTAGGATACAAAGCAAAATCACAGCCCACAGCACAAAGCCACAAACTATTAGTAAAGAGATTATAAGAATTTAGGTTCCTAAATGTATTTTGAATGCCATGTAGGACCTAACATGATGGAAAATAAATCCCTTTACTTGGCATCAGAGATCCAGCAACTATAGGACTTTGAAACATATCATCATAATGTTCTGCAACACTACATATTCTACAGCCTACAGGAGCTGTAAATAGATTGTAGGCACAGAGTTACTACCTCCCTTTGCTGTTCGGAGATGAAGGGACCAGTCAGATCTCTAAGAACTTCCAGTATGTCATTGAATGCTACTCTTCCATTGCAGTCTGAATCATAAACTCTGAAGATGACTGCAATACAAATCATAATGAAAAAATCAACCGAAAAAGGGTAGAAAAGGCCATTGCAATCAACAGAACTCATTGAACTGTGATGTACAGAAGAGAATGTCACACCGATTACAATGAAAAACCAAAAATAACAATGAAGAAAGAAGAAAAGAATTGCATAAAGCACTTCCCAGATAAGTTTTCTTCAAGAAAGATTGTCCCTACATTCAATCTTCTGCTGGGGACTTGCACGAGAACTAAAGGATGATAAGAACGCAACAAAATCTTTGAAGTTCAATCCATTGATCATTGGCAACAACCTCTGAAATTCAACATAATAGAAATTACAATAAATGTTAGCATCATTCGAGTCTGCACCTTCGAGAAAAGGGGTCCTTAAAGCTATAACTACAAAAGCAGATAAAGAACTTGTTTTCAGAACTTCTACAAAAGAAGATCAAATCATGGGACAGATAACAGTTACACCAACAGGAAAGTGTGATCCTAGTGATGTTTCATATTTTCTAAAGTCGCACCTGCCAGCTCATCTTATATTTATATTGAAAAATATTGATAAAATGCTAGGCGATGAAATCAGGTCCACTTTCTTGTTAAAAACTTGAAACACAACCTTGAAAATTGCAAGGAGAACAAACCTGTGAAAGTGGATTAAGGGCAAACTCAGGTACCGAGAGACACTCATCTGCTGATATGAAACCCTTTCCATATCTATCAAGCTGGCAAAATCTTTTATAGAGTGAAACAATCTCTTGCTGTGAAACTAAACCGATTCCCACAAACAAAAAAGTGAATCAGAAAGCACACTTGAGCAACTGCATGAATAATCGAACAAACAGAGAAAGCATAAATTGCAAGTCTGATGCACATACAGAGATTATGGCAATATTCCTGGACTTCTTCAATGTCATACTGAGTAAGCATTGACGAAGTGGTCCCCATTCTTCAAGATCTACAAAAACCGGAAGATATTTCAAAATTCTAAAAAAACTCAATAATCACCACAACCACCATTTTGCACTAACATTCCCACTTCTCAGCCATGATTGCTACAATTACGGCATTGATATTGGAACAGCCCTTGCTTTTATTTTATGCTTTTGTTACCAATAAATAAAAGCATGGGGAGGTGATGCATGAAGAGAAAATATGAAAACTGTCAATGTTACCTCAGCATAGTGGTTGGCACTGGGGAAGGAGAGTGAAAGGGGAAGTGTACTAGAAGCAGGAAGATAATCCTAGTAAAGTGAACGAGGTTTCCTGGTAGCACAACTTCACGGCCCCTTAGAACCTTCCAGGTATTTGTAATCAAACGCCTGACATTTGATAACAGATATTTTGAGAACTTTCTCAAGTGAAAATGAAGTGATTTTGGTGAGTATTTGGATTCACGACTGCTCAGTTTTCATGGTTTCGGAACCATTTTCAGATTTTCAAAATTCGACTTTTATTTAGTCTTCTGTTGCTGGTATGCAGGCATAACCTCATAATCTGAAAAAGGCGAAAGGAAACTTCAATCCGTCTTCTGGGTGTCGGCGTTATCACCAAGGAAAAATAGATGCAGCCTTTAATGCTATGATTCTTTCTCCGAGGATAGAGAAATCACGCTGCAAATGGAAAACGGCTACATACTTCTTAAGAAGAAAAAGCTGTAACAATGTACGATTGAATTATTCGACAATTCATTCAGTTTTTGCACACAAAAAAAGGTTGCGAAATAGTTTGAATCAAATCCCAGTTTTTGTGAATCCCATGAACAGCAAAATTTCAGTCGAGTCCCAGTTCTTGTGAATCAAATGAGAAGCAACAGCTTCAGTTAAGTCCCAGTAATTGTGAATCAAATGACCAGAAATTACCTGAAGAACTCAAGAATCACAAACGAGGGAGAGACAGGGAGCAGCCCGCATTAGTATGGCTCCTTCATATCCTTTATCCAGATAAACACGAGTTTGTCCGAAACCGCTCATGGGCAACCCACAAAAAAATCATGAAACTGACTCGCTGAGGAAAGACCACAGATACCGGAAATGGCAGAGGGTGGTCAGCCGGCTCAACCGAAAACCTACAAAAGCATTGGAGTTGACGCCGAACAGAAAGTTACAGAACACGCAACTGACGCCGACGCAACTGGGATGACAAAGACAGACATCTCTCTCTCTCCTGAGATCCGTCAATTCCCAGAAAAAGATCAATGGAGGGACATGTACATCGATTTCGATCATTTTTTACGTGTGAAAACTTAGAGAAAAATTTTCAGTTTCGCTCATTTCTAAAAGAGCTTTTGCATATCTATGATCTATCTACCGTTTGGATATTATGTTTCGCTCATTTCTAAAAGAACATCTGCATACCTACCTATCGTTTAGAAATTATGAAAGTAACATCTTTTATAGGCAAAAAAATCCATAATCTGGTATACTCATTTACTTGAATCTCGACAACAGTAAAAATGGTTGTTCACTGTTTGTGAAGTCAATTTTAACTGTTTAATTTATCGGAGATTTGTCAGAAGAACAAAATTTTTATTTTTTTGAAAAATATCCTCACGTTTGAACAGATTAATAATTAAATCTTTAAACATTGCAATTCAAGCAGCTAAATGCAGATTGCTACTATTATTATTAGAACATTTTTTACCCATTTGAAAGTTAAGCATGTTTTTGTAAAACAATCGTTTATCAATGAAACTCGTAATAGTTTAATGGCTGCATGTGCATCACACATGCATATTATCAATCATTTGATGTTTTCGAAGCAAAACCATAGTTATGAATATGATTGATCCTTTTGATAAAATGTTATCTGTGGTTCCATGTGAGCAATTTGACTGTACGACTTCCAATCAATCACATAATTTCATCTTTATTTAAACTACATATTTCGTAAAACTCTACATGCATTACGTGGATTGATTATGATTCATTCAATCCACTTTATTGCCGGCTTATAATGTATTACATATAAGATATTTTCAGAATTGTCATATGTTTCTTAAAAAACTATATATTTGTACATATAGTGCCTTCTAAATCATCAATTAAGTTGGCATAATATGTGGCGTGCGTATGCACCGATAATTAATTTATATAGATGATATTTTCAGAACAATCATCCATTTCTTTTTCACACAAGATGATTAACCAATTGAATTACTCGTGTCATATGATCGTATTTAAAAGGGTATCAACTGATGGGAAGAATGTCTTGCCTATCAAACAACCCCTTATGAGTCTATCATGATAGCCAAAAAAAAAGTATTGTTTGATAGTAGTGTTTGGTATCGGCTGTCATATTCCAAACAATTGCATAATTTAAAAGACATTGGCTTCTAAAAAAAGTTGCACGTGGAACATATCTATAAGGTTTGTTGGTACAAACACTTGTTAAAATAAAGTTCTTACTAAGTAATGCGTTGGTTAAGAGCATAGTCACAAATAACGTTTCGAAGTTTTAAACGGCAAGGTTTTTCTCAGGTATAATACGGTGAATTTGAAAAAAAAATATAGTCAATTTTTAAAAATAAAAATAAAAAAATAGGAGAAAATAAAATAAGTGAGAAATTAATAACATAAACATCAAAAGATAAGTAGATTTGAAACAAATAAAAAAAAACTGTTTGACATTAAAAAACTAAAAAAAATGAAAAAGTGAAAAAAATTTGCGAAACAAACATGTTAAAAACTCGTTTTTTTTGTTTTTAATGTTTCAAAAAAAACTTTTTTTAGTTTAAATGGCAATTTAATTTATCACATTTTTTTCAAGTTTTTTTTTTTAAAAAACACCTTTTTTATGATTATGGTTAGGACACAACCTTATTAGAAACTTGCATTAAAATGTGTATATTTGTAGGGATTGCATATTTAGTAAAAGGTGTATATGAAAAAAAAAAAAAACCTTTATCATAACCTATGTCACCAGAATGCGGGGTACGGGTGCCTGAGCAATACATCCCAAAAAATTTATGTGCGGCGGTGCTGCGAGGATATGTTATCATATTGTTATTTTTAATTTATTATATATATAATAGAATAAGCATGTATATATTATTATTACAATTTAGTTATTAATGTATATAACATAGTTGAATAATTGTATTATAAAGGAAAATATCATAACAACATATCCTATATAAGTAATTTAGTAATATGACATTTTAACTGGGCTCGGGTGTGAGTCGGAGCCGCACCCATGTCCGACGACAGTAAAATAAAAGAGTCTGGTGACTTCAATCAACTTACAAATATATAGCAATAAGATGTTTCATATGGAAAAGAAAGAAGACATTTTTAACATTTTTCATGACCAAATTAGAATTCACATATATAAAATTACAATATGGAGGGTTAAGTTCTCCGGAAAAAAGTAATATTTATTCAAAGGGACTGTTTGGCAATGGGAATGACAACAAACTATTCCATGAACCTACCGTGAAGATAGAGGCAGGTTCACTTTACTGTGCACTATGTTATGGGGCAGGTTTACAAGGGCGGAGACAAAAAATTTTGGTTAAGGGACACTATGTCACGGGCCGACTTTTTCAAGTCTTCTCTGACCCACGCAGCGCCGAAGGCATCCCAAATCCTTTGTCCAGTCTGACTCTCTCTTAGTTTAGCAGAAGCGTTTCGTCATTCTTCTGGGACTCTGGACTAGACGAGGAGTACTACGCACTCGCCACACCATCACCCAGGTTTATCTCATAGTAGGTAATCGGCAAGCCATGACCATGAGGCTCTGTCAGAACATCCTCATTCCTCCAAGTGACTATTTACTACCATACGAAATCTGGGTGGGGGTATACTTCCATTGGAAAGAAGTCCCCAGCCGATGCCAGTTGACGACTATATGTCATTAAGCAAGACGGTCGACCATCGCCCTACTCGACGACGAGTATTCACTTACTCGCCGTCTCGCCTCCGCGTGACTCTATGCGGTTGTGGATGCAACATATGCATCCACTGGAGGAATTGCTCCTAATCCACGTGCACGGTGTCTTGCGCATCCAAACGCTACGCATGGGGAACCAACCTAATTCCCTAATGATGGACTTGCACCTTCAAAGGGACTGATGACCTTAATGCATTTATAGGCTTTGTTGCTGAACCACCGCACTGCACATTCCACGTGCATCGTTTTCTGCTTAACTCAGTGTTCGATTGAATCTCACGTGCTTCCCGAGCTATGCCTAAGCTGGCCAAGCAGCATAACCTTTTACTAGCTTGGCCGGGCCAGACACAGCCAGCCGACAACATTCTCCCACCGCCAAAATCGGCATTGTCCTCAGTGACTTTGCCATGGGCAAGAGAAATTCAGTAACCGTTCTCTTCATTTCTTTTCAACTGAGCCTACGTCCGTCTAACTGACGCACCCGTCACGTCGTGACTACCTACCTTATCGGGTATTTTGCCTCTAGTCCAACCTTAGGGTAGTTTGATGGCCACAAATATGTTTCTTGGAAAGAAGTTTTCAGAAATTTATTTCAGAAATTGGTTTTTGAGAAATAAAATTCTTGATTTCCAAAACGATGTTGTGTTTGTTAATTTGAAATTATTTTTCTAGAAACAAATTTCTGCGTTTGATGGGGAGGGAGGAAGATTGGGTGGAAATGGGAAAGCAGCAATCTCCTTCCCTTCTTCCGCCTCCGCCTCTTTCCCTTTCTTCCTCATCCTTCCTTCCCTTCTTCTGCCTCTAACTCCGCCTCCTTCCCTTTCTTCCTCTTCCCTCATTCTGCCTCTGCCTCCTTCCCCTTTCTTCCTGCCTCCTTCCTTCCCTTCTTCCTCCTCCCTCCTTCCGCCTCCGCCTCCTTCCCCTTTCCTCCTCCCTCCTTCCCTTATTTCTCCTTCCGATCCCTTCTTCCCTTTCTTCCTCCTCCCTCCTTCCCCTTTCCTCCTCCCTTCTTTCCTTCTCCCTCCTTCAGCCTTCCATTCTTCCTCCTCCCTCATCCCTTCTTCCGCCTCCTTCCACGATCCCTCCTTCCCCTTTCCTCCTTCCTCATTTCCTCCTCCCTCCTTCATCCTTCCCTTCTTCCTCCTCCCTCCTTCCCTTCTTCTGCCTCCTTCCACGATCCCTCTTTCTCCTTTCCTCCTCCCTTCTTCCCCTTTCCTCCTCCCTTCTTCCTCCTTCCCTTCTTCCCTTTCTTCCTCCTCCCTTCTTCCCCTTCCCTCCTCCCTCCTTCCACGATGGTATCCAGCGGCTCCAAAAAATATTCTGGAAATATGTTTCCGATTTTTACTTTCACGGTAAAAAAAACAATTATATGTTTGATAAACTAGAAATGCTTTAAGAATTTGAATTTTATTTCCTGAGCTATAGGAAAATTCTTGGTCATCAAACACTACCTAGTTTCTTCACACTTTTCTGTCACTCTTTGCATTTTTTATTAACAAAGCCTGGAACATATCTGACGACCACTAAGTCTCAAATTTCCAAGCTGTGCTACCAACCTGTGCACATGCTCCTTTCCTCGAGACATGTCAACACTAAAGACAATTTTTTTCTACGTCGGGCCTCTCACCCTATCTGTCTCAGCGAGCGGCCCTCTTGGCCCTTCTGCTCCTGATGCCTAGACACCGTCTTCAAATCGTCTGCTCTGATACCATTTGTCATGGGCTGACAACTCCAGACCACACGACGCAGCAAACTCTTACCAGTAAGCGCAAGCCTTCGCCTCGTTCAAGTGGACGCAGAGGCGCTTGCGCCTGTCTTAGAGGAATTCGCCAGGACAACGCCTGCAAAGCTCCCTAGATGCCACTTCGGCATAAAGTGGACCATGCCCCTACAGAATTGAAGAAACTTGCAGATCGAAGACGAGGGTCGATGGAATTTCGAGCGGGTGACCAAGTCCTCGTGAAACTTTGCGCAGACCGAGCGGGCATCTTCCATGGGCGACACCGAGCACAGATCAGAAAGTATGAAGGGCCATTTACTGTGGTCAAGAGGATGGGGAAGCTGACATATAAGTTAGATCTCCCGCTAGACTTCAAGGCGCATCATGTGTTTCACGTATGCAACCTTCAGCCCTTCTACAGCAATGATGAAGACCCGGGGAGAAGTTAGCCATGGCGAGAGTCAATTTTGCAGTGAGCTCATTCGACCCAGAGGGCCACCGACTGACATTGGACCAAATCCTTCGGCACAAACAATCAACTACCTTGGTGAACCGAAGCGATACTTGGTCAAGTGGGTAGACGAATATCAGTCAACATGGGAGCATGCCTTTAGCTTGAAGCAAAGCCATGCAGAAGAAGTCATGGTCTACCACGAAGTTGCTAGCGCCGAGGACGGCGCTTGATTTGAAGGGGAGAACATGTTTCCCTACGTCTAAAGTCTGTACAGTCTTTTGTTTTTGCTGTATTTACTTTGCCTATGTTGAGTCATGGTGTAAGCTTGAATGTTCGCCTGTGTCGGAGCACCCTCCCAAAACGACCCCAAGTGTAAGATTGAGATTCCTTGTTTTGGATGGTCGGCATGGAAATTATGTAAGCGGCTTCAGTCATCCTTTGTAAGTAAAGTGTAAAAATTTACTTGTTTTCCCTTGTGATGTACTCTACTCTCTAGGTCAATATATTGCGAGTTTTCTTTCCACACTTTTTGTGTACTTTGTGTCTAAAGTTTTCAAAAAGCGTTCAAGTGATCTGCGCCCACTTGAACGAGGCGAAGGCTTGCGACTTATTGGTGAGAGTTTGCCGTGCTGCGCGGTCCGGAGTTGTCGGCCCGTGACACACTAAGTATAAAATTTTAAGTTTTTAGGAAGCACCAATATGTAAATGAAAAAAAAATTGCTCAGAAATATTAACATAAAAATGAAAAGCTTTTTTGGGGTCGGTGCAGACAATTGCCCACACCCTGAACATAATGCCTGCCCCAAATTGGATCCAGAGTCAGATTGGAATTTAGCTATAGATAAATATCGTATAGCTATTGTTCATGCATTCAGAAAATAGGTCTTGACATATCAAAATCTGGTTCGCATTCATCGTGTATCTGAAAATCGGATCTAATTTGTATATAAACTTAAAATTTAGATCAGGATTGCCAATTTAGAAATCGGATTCAGATATGGTACAGACTTTTCTTATTTGAACTCGAATATGAACATGTGAACTAATGGGCACACATAATTCAAGTAAGATCCATTGACATTGCAACCATTGATATGAAATTTAACCAGGAGGAGGGTGTCTAGCCAATTGAGATCCAAGGTTTTCAAATATTTGTGAATCTTAGATCACTCATGCTAATCTTATCTCTGTCTTTTTTTTTGTTTGGACATAAGGAAAATACAAAATTTTGTATGTAAACATGTCTTAAGTGTAGTTGTTTCTTTATGTGACAGAAATATCATACACTGCAAAAGTGTACCCTCTCCCTTATTCACTAGAGGCTCAAACTTGGGTTACTAAATAGTCACAATTTGGTTGTAGAATGAAGAAGATGAGATCCAAGAATGCAATAAAAAGATGCAAAAATATCCTAATTACAGCAGTTTGAGATGGCAAAACCAAATGAATGTATCATTTGGTGATGGCACTTTTCCTTTTTCCTTTGCGCATAAGCTAATGCTAGATCTTTTTGTTGGCATTAGTTTCTCTCTTGATCCTGGACTCCTTGATGTGCTGGAAATTATGTTGCAATCTTGAGTTTTCTGCTTTGCTGCAATGGCCTTAACATGCTCCTTGCTAGGTGAGCACACACAGGGGAGCAACCCGGAGAGCCAAAGCCTCTCCCTACCCCCGCCTCTGCGGGGTTCAGGGCATGCTTTGGAACTGGGTGACAGCAATGTCACCGTTTGCAGCCCAGCGGAATAGCATTTATATGAATCAAACCGACGACACTGCCTACATGCGAGTTGACTCGACCAGCTATGTTATGCCCCTAGAAGAACTTGATCAACAAAAGAACAAAAACTATCTGCTGAGATAATCTTCGATAACCCATTAGTGAGAGGAGTAAATTAAAACTTGAAATTGCTCTTGTTGGTTTGTAGAGCTAATTTGACATGTTTTCTTTAGGCTGAATAACAAAACCTAGACCTATCTGCAAAAAAGCACCTTCATCCTGACTTATGACATAGTTAAAATCTTTAGATGAGGCGAAGCCTAAAAAGCCAAGGGTTCCAGAATAAGGTCCAGGGCCTCCAGGCCTCTGTTGGAAACTTATGCATGAGAGCATGCAAGAGGCCAACAGCCATGAGAGAATTTTACCAGCAATTGGTCACTAACAGTCATCGCTTCTCACTCCAACTAGCTATGTCAAACTCCTTGGAGTGAAAGCTTTAGAGGAAGACCAAATTCTTTAAGAAGATGGTGTTACAAGGAGTTTGAACATGCACCCCTTAGCACCAGTTTGGTGCGCGGGTTTGGTAAACGGGATGGTTTGCAACTGTTCCATGAATTATGCCCCAAAGATTAAATTATTGTATGAATGTGCCCTAATTTTATTCGCATATTCATAAAACAGTTACAGATTGATCTTACTGTTAAACAACCCCTTAGCGATATTCTATACAACACTTTTGTGCTTGAAGGAGCCACAAAATTTTCATTAGTTGAGGCTGCCAGGTAGGGATGTCAATATATCCAATTTGAATTGGATATCAGACTGATTCGATCCGAAAAGATTGGATGTAGAAAAAAAAAATTTATATTCGATTAAGAAATCGGATCGGATTCGGATTTAATAAATGGCATCCGATCGGATTCAGATTTGGATTCGGATATACATAAATATTTGATCAGATTCGGATACAGATCAAATTTATTTTAGACAAATATCCTGTATCTAATAAATTTTGAAAATTGGCAAAATCTGGTTCAAAATTTGGATTCGAATTTGACTATACATATAAAAATCGGATTCGGATTGTAAAATCGGATTTCGGATTTGGATTCAGATATGACTTTTCTTTATTCGAATTTGAATCTGAATATGTGAATATCCGAAAAAACGAATATGATTAAAGATATATCTAATCTGAATCTGATCCGCTAACATCTCTGCTACCAAGACATACAAAAGCCACTATTGAATATCCAGCCAGTGCTGATAGATTGAATATCCCACTCAACCACACTAAATCAATGAGATGTGTGAAAGTTTTGCAAATCCAAATAGAAACTGAATTGGAAACAAAGTTAGGAAAAGACATTATTTGGATTCAGTTTTAAAGTTCGAATAGAACTAACTGATCAGATAACAAATATCCTCTTTAATGTGATATTCCCAGCTAACTTTTGCATGTTCACAATTCACATCCAATTCGATTCTCAAATCTAGTTTTAACTTAATTTCCAAATGCATGATCGGATGCAGACCTACAGGATCTACCAACAAAAATTGGATTGTAGATTTTCTAAGAAATCGGATCCGTCAGATGTCATAACTTTTTCATCAACAGAAATCCAATCCATTAAGGGGCCACATAGCAGCAGCATCAATTTGTGGTCAGAATGCAGTCGAATTCGATACAACCAAAAAAGTTAAAAACCTTCTAATAGATCTGCTTTTTGACATGGATAAATCTGATCTTTTGCACGGCGATGGGTTGGGTTGAGTCCATGGCCTTGTATGTTCTTCCCCATCTAAGCTCACCATTTTAAATCAATTCAAACATTTTTTTCTTTCTTCCTTTTCCTCTCGAGTTCTTGTGTTGTATAAAGTAAGTGACAAGAAAATAGAAAGTTGGTAGGATGAAATACTCCTGCTCCTCACCCGAAAAGTCCGTGAGATGTGAGACTTTTTCGTTGCCATGCTAATAAAGCGATTTCAATGGATAAGCTGGCAGATTGGCAACAGCGAATTGGCACATCTGGGGCTAGGGGTGAACAACGAGTCGAGCTACGACTCGTAAAAGCTTGGCTCGTGAACAAGTTCGAGCGGAGTCATTTGCTTCACGAGTTGAGCTCTAGTTCATCGGTCGACTCGTTCAAATAATCGAGTTGAGTTCGAGCTCAACACGTAATTGCCGAGCTTGAGCCTTAATTGAGTTTGTCAAGTTTTAATCAAGTCGATATATTCAATGAGTTTACGAGTTTGTCGAGCTCAAGCTCAACACGTAACTGCTGAGTCGAGCTCGAGCTGCTTCCATCAAGCTATTCTCAAGCTCAAGCTCGAGGTTTCATTAGTCGAGCCGAGCTCGAGCTGACTGAACTCGGGCTCGACTCGGTTTGTGTTCGCCCCTATCTGGGACAAAACCATGGAGATGGGATGTTCTTCAGTTCTTGGTTTGGTTAGAAAAAGAACTGAACAGCGATGTACATTGGCTGCTAACTGCGATCTCAATAGGTGGGGAAGCAGATCCACATGGATCTCAATGACAACGCTCCCTGGCATTGAAAGTGGTTCTTGTACATTGCAATTGTTGGTAGGCATCTCACATCAAACAGGCTTAGGAAGTAGAGAATTTCACTTGCTAGTAACAATCTTTTCCTTTAGATGACAATTCCAATGCAAAATTCCCTTTAAAAGAAGACCCCCGCCTTCTTGGTTCTTCCTTTTATCTCCAAGGTCCAGAGCTCTTTTCTTTCTCTTCCTTTTATCTTGAGGGTCTAAAGCTCTATTGGTATCCAAGGGGCATTTATCTTTCCTCATGAAACAAATACCCACAAGGAAGTGTTGTCTGTAATCATTTTTTCTTGCTGCTCGATTTGCTGTATTGTTCCGACCATGGGTCCTGCCAGGGGCGGAGCCAGGATTTCGTTTAGGGACGGGCCAAATAATCCAACCTCAAATTTGGGTAGGGCCAAAATGAACCTAAGTAAAAAAGATACATTGAACAATTAAAAAAAATATTTTTTTAATGTAAATTTTTTTTCCTAGCTAGTTTGGGGCGGGCCACGGCCTAGGCGGGCCCTCCCCTCCCTCCGCCACTAGGTCCTGCAATCTTATTATACAGATTTTTTTTATGATTTATACCGACTTTTTAGATTTTTTATGATTTTTGACGGGGTTGAGAGAGGCATAATATAACTGATCAAATTGGCAGCCCATTGAAAGTTTGTGATTTTTGTGGTAAGGTTGTTTATAGCATAGTTGATTGGATGAAAGACTGCCTCTAAATGTATAATGTAGCCTATCAAATTGACAGTCCAATGAAAATCTAAGATTTCTGATAGGATTGCCTCTATCATATCAAATTGGCAGCTCAATGGAAGTCTGGGATGTTCGGTAAGATTCCCATGGCTCTCATTAATGGTTGTCTCGAAAAGCATAGCATAACATAGTTGATGTTGATGGAACTGATGGAATTAACATAATTGATCGGTTTGACGGCTTGGCATAACATAACTGGTGGAATTAACATAATTGATCGAATTGACGGTTTGATAACATAGCTATGGAATTAACATAATTTATCGAATTGACGGCTCTTATTAATGGTTGTCTAGTGACGGCTCTGATTAATTGTTGTCTCGAAAAACATAACATAGTTGATGAAATTGACTGCTCTAATTAATGGTTGTCTTGAAAAGCTGATGAAACTGACGGGATTGATGGCTCTCTTGAAAAGCATGGAAGAATTGACAGACTACTAGCTATGAAATTGGAGCTGATGGAATTGGATGGAATTGGCAACCCAATAATACCTGTTCGAATTGGCAGCCCAATGAAAATCTGAGATTGCCAATGGGATTATCGAATTGGTGGCCAGTGGTTCCTAAGTGAATCACGAGAAGTAAACACTTGCCACAAACTTCCAAAACAATTCACACGGCAATTCACGGAAGTTGGCACAAAGCCACGTAGAATGCACCATCGTCGTAGCGTTCAACGTGGCGACGCAGGAAAGAACGGTCACAGACCCCTTTCTTTGTCACCATCAATCAGAATCTTTTTCGTTTATGCCGACAAAAAGCCGGGAAATTAGGCAGAGAAACGACAAGCAGGGGAAGGGGCAACGCTCTAAATCTTGAACGACCTGACTCCTCCCAAAACGAAAGCTGGGAACCAGCAAAACAAGGACGCCATGGCCATCCATCCCTCCACTATCTCCACCACCAATTTAGTTGCGCCGGCGAGGGGCTCCGCCACTGGCCACCATCATCGCATCCTCCTCCTTTCAAGTGGCAACCACTATCAACTCCATAGAATTCACGAAAATTTTTGCTTCACGTCACCACAAAAGAGGAGCCGATGATTGGAAACATGAAAGCAAACGCTACGCCATGTTCCAGTTCTTAAACGCGGAAGCCATCTCCAAGCGGGCGAATCAACAAAAGGACAGTAAAGAGTACAAGGCAGATAAAAAGAAAATTATGCTTTAAGCTGAGATATATTTCAATCCCCACATCAAAAAGTCGGTTCTTTATATTGCCCAAGAAAATCGACGATTCTTACACTCATGATATAAAGAAAAAGGATAATGGCAAAAGCCAAAATTATAGGAGAAAGGATGGGTAACAGACAAAACTAGACTAGTCTCTCTTTTCTGGAACAGAAAGGAGAAGAACCAAAACGCTCAACCATGTGGATGATACCGGGTGCCTGGGACAAGGAAAGGGAAAAATAAGAGAAAACTACGACTAGGAAGAGAACTGAAGACTTAGAGGCACTGGAGAAGGAGCAACCATCGACCACCATTCTCTCCCCGCTGGTGTCTAGATCTTGAACAGGATGCCTCCATGAGTGGCGAAGAATGGCGCGAACACAAGCGATTCGACTGCCATCAACTTGATCAAGATGTTGAGCGATGGACCAGACGTGTCCTTGAGAGGATCTCCGATGGTGTCACCTATCACGGCTGCCTTGTGCGGATCTGATCCTTTAGGACCAAGGGACCTCGCGTGCTCTGTAACACCGGCCTGTTGTAGAAAGGAGAGAACAGTAATATTAGTATATCAGTAAAGAGGACAACCTACTACAAATGGATTGACTCTGCCAAGGGAAAGCTCAAAGCTGCACTTCCCACACAAACCACTACAGATCGATTCAGTGGCTGGCAGACGAATCTCACATGGTGCTATAGGAGTAATGGCATCCAAAAGGACAGCAGAATCAGAACACGTTAAAAGAAGACCAAAGAACAAACGGAGCACAACCAATTCATCAATCCACTGCTATGATTTCCTCGATCTGCTAAAGGATCCAGCTTTGATCTTAGCGTTTTCACCATACTGGTATACCCGGAGGAACGACCGAAAGAAAGGAAAAAAAATGCAGCAAAGAGGAGAATTCCGCCGAGTACCTCAATATATTTCTTGGCATTGTCCCATGCACCGCCAGTATTTGATGCTGATATAGCGATCTATCCAGCAGGAGAAAAAGAAAACAACAAAAGCGAAATAAATGAAATGAACAGCTGATCGTTAGGAAGTAGAAACTATCTAAAGGAACAAAACACAGGCTAGCAAACCGACAATACTTACTTGTACTCCAGAAACAAGGGCGCCAGCCAAAACTCCAGACAGAGTTTGCACGCCAAAGAAGGTCCCGGCAATGAGAGGAGTGAGCATGACGAGAGCGCCAGGCGGAATCATCTCCCTGATTGATGCATCAGTCGATATCTTCACACAGTTGGCATAGTCTGGTTTTGCGACGCCTTCCATGAGACCTGGAATCGTATTGAACTGTCGCCGGACTTCCTCCACCATCTTGAGAGCTGCACTGCCCACGCTCTTCATTGTCATAGCAGAGAACCAGTAAGGAAGCATTGCGCCCACGATCAACCCAATGAAAACTTTTGGGGACAATACATCAACTAAAGCAATTCCAGCACGGCTAACAAATGCTCCAAAGAGTGCCAATGAGACCAAAGCAGCCGATCCAATTGCAAAACCCTGTAGGGCAAACAGCAACGGAAAGTTCAGCAAATTCCAAGGAGGAAATGCATGTAAATCTTCTCAGGTGTAGCTCACTAAAGGGCAGAAATTTAAAAGCACCATTCCGTCTTGTGTCTAGCCTAAGGTGAGATAGAAAGAGTAAATCGTCGAAATACCTTGCCAATTGCAGCTGTGGTGTTTCCAGCGGCATCAAGAGCATCAGTTCTCTCACGAATCCTATGGCTCATTCCAGCCATCTCAGCAATACCGCCGGCATTGTCGCTAACTGGACCATAAGCATCAATTGCCAACCCAGTAGCAATTGTGCTCAGCATTCCAAGGGCAGCCATAGCAATGCCGTACATAGCAGCAAGACTGAAACTCACATAGATGCTCGCAGCAATAGCAAAAATTGGAATAATGACAGACTTGTATCCCAACGCAAGGCCAAAAATAACATTGGTCGCAGCACCAGTCCTGCAAGCATCTGCAACATCCTGGACAGGGCTGCATATGAAAAGGAGAAGGTTCTTGCTTGAGTTTCACTGGACATGACAACTAAATTACCCAAAAATAAAATAACAATAAAACCAGCAAAATAAACTTAAGAAAGAATAGCAATTACCCATATGCATTGCTTGTGAAGAATTCAGTCACAAATCCAATGATAAGACCAGACCACAAGCCAACCGCCACACAGAAAAAGAGTTGCCTGCCGCACATGAAGGATGGAGAAATGAGAAATTGCTACCACAAAGTATACCATCTAAGTTTTAAATTTTTACTGTTCCTAGCAAAAAAAATAGCATCACTTGCCAGTTCTTTACGGTCTTTTGAGCTCCAAAGTTGAAAATTGTGAAGGATGGTGGGAGAGCAAGCCAGCAAATAATGGCAACTCCAGCAGTCATTAGCACTGTGGAGATGATAAGCTGCTTCTTCAATGCCGGTTCAATTTCCTTCACCGCCTTAATCTCAAAGAAGTCAGTTGCAAAGAGTGTGGTTATCAAGCACACTATAATACCCCCAGAACTCACAAGCAAAGGGAAACACATAGGGGTGAACTGGTGGTTAATTCCAAATGAAGAAATAGAGCCCACAACAAGTGCTGCACAAGTAGACTCTGCGTATGAACCAAAAAGATCAGATCCCATTCCTGCAATATCTCCAACATTGTCACCAACATTATCAGCAATTACCTGAAATAAACAGTCCACAGGTCAGTAAAGCCAAAGAATGGAGGCAAAGAATTGTAGAAACAATGAAGAAGGTGATGCGGCAATGACAGTTCAAAACTTCTTACAGCTGGATTACGTGGATCATCCTCAGGGATGTTCCTCTCAACCTTTCCTACAAGATCTGCACCCACATCTGCAGCTTTAGTATAAATGCCTCCACCAACTCTTCCAAAGAGAGCCATAGAAGAACCACCAAGACCGTAGCCAGTGATCGACTCAAAAAGTCCTTCCCAGTCATCACCATAATATATCTTGAAGAGGTTGATGGCAATATAGAGAACAAGAAGTCCGTTTGCAGCAAGAAGAAATCCCATAACTGCACCAGACCTGAATGCAACAATAAAAGCTTTTCCAACACCTTTCCTTGCTTCAAGAGTTGTCCGAGCATTTGCATATGTTGCAATTTTCATCCCAAGGAATCCAGACACCACGGAGGTGACTGCACCTAGCAAGAAGGATACGGTGCTGAAAATAGCATTGGCAAGGGCAGGTTTGCACATTTTGTCCTTGCTGTAGGTACATGGTCTACTTTTGCTACTGAATCCCTCCACAGAACCGAGGAACAGGAAGATCAGCACAGCAAAGGCAACCATGAAAATCCCCACGTATCGATATTCAGTGAAGAGGAACGAAGTAGCGCCTGCAACAAATATACCCAAAACTCAGTTTCATTTTATTTACTCAGGAATGATGTTGATCTCTTCACTCCAGGCATGAGAAAAATATATAACTGAGAAGAACGCGAGACAAAGGAGCGCCACATCCATACGATAAATGAGATCAAGAGAATAGACCTCAGAAACTGGAAAATGAAACCAAGTGAACTGAGAAAACCCACTAAAATTAAAGGACAGAACAACGGCACAACTACAACCATCCTGATGACACTGATTCAGACGTGCTAGGTTTATGAAGGCAGTAAGCAGGCAGAAGAAGCATAATAAATAAACGGCGGTAATAGAGTAGGCCGTTCATTAAGAGAGTACATCCTCAAAATTTTTCACAACCATTCGCTTCCTTAGCAACAAGAGTTCTATCACTGTGTGAGTTTTACTCAAAACAGTTTTTAACCATTTCCTTACATGCTGGTAGGACATCTGGAGACACCGACCTGTCTGGGATTTTAAAGCCAGAACATGGGAAAAAAGATACTCTAAAACTTTACAAAAACAGGCAGACCTTCTTTCCTTTTCTGTATTTATGACTCGGTTCACTGGCCTGTAGGCACAAACAAATAAGGAGTACGAGAAAGATGATCCACTAAAATAGAAATAATCTGAGAAAAGAGGGGGCCACACCCATTATAGATTTTAAGCAGACGAAAGATAACCATTCCAAGTTGCTACGGTAGAAGAAGAAGTATAAACAGGACACTGGTCCACTAAATTACGTCCTTTGAAGGTACATATCGACCATAACTTCATCTTTAATTATTAACAAATAAAAGAAAGCTATATAAAATTAGAATGGTGAGATTCAAGGCGATTCGCATTTTAGTAATTAGTATTTTACTTATACCAAAGACCAAACGACCAACGATTAGTCAACTGAGGGAGAAAAAACAGAAGAACTGACAGAAGAATTTTGGTCAGCACCAGGCAGAGCGGAGATGGACATGGAGACAGGCAACGATTCCAATCTGCGGAAATATGCAGCTCTCCCAGCACCGATTCAATCATGGAAATGATAGATCCAACGCCCATCATGCCCCAACGCAGTTGCCACCGGTAACACGGACGCACAAAACAAGGAAAAAAATGGCTAGAGAAGTGCTAGATTCCATATCTGTCCACTTCCTTAACAAATCGCGTCGATGTGGACGATACTAACTAAAAATGGTCATATCGTTGCACGACGGTCGTGACCAAAAGAATTTTGACGATGTTGGTGATAAAATGAAATAAACTAACAGCCATCTGGTGATGGCCGTCAGTAGATTTCAGAAATACAGAGAGAATTTACTACCTTGTCATGAACATTCACAAGCAGGGAACAGCAAAAACAGCAAAAGAAACCAAAAAACTCAAAAGGGAGGAAGATGGGAAACTCGAAAGCAGAGAGACGAAACAAGAGAGTTTGCATCCTTCGAAAGAAGAACGAAAGCAGAGCAGAGAGAAAGAGAGGAGACAGGGATGACGTAAAAGTATAAACTGTAAACCTTCAGAGATGGCCTTCTGAATCTCCGCGCACTTGCTAACGACATTATGATCACTGAGGCCTTCCTCCTCCTCCACCAAGTACTCGGACAACCCGTTTTTCTTGGAAGAGTTGTTGGAGGAGGTGGGCAGCTGCTCCGGCGACAGCTTCACCCTTGACACCAGAAACCACTGCAGCAGCGCGTAGGCTATCCCCACCACCGACGCCACCGGTATCAGCACCTCCGTCACCGTTTCCGAAAGAATAGCCTCTCCCATCTTGGGCCCCTCTCCCTCCACTCTGCCACTCAAACACCACCACCACCTCCTTCCCTCCCTCGCCGGATTCCGCTTCTTCCTCACCCTCAAACAAGAGACCAGCAACTATAGGACGCGAAGCGTGCGTGTCTCCAAGAGTGAGAACTTGAAACCCCCGGCTTTGCTTTTGTAGTCGAAGCAGGCGATGGCCTCGCGGGCTTACTACTCACTGTAAGGCGTTTTCGAGAAGCGGTTTTGGTTGTCCCTGGTTTTCGTTTCTCCTTCTTTTATTCCAGTTTTTTATTAGAAGCACTCTGTTTCCAATAGTTATTTCCTCTGTCCCTATTAAACTTTGTATGAGTGGAGAATTTATCTTATAAAGTTGGTTGTTCTGGTTGCTTATGACAATTTATCATAATTTTCAAGAAATGCTGGTTTGAGCTGGATGAAGTGTCTATTAGAATTTTCTTAGTCTTAAGAGAGTACAAATTGAACAATCATGAATATGAAGCCTGAAAATCTATGATTGAAGATCCCAAATCACTTCAAATCCAAAGTTTAAACAATGAGTTTCATGTACTTTTGGTTAAGAGAAGAGAAATTGTTTCCACCATCTCATGCTTCATAATCTTGGTGGAGATGAACCTCAAAAAGTGAGAGAAAAAGGAGAAAGCAAACTCTGCAAGTAAAAGAAGGAAGGATTTGCAATTCTTTTTAGATATTTGGTAAGTCTTTGGTCACTACCCACTAAAGCAGAACTGCACTTCCTTCGTATTTGTTTGATTATAACTTTGTATATACAAGGATCAACAACCGTTGATTTAAAAATTTATGTAATACGATGATCTGTTGTTTGTTTCTCGTTTAATATTTCATTTTCTTCTTTGTTATTTTTGGGATGGGGGAAAAGATGAAAAGGAGTGAAAAGGAAAAAAGGAGCTGTGACGTTTGCCCGCCAGAAAACAAGAACCGATTCTTGAACAACGTGCACCCACAGGAAAAGTTTTTACCGTCTCATTTTATCTCATTGTGTTAAAAAGTTGTCTCTCCTTTTCCCTTTAGTCCGCGTATCGTGTTTGGTTAGAGTGATTTACTTTGTTGGTATAGAATTGATGCCTACCGTCGTTGTTGTCTTCAATGGGCAGGTGGGTCCCAGCAGCGGCGCGGAGTGGGCCCCGCTCCTCACTGCCCGCAGCTTTTCTTTTCCCTCTGCTCCTCCTTGTTTTGTGAAAAGAGTCCTCGGTTTTGCGCTTGTGCTCCAAAACAGTCCCCATTTTTATCATTTTACGGATTAGTGCGTAACATTTCATTTGTTTACCTTCTTATCTTAGCCCTGCCTTTGTTTAATAGAATTTAAATGTCGCTAAATGTATTTTCCGCCGGCAGTAAGTCATAATCTTCTTATTAAAAAATGTTAAAATAATTAAAAATAAATCAAATGTGTGTTATAAATAATTAAAAGTTAACACGAGGCGCTCTTAGATCAGTGAGGAATCCAACAAATTCAATCTGAATAGATGAATTCAAGCGGATTAAATTCTAAACAATCATTGTAAGATCATGTCATTAAGAGTTGAGTCGATGGTAATAACTAGATCACATGTTCCATATGATTAGATGACATGCTCTTATAATAAACTTTTAGGCACAAATCCCGAACTTGAGTACAAATGAATGATCATACTTGTAATTAGTGTTTATGTATTGATCGCTTTTTTTTTTTTTTTTTTTAAGTATGGGCAAAACGGCACATATTACTGATCGATACTTATTGCTATTGCTAGGCGTGTGTCAATAATGATCTGCATTTTTTATTTTATAATTTATAAATCATTGCTTAAAGGGATATAAGGCAAACCGGCGGGTTTGAAGGCGCATTGAAGGTGTGTCTCCAGTTTGAAACCTAGCTACGATCATTGAATTATAAGAGGGATAAGTTTTATGTGTAAGTTGAAGTAAGTAGTGATTTTATTATCTAGTGTAGTCACAGTTTTAGACCTTGGAGTAATCTATAAATCATTTAAAATATTTTAAATTAGTTTTAGAATGAAAAAATTAGGAAAAAAGAGTATTTATGCCTTGTTTGGTACCGACCATAATCCAAATAAATTTTTCATTGAACAGTCCATAAAAATGAGGACCCTTTGGTGGATTGAAAAAATGAAGACCTTAACTTGTTGGGATTTATTTTTTATTTCTAACTTTTTTCTACCAAATGAAAAATAAGACCTTTAACTTTTAAAAGTCATTAGATTAGCGGTTGTTTGGCTACACTAACACTCTGATACTGTTAAGCTCGCCAAGAACGGGGGCAGATTAATATAACATTGTAACAAGTGTTTCATGAATCTATTTCATTTAGTTGTGGCATATAACAATATATTGTTGTTGTCAAATAACTTCTAGATGTGTTCTAATGAATTATTAAAGTAGTGATAGTTCTAAGGGGTATAGCTCAAACAGACGTACCTGGTGCATGTTGGAGGCGCATCTCTAGTTCTGCTTTCCTAAAGTTATTAAAGCAGTGATATTTTTGAAAAGTTGTGCTGGTATGAGTAATTTCAATGATATAAGCTAACCTTCATAGAATTATAACTAAAAGAGTGGCTCTCTATATGAAAATTTTCATTTCTACAAGACAAAGCCAACCCGCATGATTTTTTTCTTTCTTTTTTCATTGTTCCCACTTTTAAAGTTGTACAGTTGTACTTTTATCAGTGTCTTAGTAAACCTAAAGCACCAAGTTTTATTGAGGATAATAGTGAAAAGGGAAGATGCCGCAATAACCAAATGGCGGCTCTGATACTTTATCTAAGATCTTCAAGTTGTCATTCTTTACAGATGTTCTTCTCTTACCTACTCACCACAGTTAATGGTCTCGAGAGATTCAAAAACTCGCAGTTGATGAAAGTGATAAGATCAACTGTGTATTCATCCACAGTTGCTTTAAAAATTAAGTTTCCCTTGCTTTACACCGGCGGGGATTACTTGAAAAATTGAATCATTCGCACAAAACAACGGAAAGATGACGAGTTTGGGAAAACTGGAGACGACTGTGAACCTGACCCACAGAAATACTTTAATGGCAGAAGATATTTGTAGAGAGAGAGTGGCAGTAGCATGCCCATTCTGTGCAACAGGCATTGGCGGGCGTGCCCACGGTTTCTTTCCCCCCGTCATCTCTCTCTCCGGTGGACGCCGTCGAACGGTGGGCCGGCCAGTCTCCGTCGTTTTTTGATTTTACTGCTCCTTAAGACTGCGCCTCCTGTTTATAATAAGAACAGTGACAATCGGAAAGAGATCTTTTTCTTCTCTTTCTTCGTTTTTCTTCTGCCCTGGGAACGCGCAGAAGAACATTATCATGCCAATTTTTCTGATTGAAAGTCTTCTTGTCAATGTTCTACTGTCACAAGGATATCGCCCAAGGTCATCAACTTTTTTTTTCTTCAACAGGCCAACAATTCTCTTTCTTGATACCTAAAGTTACTTTGCATGTTATACTATAATATGCACATGGTATGTTGAGTTCGATTCCTACGAATGCTACTTTATATTGCAAATAGTGACACTCAAATTTAAACTTTTTTTTTTTTTGCAACAATCTACTCATGAGCACAACTATACTTAAAAAGTTTCCAATGAATCTTCTAAATTTTTTCCATGAAGATATTCAGCATTCCCTTAGGATCTGAAGCACTTTCATTAAATTAAAATGCACAATTTTTAAGAAATTGGTATTATCAAACAAAGATGTATTTTGTTTCTAAAATTAGAAACCTGAAAGATGAAATTTTGATTCAATTCCAGTCTGAGGAGGAATTATGATTCTGAATTTTTTCATTCTTGAATCAAAATTCCAAGCCATCAAAAGCTTCCTTAAATGTTCCTTATGCTCATATGAAGATATTTTTAATTATAACAAATTAAATTTTTTTCTAAAAATATAACTATAAGTTTTAGGCCTGCAAACGAACCATAGAAACAAGAAGAAATGAATGAAACTGGCTTCACCTCTCAGCGTGGTGTACCACGGCTACTACGCAACTTCAGGTTTCAAATTAATTATTGTTAGTTTTAATTGTTTTAAAAGGTTGATAACCTTTTCACGAAGATCCCAAAAAAAAAAGGAAAAAGTTTTATCCCGTAAACTTTCAAAACTAATACAACGTAAATGTCAGAGTTATCGACGGTTCAGAATTAGTTTAAAGAAGAAGACGCGAGAAATATTTCTTTTATACGAAGAGATGCTTTTTTACGTCGCACCCCAATTCCTGCTCCTGTCCGTGAGTGCAAGGCCAATCCACCGATTGAATAAAAAGAGTCGTGTCAGCCTTTCAATATTTCTGTAGGTTTTTGAATTGGGGAGGTTCGATTATAAGGGACTTCTGAAATGAGAACCTTGCGGCCATTGACAGGTTTTTCTGAAGCTCACTTAGCCCATTGGTCGTGTTTAAACAGCTTTCCTTGCCTCCTTCTCCGTCTACAAGATTATTATATTCTCAAACCAGAATCGAGAGAGAGGGAGATTCAGCCAGCCATGACTCAAGAGGTCGGTCCCCAAGAACAGAAGCTTAACACATGTCCAGGTTGGAGCCGTAGGCCTCCCTCCTCATCGGACAACTCTTCTTTGTTGTTTTGTAACTTATTACCAGTTATTACCAGTCAGTCTATGGGCCATAGCCCCAAGCTTGTCACATAACTTGGGGCCTGTAAAAACAAAGCTCTTTGCTCTCTCTCTTTTTCTCTCCCTCTCTCTTTCTTGCGCTGTAATTGTCTTTTGTTCATTCGGTTGTCAAATCCGCTCTTCACTTGGGGAGGCAATTATAGGCTTGGGAACTGCTCCCCAAGTGCGGCCATGAACCCCTCTTTTTCCTTTTCTGGCTTTGTTTCATTCTGCACCTTGAGTTTCCCATCACTGTAAGCCATGTGCACCCACATCTATGCCCACCTGACCTGTCTTCAATGACCATCATGGGGAACGGGTATCTCTGTGCTCAGGCTGACGATGATGACCATGGTTCGCCTGCACCGTCTGATGCCGAAACGGGTGGGGCGAGGTGCGCTCAAGTTGAGAATATCCCTGTCAGGATTTTTTGGACAGCCATTAATGTATCTGCTGCTTCACTTATCGCAGCTACCAACCTTGAGATTTTAAATCATCTGAGGCTGCTATGTTTGGATGGATAGAAGAGTGGAGGGGGAAGAGTCCAGTGTCGTATTCAACCATTTCTTTCCTTTTTCCCCAATTTTTGTTTGATGCCATAGTGTAGACTGTAGACTAGCTAGATCGTCTGGTGGAGTCAGACATGTGAAGTTGGTCCGTCTTGCGCCATTTCTTAGAGGAGGTTTCGTTCCCGTTCTGAGAACATCTGTACAGGATGATCAATGGAAGAAGAAAGTTGTTCATGAAATTCTCTTGAAAAATCAAAGAGGCATCTCACCTCTCGTGTCTTGTTTCTTGTTTGTAGATTGGTGATATATGTGTGATTTAGTTTTAGTTCCATGATCGCAAACATATCAATCCATTTATTTAGTGCAAAAGACTCGGCATTGCCGGAAAGGAGCAAAGCATCATCATCCTCCGCTGCCTTCTTGCTATTCGTTCCCCAAGTTTTGAGGTGCCCCTACAAACTAAAAAAACTCTTGATCGCTTAATTTTATAGCGTACACAAATCTAAGCTACTCTTTTATGATTAGATCATCTTATTGGCAAATAGAGTGATGGAAAGGGGAGTGCCATTTTTCAGGACTGTCATTCAAGGTGAGTGGAGAGGAGTTCTACCTTACCTGGTAAGAGATTATGGAACAGTGTTTTCGACGGAAAGAGAGGGACAGACGGAGACTCAGAAAAGGCCCAGTGAAGACGAATTGGTCGCCATGCTCTCTAGTGAGCTGACGCCGCCGGTCGGCCACGAGAGAGACAGAGGGACGACAGAGAGAATCCGGCAACCGGCAACATTGTTGATGGTCGCCGTTGGGTAGGGGGAGAGAGAGAGGAAGTCCAGTAACCGGTAACCGGCAATGTTGATGGTCGCCGTTGGGTAGGAGACGCAGCGCGAGAGAGAGCCCAGCGACGACGAATCGGTTGCCAGACTCTCTGGTTAGTCGACGTCGTCGGTCGCACAGAGAGAGAGAGAGAGAGAGAGAGAGAGAGAGAGAGTAGAGCCTAGCGACGATGAATCGTCGCCGGACATTGGACACTATCGTTAGTCAAAAATTTTCACAAAAATCAAAAAATATTTTTTTACTTTTTGTATATATTAAATTAATTTTTTTAAATTACATTTAATTTTTTTAATTTCTAAAAATCTGAGAGGGGCCTTGGCACATCCTGATCCCCTAATCCCCCTTAGATAGGAAAAAAAAAAAATCTTGAAACTTGCTTCTAGAGTTGGTATCTAACGAGTAGAAATTCTATCCACAAAACCAAGAACCTGTTTCAAAATTTTAAATTTTGATACACTATCTACAATAAGATCCATGAGAATCAAAGATGCCATAAAGTAAAATTGTAACGTCCCGCTTTAATAAGTTTACTCTTGTATTAAATATTGTGAAAGATTTTCAAATACTCATAAAAAGGATTTGGATTTGTCAAGTAATTGATACTTTAGTTTTTTAATCTTTTGGGAAGATAAAACTCAAGCTACTAAAGGCAAAGTTTTTTAATCTTATGATGTAAAAGTCATTTTTGTTGCCCAAACAAGAACCAGGTTTTAAAAAGTGAAAATCTAATTTTAGAAAGGTTATCGAAACACATAAACCAAGTTTTCAAAACTCATTAAAAAAAATGATTTTCACAGACCAAGTTTTCAAAAAAACCATTTTTTCATCCAAACAAAACCTAAAAAATGTAGTTACATATGAAGATAATGAGAACTTTTTAAGAGGGTTGCTAAGTGATTGAGTGTCATATTTTTTAACATTTTTGGTACTGATATTAAAAAAGTTAAGAAGCGGGTTGAGATAAGTTTTAAGAATATCTGATCATATTTGTTCTTGTGATCTGACTATTTCTTGCAATGACCATCTCCCTGACTGTGTTTGGAAACATCTTCAATAATTAATCTTGATGATTGTCTCTCACAATACAAAAGAGGGAAAAATAAAGTGAAGTAACTGCATGTGGTCTTGTGCATTTGCAGATTGAAGCTCCTGTTCACAGCTCAAATGTGATGTTGTATTCCAAAGAAAAGCAAGTTGCCAGCCGTGTAGGACACAAGATCCTTGAAGATGGTACTAGAGTACGTTACCTCTTGAAAACGGGTGAGGTCATTGATAGTTCTGAACAATGGAAGAGGGTGGTAAAGGACATGACAAAGAATGAAAGTTCGGGTGAGGTCATTGATAGTTCTGAACAATGGAAGAGGGTGGTAAAGGACATGACAAAGAATGAAAGTTCTTCATGAGTAATTACTTGTTTGTGATTTCCTTTTTTCTCTTTGATATCTATTTAAATGTATTTTATCAGGTTGCCCATCGTTAGATTCGGGCAATGCGCGTCGGCTACCTCAACCTCTCACACAACATCCTTGAATAAGAGGCGGGGGGACCCTAACCAGCTAAGTTGCTAACATTCAGTTTTCTGAAAAAAAAAAAAAATAATAATCATGTCGGGCTTCTCGAACCGCCAACGATCACAACGGCAGGCCCGAGCCCGATCCGTTAATTACCGGGCCGGGCCGGGCCGAGCCCGTTAACCTCAGCCCAGAAATAATTATTTCAAAGCCCGGGCCCAAGCCCGTAACGGGCCGGGTACCGGGTACCCAACGGTGGCCCGGCCCGTTGCCCAGGCTTACCAAAATCTGAAACCAAATAATGTAACTTTTTATAAACTAACCAACATGATATGCAGAAGATGATAAGTATTACTTTCTTAGCAGTGCTTTACGAAGGGAAAATTAATTCATTCTAGTTATGTGTGCCTCTGGACTCATCCATGTTTTTGTATAGAAATGCAAAATTTTATGCTTGCCATCTTAATTTAGACTTTACTTTTTTCCAACCATTTCAATTATCCCACTGTAATTGGAATTTCCTGTAGTAATCTGGCAATTTTGCAGTATTACAAAGAAAGAGAAGAGTTGATCTCTCCTGAGGTTGTTTATGTGCTATCTTTTTTATCCTCAGAGAAAATGATCTCTTTGTTTTGATGGGTCGTCCATTGTTCCTTGTTGATAAATTTATTGTTGACATTGTTGTTGCTGCAAGCTATTCTGTCACGGTGGTGCAGTTAGTTTGATAACTAAATTTTTATTACCCGAAAGGATCTTCACTATTCCCATGCATAGGCTGCGTTAAATGCCGAAGGAAAAAGGTGGTTGGGAGGAAATTGTTGATCCTCGGACTGACCGGAATTATGACACTGAAGAATTGAATGGTATGGCAATGCTTGCATACAAATGAGGAGGCCAGCAATGGGTGAGATAGTGCAGGCTCTTTCACGAATCCACAGGCCAAGGCAGAGCAGGGCCATACGCCAACAATGTCTATGGACACTGCTTTAGAAATGAGCCAGCTAGAATCTCAGATTCCAAATGGGCAGCGGCAGCTACTCAGAGGAGAATCTGTTGACCGCATGGCAGTTCCCACAGAAGTTTAGGGACGAACCATTAGTTCTCTGTTGTTTGTTATATGAACATACTGCATTTTGTAAAAGAGAGAGAAGAAGGAAAAAAAGTTTTTAAGTTATTATACCTTCAGGGTTTGGCGGGTGTTTTCAAGTGCCCTGTATCTTCTTCAATTGTAATATAGTGTCTTTGGGGTTCTCCCTTTTGCTTCTTTCGGAATTGATACTGTTAAAAAAGTATTCGGGCAGTGTACTGCATGTTTTGCAGTTGATGAAAGATGACAATGAATTCTCCGACGCTTCCTCATAATAATGGTGTCGAAATATACGGAAACGCCCAGGGTGAGGATAGGCCTCCACCATTTATTATGCCAGAAATATGCCCGATTTATCTTCGGGAGATGTCATTCAAATTTAAGTAGCAAAAAAACACTTTGGTAACGAAAAATATTTGGGGGCATAGAAACTTGAATACAAATTAAAACCCTGTGTCAGGGTTGTACAATCTTTGTTTTTATTTTAGTTGTTTTCCTTTGCTTATGTTTGGGTCTTGGTGTAAGCTTGAGTGTTCATCTGTGTAGGAACACCCTCCCAAGGTTCTTTGCAAGTGTATAGATTGAGGTTCTTAGTTTTGGTTGGTCGGCTTGGGAACTTTGTAAGTGGCTTCGGCCAACCTTTGTAAGTAAAGTTGTAAAGACTTACTTGCGTTCACTTCGTGATGTATTTAACTTTTTAAGTGAATATATTGCGAAGTTCTTTCCTACACTCTTGTGTTTTGTGTTTGTCTAAGTGCCCAAGCGATTTGTGCCTGCTTGGACAGGTGAAGGCTTGCGGCCTACTGGCGAGAGTTTGACCGCGCCGCTCGGGCTGAAGGAGTCGGCCCGTGACAGTAATGTTCTTTTGTTAATATATTGACAGTTGCGGGGCCATATTGACCGATCCGATAAGCATCAACCAATATTGAAAGCAAGTTTCTTTTGCAAATTCAACTATGTATATATATGTCACCTATGTGATTAACTTGATAACAACCTACCATTGATGATCTGACATTTTATTTTTAAGTTAATCAACTTTGTTAACTTTATTGCTGCCCACAATTGAAAACTGAAATATCATACCCGTCTCATTCTGCCATCCTTAACATTGCTGCCTAAATCGCATCTATACTGCCAAATATAGTTAAAACAGTTTAAAGTGAATAGATTCGGTGCCGTTTATGTGTAGTCCTTGTTGTTTGAGTTTGACTAGTTGGTCTTCCAGTTACTCTGCACTAAGATGCGCCAACAAAGCCTAGGCTTATGTTGGTCCTCATCGTATGCCTACACCACCTTGCGTGAACCCAAATTTGGCATGCTGAACTACAAATTTTTTACTTACTTTTCTTTAGAAAAATTTCGTCTAAAGCTCTGCTATGGCCTCATTTATAGGTGGCACTTTATGTCTATGAAGCAAAGAAGTTTTTACCCCATCATATTCCGGTCTAAGACCAAGATAGGGAAATTTTTCTTAGGACTATTCTTAGCTTATAATTTTAGAAATAAGACTTGCATTTTGTATGAAAACTTTAGAAAAAAAATGTTAACTAAAATATTGATAAGAATGTGGTTTACTAACATAAGTTTATGTAGAAGAGAAGGCAGCTACCCTTTTTTAATGTAAAAAAAAAAAGTTTCACTTTAAGTTTTTATTTGATAGTTTCGTGAAAAATGAGGTCTTTCTAAGAAGTACAAAAAAAATGCTGTCTTTTCTAAAATTATAAATACAAAATAAGTCTGAAAACATTTTAATTAAAAATCCCTTCCTCGGATTCCAGTCAGGCTTGGCTTGTCCGATTGATAGCTGCTATTCACTAATAACATATTATAAAAAAATTAATAAGTTTTAGTTAATCAGGCTTAATAAAAAAATCAGGTCAAAGTCAAAGAACAGATCCAACCGGCCATTAGCCTGGGTCGAGTCCTGACTCTCTAACCAAGCTCGGCGTATAAACTCGCAGCTCAGCTTGATCCATAATGGCTCAGTCTCGACAACGGGCTCAGGCCCTAACCGGGTCAATGAGAAGGTCGGACAAATGATGAGTTCATGTTTGGATCTTAAGAGATAATGAAACCCGATTCCGATGTATTATAACATACCCACTTTCAGCCAGTCCAGATTTGAAACCACCTTCGTAAGTTGTAACGTTTGGATCTCGCATCATCATGTAAGCTTTGGGAAGTATACGTCGTTAATTGGGATGTTAATGGAACAGTTTTTGAATGTTTACATATTCGGATTCGGATTCAGATTCAGATTCTAAATCAAATAATAGTAAAAAAGGAGTCAGCCTAAATTCAAAATCTGATTTTCAGTTCACATCTGACATTCATATCTGAATGTTAAACCAAATCCTGAGGACTTTTAAAATGTAAGAGTATTGGATATAGGATATTTACTTAGAACTAAATATAATTTAATTTTGAATCCTGTGACAACATCCGATTCCGGTTGTATGTTGTTTCTTAAATTTAAATTGGATCCAATCTTTTAATCAAATTCCATTTTTTTTTTTAATGTCCAAATCAAATATATTAATAAGTTAGATATGAAATCACCATCTTTGATCTGAGGACGTCCGTTGCGACCACGGACAAGATGAAGAGAGGATTTGTTCAAAAACTACAAAGCCGGACCCTGGTTTACCAACCGGATCTCGGAAGGCGTGGCGACTGGCAACCGGATAAAAACGTGGTCTGCTTAGCCATTCGACACCCTCAGAGAGTGTAGTGGAGTGGAGCCTCTGCAAAGAGGAGCAAACGGAAGATGGCAGCCATGGCTGCGTTACAGCTCTCCATGTCTTCCCTTTCTCTCTCTAAGTCTTTCCTGGGCCAGAGCCTTTCTCCCACTCTTTACCCATGCCAGGTATGACTCGCTCTTTCTCTCGATTCTGCGTGTACAAATGTGAAACGAAAATGGTTGTCCCGCATGTGTCATTTTTTCATGTCGAAAATGTTTCTCTGTTACATTCCCTCGCTCTTTGGGAGAAAAGTTCAAACTGTTTTATATCTATGTTTCTCTTGGAGTATGTTGAATTCAAGAATTTAAGTATTAAAATGATGTGAATTTCATGAAACTGGCCTTTAATGGGACTTTGCCTGTGGAACGATCTTCTTCTGCCGTCCATGTTGTAAATTTTATGGTCGTGGTACTGATTTTACGTTGCAATTGCACGAACCTCTTCATGAGGCGAATAAAAATGAGAAATGTGTCCTCGATGCCAAAAAGTTTAAGGTAAATGACCACTAAAAATCGAGCTTCTTTATCTACTGTGGCGCCAAGGCAATGTTGCCTCTCACATGGAAGATTTATGAGATCCCCATGAAGTTAAAGTTCCAAAGATCGTCTCTACTATGGATTGTCGAACTTCGGAATGTCAAACTTTGGAAATGGCAAAGAAGAATTAGGTAAACAGAAAACGTTGGCACCAGTAAGCTAGTGACGCAATGGAGTGTGGTTCATTCTGGACTCACTGAGATCTAGGCATGAAGTAGTCTCCTTGTGTTCAATTCCTTGGATCAGATATGTGCTTTCTGTGAATCCCTTGTTCTCAATTCGACATTTTCTATTTAGAATATTTAGTTTGCGATTCCTTTGCGCCTTTAGCCTGTTCACAGCTAGCATCAAGCGTTGGTGACTATCGTCTATTGTGGTCTACTAAAAGTGATTTTCCGTCGTTATCATGATGGTGTTTGTCAAAACAGATGTTTAAATCGTTGAGTTGCGAAAGAAAATTGTCTTTCTTTCCTTCATATGCCTTTAGTTTACAACTTATCATGGTAAACTGCCTGAAAATGTTTTATCCCATTAAAAGTGGCTGTAGCTTCAAGTTCAAGCTGCAAAAGATGGAAACTGCTTCTTAAGAGCAAACCACGGACAAGTTTGCACATTATAAGTCCCAACTTGTGAGAATAGTGCATGACCATTTGTGGTAGCCGGTGCTGCTTGATGTAGATATGGGGTTGCCGATTGCTTTCAAACGTGTTGCGATCCAAAACCCTTCAAGAATCGTATCAAGAGCAACTCGAAACAATATGGAATTTGTCTAGTTATGCGTCTGTGGCACATCTGGTAAATATGTCCATCCCAGTCTACACGATACCCTCAGGGTTTGATTGTCTAGGATTTGATCTGCTGGCTATTGGGTTGCTATCACAAGATGAATAGTGAAACCATGTAGAACTTGAATTGGATTGTATAGGAAGGTTAGTTCACAGATTAGAAGATGGACTTGATGCTTTTACTGTTTGTTGAATTGAGAATATTTTTAAAAGGTTGTCATCTGAACTAGCGTAATTTGTTGACCTGTTGTGTCTCCTCCACCTTTGTCATTGTATGTCTGTAAATTGAAAACATACTTTGCAGTAAGTATAGATGCTTGTTAGCCTTGGAAGATTTGTTTGATTTTCATTATTTCTTTCACAAGGACAAATTTTTATGCTCTATACTATGACAATGCAGGTTCAACGCCCCTCTCAGCCATCCCCAGTGGTAATGAAGGTAACAACAATGCCAATTTGCTGTTTGAATCTACATGCCTTTGTCAAATAAGTTGTTTCTGGTTACTCGATATTATTGCTGGAAATTAGAAACAAGGGTTTATTGCTCTGTTATATGTTTTGTGATCTGCAGAACTAGTTTGTTGTCTTTTTCTTACTCTTCTTTTACTCAACCAGTTAAAGCGATGGGAACGGAAGGACTGCAAACCTAACAGCCTCCCAGTGCTGCACAAAATGCATGTTAAAGTAGGAGATACAGTAAAAGTAATATCTGGGCGTGATAAAGGGAAGATTGGTGAAATAACACGTATTTTTAAACATAATAGCACTGTCGTAATCAAGGACATTAACCTCAAGACCAAGCATATGAAAAGCAGAGAAGAGGGTCAACCTGGACAGATTGTGAAGGTTTGCTTTTACTTTCACTTTTACTGCAGCATTCCGTTTCGTAGATGCTTCTGTTTTCCCTTTTATTGTTTATGGTAGTAGTATGGTGGAATCGGATTGATATCTTTAGCTGTGAAGACATTCTTCGTTCTGCTCCAACGCTGGGCTCTTGGGATGGTGTTTTAAATATTTCTCATACCATGGTTGCAATGCTACTAGGATGCCGAAAAAATTGGCTGCTCAATTGAATGGCTAACTTGTAGGCCTATTCTACACTTTTATCATTGGACATTACACTTTTAGCTGATGTGAGCTGCCCATCGAACAAATTATGAATGGAAAGGCTAAGTTGACATATTCTCAAGCAATTACAAAATTTTCTCATTTACTAATGTGGTCTCCATGTTTTCACCTTAACATAGTCAATAAACCTGATGCATATTTCCATTCTTTTAAGTTTTAAGAATATCTTATCATATTTGTTCTTGTGATCTGACTATTTCTTGCAATGACCATCTACCTGACTGTGTTTGGAAACATCTTCAATAATTAATCTTGATGATTGTCTCTCACAATACAAAAGAGGGAAAAATAAAGTGAACTAACTGCATGTGGTCTTGTGCATTTGCAGATTGAAGCTCCTGTTCACAGCTCAAATGTGATGTTGTATTCCAAAGAAAAGCAAGTTGCCAGCCGTGTAGGACACAAGATCCTTGAAGATGGTACTAGAGTACGTTACCTCTTGAAAACGGGTGAGGTCATTGATAGTTCTGAACAATGGAAGAGGGTGGTAAAGGACAGGACAAAGAATGAAAGTTCTTCATGAGTAATTACTTGTTTGTCATTTCCTTTTTTCTCTTTGATATTTATTTAAATGTATTTTATCAGGTTGCCCATCATTAGATTCGGCTGCTTGACATAAGAAACATTTGAACGAGGACAACAAGGGATGGGCCGTTCGAAGGGCAGATGTTATCCGGTGGTCTTTTTAGTTGCTCATGCATTATATATAATATATATATAATCCATTATGTTGAGGGCATATATATATATATATATATATATATATATATATATATATATATATATATATATATATATATATATATATATATATATATATATGTTGAGGGCATGGTGCAATGCTAAGAAACTCGATGAGCCATTCCAAGTAGGGGGCAGATGTTATCCTATCGATTTATTAATTGCTCACTTATTGTATATTTTATGACAGGTTTACATGCATGAAATTGTGTATGAACCAGTCAACCAAATCGATATTTTAAAGATGAAAAATATGTAAACACAGATGTGACTTTCACCTCCATACCAATATCATGAAGTTTATTCAATCGAGGATGGAGAGAGTCTATTTGAGGAGAGCAAGGGGATTTCTTGAAGGGGTTGGCGCAACATCTCGGGAGCTAATAGGCCACTAGTCATTATTTCAAGCATTAGGAACATCGATTTTTTATGCTGCAAAAGAGATTCCATCAGTGCACAAGTTGAAATGTAGTAGAAGCAGCACCAAAGCAACGAAAACAAACCCCATACAGTTCTGATAGGAGATTCAGCTCTCTACCAAGCAGTGGGTCTCATTGCAGCCCAAAACCCTAAAGACAAGGGATGTACCATAATACCCCATGTAGGTTCGGATGCAACCCACGAGCCTAAAAACAAGGGAAGTGGGTCTCATTGCAGCCCAAAACCCTAAAGACAAGGGATGTACCATACCCCATGTAGGTTCCGATGCAACCCACGAGCCTAAAAACAAGGGAATGAAGGCACTTTCAGGTCCTCTTCAAGCAGTGGGATTGTTAACCTTCCTGCTCACCTGAAGGCCAATTTCCTAACAATAATCCAGCCAAACAAAGTGTTGAGATATCTATATCCATTCCGTAGAAAGGATGGTAAACAGAGCAAGGTTAAGCCAATTCTCATTTTAGGCTCTATGGAAGCAAATCAATGGACTAAGTACAAATATTTGCAAATAAGAACAGACAGACCCTTTGATCAGTGGTAGTTGCCCTTTGTGAGTGTCACTTGAAGGGGATCTTAAATAGCTCTTTGTGAACTTGCTGCCGCTGTGTTAGTGATTGTTGGCTCCACAGCGAGCTTTTGAGGGAAGTGCAACCCCTTTCGTAATATCCAAAAATCAACATGCACACATTTTACAACTGCATTTTGGTAAAACTAGAAAGGTTGCATGTCTGATCTAGGGCAATGTACGCTAGACAAAGCCAGCAAAGCCGCAGTTTCACGATAATAAAGCCAGTGAATCAACCCATGCGAAACTAGTGAATACGGGTTGCCTTGCATGGAAATCCATTTCTTCACGTTACAATGTAAACAGAAAAGACATTATAGGCGTGCAATTACAATGAAACAAGTAGCAGAACAATCACCTAGTGTGAATGCATAAAAAAATTTATTTAGTAGCAATATTGACATCCATGTTGCTCTTTGAAAGAACTTAAAACTTTAAATATTTCTTTTTTTTTTACCTACTTTGTAGCCACTTGTTCAACAACTCTTTACATGTTTTTGGAAAAAAAATTACAGATCACCATTTATTGGTGCTGTTACATGCAATAACTGAATTATTTGTCTTCTTCAGATCCAATTTTTCCAAGAGATCCAACTTCAAACTACATGATGGGCACAAAGCTGTATCATTGGCATCTTCTCATTTGACAGAAGAACTCATCTCATTTAGGATGTTGGAGAAAGTATTATAATCACTTGACTTCCTGAAATCTGGCTTGAAATCCAAGAAAAAGCGTAAAATAGATGCTAAGTGCTCCGGCTTATTAGAGGCAACTGCAGCTTCAAGAAACAATGAAGGTCTGACTGTATAAACCTGCAAAAAGTTGGGTTTTGTTCAATTTCAGCAGCAGTTTCAGCATGAAGTTTATAACGGTTCATGACAGACGAACACAAGAATGGAACGGCAATCTTCAGAAAAATGACCAGACAAAAAACGACAGGAAACAGACTAGAGTAACATGGACATAATGGCCATATATTTCTAAGGTCTTTCTACTTTGCTAACTTTTGCCTATCAGAGAGTTAAGAGATGGCCACTTCAGGGTTCAATCCTGAGTCTCAAACTCTCAGTTAATGATAGAACGACTTAAACATTCAGCTATCCCATTCATTCCGAACTTTGATGAACCAAATGAAAAAGGAGACCAAAAGTACAGAAAAAAGGAAAAAGCAATCCTTTTGAGACGGCAGAATTATAAAGAAATTCTCCAGTGACCAGTCCAGCCTACTGCACCTCTTTTGAAGCACTACAACTCTGCCAAAAAAAAGGCTGTCAGATTAAACAGTTAGCACAGTGCTAGGGATTTCAAGATATAGCCTTAAGTCTCAGGTTGCAAGTCCAGCAAGTAATTAGTCAACTTATCGAAATACTTTACTGCCAACATGCTTTCTGCAGGTGAAGATCATTCGTTGTTGAATGATGAACCTACCTAGGGTATATCTATCACAGATAACTGAACATATCATTTATGAGGTCCATAGCAATATACCCATTGGAATCTGGAAAAACGATTCTAGTAAGCATACCAGCAGTCTGACCAGTCCGAGGTCACTCATCATTAACAGGATGAGACCTTTGCTACCTGCAATGTGGTATCTTCCTCATTTACCTCCTCACCGCACATTTTTATCACGGTGCAGGAACATTTCCATCAAAGTACCAATTTCCCGTTATAAATGCTGCTGATAGTTAAATTCTGATCCATAGACCCAGGAATCCAGAGTTTCACGAGCAGAGAAGCTATATCAAGAATGTGAACTTGTTTGATTCAGTGTATGGGGGAGATTATTTCATTTTAACATGATCCATTCAGTTATTGGATTGTTGACTTGTTTATCAAGGCACTATTCACTTCTTCCATCATCAGAGCCAGTGATTCTTCCTGCACCATCTTTGAGTGGAAACGAGAAAATATGAAGTTACCCAAAGTTGTCATTGGAATTACTATTTCTGTGTGTGTAGTGATATATATAGTGTATCATGACATTCTTAGTTTTCTGTTTATTTATTCCATATAAGCTCTCATCAGATAGAAACAAAACATAGGTCCAACTTGTAATATAGGAAGTCAAAAAAACAGGGTTGAGCCATAAGTCCTAATAAGTAATAACTAATAAGTCTCATTGTGTGGAACATGTCTGGAGTTAACAATCTTGCTCACTTCTCTTGAGCTAACAACCTAGTTCACTTCTCTCCATCTAACCCTTACTTCATGGCATGCTAAAAAAATCGCTTCCACCAGTCCATTCAAGTTTTAACCTATTTAAAACAATCTGCTATACCAACACAACATGAAACTAAAATTCTTTAGACATATTACTGGAACTTGCTTTTTGTTGTGGATGGGAGATTACTAAATACGGAGAAAAAATAGGCTCATCAATGCCACATAAAATGCATATGAAATTGTAATTAGAGTTAGAAATATCATGGGAACTTGAGCTTCTACACAAGTTAGATATAGAACCAAGATAAAGGACAGAATGAGTCAAAATAATGCAACTAAAACTCTCAACTTTATAATTTACTAAGTAAAACAGTAGCCAGAAGCAAAGATTGCATTGAATGCCAGCATGCTATGCCCGACTGACTGAGATTAATTCTCATCTTTCTTCTTTCAGGCCATGCAACTACCAAAAGACCTTGCACGATGTCAAAATGGTTGTTCAAATGCAATAAGAATATAGTTTGGGGTTAAATACAAAATTATCACAATAAACATCGCATATTACCTTATTCCTCCGTATGTAGCGCAAAGCTTCAAGATAATAACCATCACGCAGTAAAACCAAAACATAGTCATGATGAAGTGACAATTTCCTTAGCATATCCACACCTAGCTTATGCATAGGAAAGTTCTCGTTGCCTGACCCCAGCAACTGTAGAGCAACTTGTTTTGAGGGTTCAAAAACCTGCGTATAAAAGCCAAGCAGTTGTTGGTGGTTTGAGTAGCTTAACAGAAAGAAACAGTATGGAATGACATCAAACGAAACTTCATATCAGAAGAAGGTTCACAAGAGGACATATTCAACAAAGTCTTTTACTAAGTCTAGAAAGTTTAAATAACAGAACCTAAGGTTGTAACTTTGGCAAATTTATGCAGATCACTGTAACAAACTAATATATGTTATCTACAAGCTATTCAGACTTCCAAAGCTCCCAAAAATTAGTATATCCTCACTACAAAAGATTGTTCAGAATCTTCAGATATCACTATCTGCTATCCCTCAACAAGCATGTTAATAGAGAGCACATAAGTCCTCAAGCACGACACATTCTAAATTCCCACGAGTTCCATAAAGTTTAAATGACGTGCAAAAATAATAATTTGATCAAGAACCTGATTTCGGATAAACTGGCCAAGTTCAGCATAGTGTTCATTGCGAGTAAGAAGTTGTATGGTTAGAACATAAAGATCAGGAGGGACCTTGAGTTTTTCCATAGCAGTACTGCAACACAGGAAAAATGTCAGCATGTCTGGAATCATCTTACAAGTTCATGTTGCAAGTTTCTGTTTAAACAATACCATCAAATGTGCTACAATTGCAACTAGATAAACGCAAGAAGGGAGAGATTTCCTGGATACCTTTTTAGGTACTCCATGATAACGGCAACCAGGTAAGCAGGATCACCAACCATCTCTTCCTCAACAAGGGAAAAAACAGTGGTGTACATCTCTTCTGGTGATATTGCAACACTAGAAATTCGAGATTTTGATAGACCAGGAGGACTAGAATCTAAAGACCTTTGAGTTACACTTGTTTCAGGTTGCAAGGATGTCCTTTCAAAATCATTATAAATAGCATCAGCCTCCATATTTTTTGTTCTATGATCCTTAGTACTAGGGCCAGGAAGACCACTGGACAAAGGCATTTGAAGAGGTTCCTCAGATTTCAGATTCAGAATTTCAAGATTTAGGTTGTCGTCATTATCAGAAGTTGAAGACATTGACAGCCTACGGCGGTCATGTTCTAGGTTTGGATTAAGAGGATCAGTTTCCAGCATCCTACCCTGAAAACTACTTCTTGTTAACCTGCCACGCCTTTCATATATATTAGCACAGCCCACAGCCTGGACTGTTCTTCCATCTTGTTCAGCAGAAGATGATCTTTCAGAATACACCATCCCAGCACCACCTTTCATAGAACCTTCTAGCTTCACAGTGTGACTGTATGAAGCAGTAAGGACATCCATTGCCCTGGCAACCATGAACACAGGCCTCCTTTCTAGTACCATGGTACGCATTAAAGCCTCACACAGCTCCTTTATCTGAACAGGTCACAGAGACTCTCGAAATCAAAGTCGCTATGGAATACAATAAATTCTCATAAAATATTTTGACAAAAGGAACCACAAGGTGATCAACGGTCACACAATATACCTTGCTTGGATCAGACCTCCGCCGTTGCAGAAACTCCAAAAGTGAAGGTACATCAGAGGTGCTGGTAGCAATAGCCTGGAAAACATAAAAATTTGTGTTTTTCATGCAAAGAAACACCTTGAAAGGTTTTGAGATTAAATCTCATAGTTACCTCTAGATCCAAAGAAATTTTCCACAATGTACCATGGGCAGCATCACATATAAGGTCAGGGACAAGAAAGTTCCAACTTTCTCCATAAACTGTTCCCACGTCACTGTTAGTCTTTTCCTCTATGAATTCAGACGAAGGTTCTTCCTGTTTGCTGCTTGCTTGAGAAGGACCAGTGTTTGATACAGGTAAACCTCTTACTAGGAGAGGAAGTGGAGCAGACACAGGAGCTTGGGAATCCAAAAATATGTCGTAGAGCAAGACCACTTTGGCATCCACTTGATGAACAAGAAGCACATTGTCGACCACACTGACAGCCACTTTGGTTGAATATATTGAAAAGGAACCCTACCATTTCAGTCAGCAAAAATTGCATAACCAAGACATATCATGAACAGAAGTGGTAGACAACCTTGAAGAAGAATGTACAACAAGATACACGCATACAGACACAGATGCATATATATGTGTTTATATTGTATGAACATATACGTGCATTTATGTATACACAACTTCAACCTGTTGAATGACAGCGTCACGATAGAAACGATACAAGCGCAACAGCATGGCCATCCAGTCAACTTGCAAGCAGTAGATTCTACCATAACTGATTCAAAATTCACAAGAATAAATTTCAGTATAATTTAAGGCGTGATAAATTAAAAAAAAAAAAGGTAAAAACTGAACAACAAGAGGCCAATTGAACCTACACAGTAATAATGTGCACATCTTCTGCAGCTAAGATGGGTTTTTTGTTGACTTCAGCTTTTGTCATTGTCATTTCAAATTTTGGCAAGTGAATGATTCCGGCAGCAGAAAACTGAACAAACAACAACAATAAGGTGATGAAAGTAAAGGTAAAGAAAGTGAAGGATAGCCAAAGGATCATTTTTGTTGAGGACCAAGTCAATTTCCTCAAATCCTCCAAAATAAATAATACTATTCTTGCGATCGTTATCATTGTTGAACCATATATATACACAGAGGCTCTATAAGAATCAATCTGGGAATAAATAAACAGAAACAGAAAGTGGAGTTACCTGATATCCAGTTATGCTCTTGCACTGCATCCCAGAAGCAAGAAGAACTAGACGACTCTCATGAGTGTAAACATACCAGCTCACATAAAGTCGCTTTGTCTCCACCAATCGAAGCATATTAGACTCAAGCTCACATGCATAGAGGTCAAGACCGCTGAACAGTAACAACCAAAAAAAATGCAAAATCAAAGTTTAGGAGAACAAAGAAGCAAATGTAAAAATGAACCAAATACATAACATGCTCAAGTTACATGCAATGTGCTGACAATGCAGGCCAGGAGTCGTAAAAATATTTAAGTGGAACAAGCACGTATCTTTATGGAAAGAAAGCAAATGTGACAGCAAACCCTGTCAAAGGAAAGTAACTCTCCACATATGAGCTTTTGCTTTCTGCCTTTAGCTTGATTTTTCATTCATTGATTATCTCTTGAATGTAATCTTCCCACATTAAAGGGACAAGCTCAAACATTCTAAAACTTGCTCAGAGCTATTTCACATGGAAATGGCAAAATGGGTGCCACACCCTTGTCAACATTAGCTGGACAGGGCTGCACGCACTAGACAGGGGAAAACATTTTTGAGAATTTTTTGCTTATCGGTTTAAGTTTTATGAATACACTAACTTATATATTGCTTGTTTGCTTAAAATCATAACTTCTTTTATACGTGTGTGTCTGTGTGCGTATGACACATAAGTTATTTGAAATCCAGGTGGGCTCAATAAAGCTCAACCTTGGCAAAGTAAGGCCGAGTTAAGCCAAGCTGAGTATATATTTTTAATTTTGTAAAAAGTATATGAAAGAGTACGCCAGCAGGTTTTGAAAGTTGTACATACTACTTACCAGTTACCACTCATAAGGATCTCAAACTACATTAAAGATAGCTATTCTGAAGCTACAACACATTCTCCATATACCCTTTTTAACGAGCTTAAATGGGCTTTCACAAGCCAAGCTCTCTTAGCTCGAGCTCGACAAGTTCAAGTAGATGGGTTATCCTTTTGCCCTGAACTCAGCTCATTTAATAAAACGAGTCGAGCTCAAGTTGGTTGACTTGTTCTACAGTCTCAATCAAGAGTCTAAAAATCATGTAGGAGCTGTGAGATGAGTGATTTGCAAAGAAATGAATAATTTGGAAAAAACTAAAAAGCTTTGGCACTTGACATAGCATACCTACGAAGGGGTTACCAGTGGATGACCAGAAGCATATTAAATTCCCACAGGCCAAACAGGTTCAAGTACACAAAATAGTGTTAATTTAGAGTGCCAATTACTAATTATATCAAAAGATCCAAAATTTATGATGACTAAGCATAAGGATATTGAATATCACTTCATCATAGAGTATTCTTGGGTTGGATCATCATCACCTTGACAAACATTCGGAGTTAAAGTCAAACTGCATATTATGTTAACAAAAAGGAAATCTTTGAGAACATTCAAACAATTCCTCTCCAAACTTGGAATAGTAGTGCTTGTGTCATCCCAGGGATATTGCCGAATGTAATTTGATACATAGTATAATCTATTTGAGTGCATGCCTTATCATTATACATGCTAACTTCCAAGGGCAATTATGGTTCAAAAGCCATGAGATTCAGCTCAAAACATTTTTATTGTTAAGTGTAGCAAGGGAAATCTGTTAATTTAATGGATTTACATCTATTTTTGCCCATGAATGAGTTTTTCTCGCTTCAAAGAATCCCAAATTTGCACACGGTTAGAATCTGTTGTAATAGGGAACCGGGTCCAGATATGGACCCGGTCCCATGGGTGCGGGTACCGAGGCTGGCTCGGTATCCTAGGCGGGGCTCTCCATCTCTCCCTCTTATATTCTCCGCTTTGTGTAATTGGTGATTAAGTGGAAAATAATCTTCTCTCTCCTAGGGTTGCGGTTTTGCCCCTAGGTCAGAGCTTCTCTGTGGTTTTTCACCTTTTCTGAGGTTTTTCACGTATATCGTGTGTTCCTTCTCCGCTCTCTTCTTGTGTTACGTGTTTCTACACACACTTTCAACACTTTTGCAAGAAAAGAAAATAAAGTCAAGTGCATTAATAAGATTTGTAAAGATTGCATGTTCTTGCCATGACTCTCACCTGGTCTTTATGAACACAACATCACAGGTTGGGCAGTCTGTCCAAAAAAAGCCAAGTATGCTTTCAGATCCACTCTTACATTTGCCATAAAAGATTGCACCAGTTTCCCTGTTTTTGAATTCAACTTCATGATTTGAGCGATGAATTCCTATAACTTTTCCATCCAAGGAATACCGAATGGACAAAACAGGCCCATCATTTATTGAATCTGAATTTGGAGGCTCACATCTAGAACCCAACCCAGTTTGCCAAACGTAGACCTGAAAAACATTCTTGAACTAATTATGATGCAGTTGATGTAATAAAGTATATGGATTACAAGATCTTGAAATTATTACCCGGTCAGATGTTGGTGACAACAATAGTTTATTCCCATCATCATAGAACAAACCTTTGGCTCCAGGAACAGTGCACCTTAAAGGTGGATATTGAACATAAGCATGTGAAAGAGCACCAGAAGCAGTCAATCCTGCCCTCGGGTGTGCAACTGATCCTCTGGTAAACATGCTTGTCCCCTTGAATTTTACAAGCAATATGGTTCTTGAACTTAAGCCAGCAACCTTAAATAGAAATTATGAAGAGTATAAAACCACACAACCTGCCTAACAAAGTATAAGTATTCAATTCATCAAACCATATCTATAATGCAGAGCAAACAAGGCTTTCCAAATGGTACCTGATGAGATAACTTTCTGACCTGATATTCTTTTTTCAGGACCTATGTCGCAGCTGCAAAGATTAAAAAAAAAAAAAAAAAAAAAAAAAAAGAGATGACGATGATGTGATTAACTAGAAAGTATCAAGCAAAGGTATCTTTACTCTCATGCGATTAACTGCAAACAAGGAAATGTATTTTTACTCTCTCACAGTACCGTGTTCTGCATACATGCTTTTAGCTGAATAAACTCCTTTGCACACATATTCTGTTCAACTTTCGGAACTTTTGCAGAAACACAGCAACCATACTCTTTTGCCTATAATCAGAAAAATAATGGAAAATACAAAAAAACTTATATAACATCAATTTTAAACAAATGCCCTGTCGAAAATAAAAGAACGCACATATAGAAAGATGAATTTCTAATCCTAAACCCTTGACTATGAAATTTGCAGCTTATAAATAAGATATAAGGTTAAATTTAAAAGTCATGGAAAAGAAAAATAGAGTCTGAACAGAGTCCAAGGAGCATAAGTGAAGACTCAAGCTGTTATGGAAACAAGGATTCCTCTTCTTGTAAGAACCTTCATGGACACAGCTTGCTTAATGGCCCTACCTCACATCAATTTTTAGGTACCAAGCAGGTGCTGTTCAATGTGAAAAGTATCCTTAAAGAATGTAAACCTTACATGTTTAACAACCACGAATATGCACACGCATATACACATGGCAAGCATGCACGTGCACCAGAACATGAGTCAGTCCATTCATTCTAGTACGTTGTGCAATTAATGTGCCCCTTATGCGTTGCACACAAGTGAAAGCAGTTAGAATCTGGCGACCATCCCTGGGACAGTGAGTGTGTAGCCCTTTATTTCTTTCAATATCCCAACAATAATGATTTCCTCGAAGCAGGAAATAAGCTCATTAGATTTGCCATCCAGATCAGAACAGCATTTTTGTTAAGTGATGACCTTGCAAGTTGAAAATTGAAAAGCTTGATGGATATATGCCCAACCCTTGAAAATTTTCACTTAATCACCTAAATTTTACAGTTAATTCTTAAACAGATTTTTTACTCACTGCCATTTAGTTCATTTGTTTGACATGGATTAGTGAGGGAAAATAATAAGATTACCGTCCAACTAGAGCTTAACTTCAGTACTACAACCACACCAGATGTAAGGGATTAAGAAGAAGCTACTAATTTGTTGAATATTAAAGGAAGGGAAGAGGATCCACACACACATACAGATCTTACTAGAATTAAGAAGTCAGGATGCAAAATCAATAATGTGGTCCAAGTGAGCACTCAATGTAATGAGATTCTACCATATAATTGCACTAGAATTCCTGAGATTAAGAAGAAGCTACTAATTCTTTGAATACTGAAGGTGAAAGAGGGTGCCACATACACATACAGATCTTACTAGGATTCAACAGTCGGAGATGCAAACTCAGTGGTTAACAATGCATGGTCATGTGAAAAATGATTTGTTAATTCAAGTGGGTAAACCATAACCATAAATGTAACTCTCCAGGCATTATGTGTATATTTGTAGATACGGTACATTTATGGATGCATTAGATACTTGGCTCCTTTTCATAAATCCTTTGGATGTAATTTTACTAGCTCAAGATTAGCCACCTCCAATCTACCAGCTAAAAGCACCATTGGCTCATCACGTTTTTTATGGTTCCATGAAAGTTCTAGAGTTTTTAATCAATATAATTCCCCACTAAAATAATCAACCAATTGTTGAGCAGAAATCTATGGGTGTATTTTTCAAATAAGTTTGCAAATTTCAAATTTTGAGCAATCAACTAACATGTCTAGTCTCCATAGGTAATGCAGAGATTTAACTTTTTTACCCTAATTACTCAATGAAATGTGACTTCCATTCTTAGTTGTTAAGGAGTGGACTAGTCCACGCCTAGTGCCTGTCGCCGAAGTCCATCACTTAGGCAACATGTGTTAGACTGGTGCCTAGGTGCGCCTGGGCTGGACTATAAGTATATATGGTATGACAGTGTATAATAAAATTACAGGACTTGATATGAAGGAAAGGTGAAAAATCATCTTCCCTTCAAATTAAGTCATGTAATTTTATTATACACTGTTATACTGTATATACTTATATTATATGTAGTTATGTCATAGAATTTCTGTTCTTTAAGTACACTCTGTTGTACGTTAATTACATATTCTATATCAACTAATCAAGTGGAAGTTCCAGCATACAGTTAAGTACATATTCTATAAAACCAATGGATTTCCATATATATCTTATGTGCTCTGAAACATATTTTATGGAATCTATGCCAGTGTTCTTACCCATGTTAAAATCTAGGTTAATGTAAAAAGATCACCAGTTTCTCTTGTTTAGTGCATGTCTAGTAATCAGACAAATATGTGCGGACCTCACTTTTTGCAACCTGAATACAGATTTATTTTCTCATTTGTGAGGGTGTTTTGTGTGTTATATGTATATTATATGTTATATGTACAAGCTGATGTAAACTTGTAATGTATATTATATGTACTGACTTGATATGATTTGTGTTTGCAATGATTCAAATGAAATAGTCTACACGGTCTATAACTGAAAGTCTGAAATAGTCTATAAGAAATGCAAGCATTGTCCAGTATCTAAACAAAAATGACGTGTTTTCTTTTGTGTATCAAACTAAGGCATCAGCTAGAACAGAACAGCACAGTTTTCCAGTATGTAAACAAGCTGGAAATGTACTGTTAATTTGTCATGTAAATAAGAACAGAACAGTTTTTCATGTTTCACTTTTTGGCTTTACTTATTTTTCAAGTTTTACTTGGAATAGAAGCTTACAGTTCAGTCAGTAACTACATAACTTTATTATGTAATGGTTAACACTTAACATAACTAAAAAACCAAAAAAAAAAAAAGTTTCCTTCTTTGCCTAGGGGCACCTAGTCCCGCCTAGGTGCTCTAGCCGCTGCCTGGTGCCCAGGCAGTGTCTGGGCGCCTTGACAACTAAGCTTCCATTAAATAGTAATCATCCACAGAAAATCTACACCATCAGGTGATGCCACATGGCCAATCTATTATTGTCTTTTAAGAATAGGATCTGATAAAGTTACCCACCATACGAGGCAAAAAGAGGTTCAAGTTGAACAAAAGAAGGTTTTCTGAATTTATTTTTGAGAGAAAAATATGATTGCTTGATTGATATCTTAAGTTTCAGAATATCATGTACATGCAACATAGAAACATAGACAAGTGAATTCAGGTTCTTATACCGTTTATCCAGACAACACCTGCACCTCTACCCATGTGACATGGATGGAGACAAGGAGAGGCTCAATAGAAAAGAATAATGAAGTTGAAAGACACGACAGGTCAAAAGATCACAGGAGAATCCACAGAACCCTCTTATCCAACTAAATGTCTTGCTATAAATACACAAAAGCATATAAGCATTGTCATTTAAGGAAGATCAATGAAGAACCCACAGCAAGTTCAAAATTCAAATGTTGTGTGTATAAATTCTTATAAAATAGGCAAATTTTATATAGTGGTACTATGACTTTTCTAGTCATTGTGCAATAGAAATCATATGATGGCTAAAGGCCATCACTCATCAGAGTTAGTTTATGTAGAAGGTTGGCGCTGCATATGGCAAAGTTTATGTTCATTTCACTGTTCGACAATAATCCTAATAGGAACTCAACCTAAAACTTCCACACATAAAATATGTCAACGTGCAAAGTATGTGTGAAATTCTACTTGCTTATAAACACCTTCAGGTTCTTCCTTGAATCAGCTAAATCCTAGTATAAAATTATAATTTATACCTTCAAAATGGAAGGACCACTAGTGTGAAACAATGTTCACTGACCTAAGAGTATACAGCGCAGAAGAAATTAAAGCAAAATGGAAACACTAACCTGTGCTGAACAATTCATCAAAATGCGTTTAAGCACAGAAAGATGGGGCGGTTTCTGGTCTTTCATCTTCTACACATCTGCACATCAGTCCAGTTGCAAAATCAATTTTTTAAAAAGGACAGTGCTGTACCGCAGGTCATAAGATTTTAATAAAGAATAATTTCGCAAGATTACTACAGCCATAACGATTTTATTCGTATCCATTCAGATATCGAGTCCTTCTTCACTCTTTCCTTCTTTTCTTCTAATTTCACCCACATTTAAAGTCAGATTGGAGAGCCTCCAAGATAAACTCGGCTTTTTTATTCGAAAAGCATTAGAAGCTTTTCCTTTTCTCCACAAGCCACAGGCACCATCTGGATGAGACCCACTAAACTCATGCTCCACATAACCTAATTTTTTGTTAAAACAACACTCCTTTGACCATAATTTATCCATAACCCAGGGTTAAAAATCTCGGAACACCGAAATCCAAAACTTTAGTTAACCTTCTGCGAACATCTCTAGCCTATGAGGTATTTTAGGTTGCATAATCGAACACAAACAAAACCTCAAGCCATCTAACAGCCATTGTTTGAATTGAAATACCTAAAAAGAAAATACAAAAAATGGCAGGCAATATCAAAAAAGACATGCAAAACTCCTTATGGATGGCAATCATGTTTGTGATTCTCTACCCATCTATTCGCGAGAAAAATGGAGAATAAAAGTAAGTAGCTACACAGAAAGTAAATGGCAACCAGCAGAAAACATGCCGATCTCATGGTTCTCCGGCCAGAGAGGGAGAGACAAAGAGAGAGAGAGAACCTGTGCTGAAGCTGTGAAGACTGGACGAAGGCGGAGGAAAAACCGGCCTTGGGGTAGTCGAAGAAAGTTGGGTGTTGAAGTTCGGTTGGGGACCGTACAGATCTTACATACAAAAAAAAAAAAACATGAAGCGCTCTCTCTCTCTCTCTCTCTCTCTCTGACTTAAATACAGAGCACAAGTTCTAACTGCTGATGGAACCTACGGTTGTCGAAAATGCATTTTGGGTTTAGGTGGTCTCTTCATCATTTTTTTGGGTTAAACAATCTGGATAGTGATCGATTTTACGGATGTTTAATGATCTTGGAAACAACAAATACTTGTGGACATTAATGGGTCGGATTTGGATGGATGTATGATCGAACTACTTTAGAAAGTCCGATATACAAAATATATATATATATGATTAAGAAGTGGGATGGGATTCCAATTCAAGAAATGACATCTCATCTTATTTTAATTCAGTTCATTCTAAATAAATATCCAATCATACTCAAATTTGATTTTAATAAACAATATATATTCAAATACCCATACTTGGGAGTATAATTATATTCTTATAAAGTGTTGTTTATAATGATAGCAATTAAATGCCAGGTTTACGTTTGGTTATAAAGTTAGAATCCATATTCAAATTGAGTTCGGATTATGAATTCAAAAGTATATATATATATATATAGCACCTAGTATGAGTTGGTCCTATACAGTTGAGTTATACCAACCCAGATGTAATTTAATGAATATAAATTATATTTCTAATTTTTTTTTAAATAAAGCACATATTAAGTCAAAATCACCCTGACTTACATGAATCCAGACGACCATATTCTTCATATTCATCTTCTCAAGTTTTTCAAATTAGTCTTCAAAATTAAAGTTGTCAAAAGAAAATACATTGTTCTGTTTCAAAATTAGTCTTCAAACTTGTTGTTAAATTTATTTGTTCAGTTATATATAAATTGAAAAAAAAAATTATTTTATCGATTTATATATAGTTGAAAAGAAAATACATTGTTCTGTTTCATGTATTGTCCATGAAAATAAAAAGGTTTTATCAACCTTTTTCTATATAATCTTTGGGCAACAACACTTGGGAGTATAATTGTATTCTTATTTCAAACATTTAACTGCTATCACCTCTCCTCAAATTTGCATATATGCATGCGGATGGTAGGGTTATATCATCAAGCTCACTAAGGGAGGGTTTGATAGTATTGGATTTGAGATTATCAGGATTTGAGAACTATGGATTTAAGATCAGACCCTCTGTTGTCCAATCTTAAATACAAAGATATTTCAGTGCAAAGAAGGAAAATCAGTGTCTTAGATGTAGATATTATGTTTGACCCAGGATTTTTAGTTGGAAAAAAACCACAGAATTTACCATGGACCTTTTTGCCGTATCAACAAAAGTATGCCGCACAAGTCCACATATGATCAGTGGATTTGAAATCAGAGTAATCAAACACCTCCTAAGGTCGTGTTTGATTCAGATCCGTGGTTTTCAAACTCGAGACCCTCGAACTCCCAAAAATCTCCAATTTTAAGTCTATACTTTTTACATTAAAGTGTGGATTTGAAGTCCACGTTGGGGTAGAAGTTGAAATCCACAGTTTGATATGACCATGAATTTCAGCTATCACAAATTTAAGCGAGTGGCGAATACGCTGGGCAATGGGCTCGGGCTCAAACTTGGGTTTCGGGCGTCGGGCCAACCCGGCCCGGCCCGATGCTTAGGTCTAGTGACGAATCAAATCACCCTAAGTGAAGGCCGGTGTCAATTCTGAACATTGTTGTTTATTTAAGGCCGCATTGTCACAAAAAACACGTTTTATTTGAAAACAATACGTTAAATACACGAAAATTTAGTCAGTCGTATAAAACAACAATTAAATGTGTGTTTTTTTTAAAAACACAATGCGTTAAATACACAAAAATTTAGTCAGTCGTATAAAACAACAATTAGATGTGTGTGTTTTTTAAACACCAGAAAATAAAAAACATGAAAAAAACATGTATAATATGCATTTTTTGCATTTTTTTCATATTTTTATAATTTTCAAGATTTATTAAATATTTTAAATTTTTAAAAAATTTGTCGAGATTTTCCCGAGATATTATCGAGATATACAACTTTGCCGTATTATGCTCGAGAAATTCCTTTCCGTATAATATCCGTATACGATATATGTGACAATGAAAGAATAAATAGTGATCAAACTCCAACATTTTGATGTCACAAGATGAACGAAAGAGCGATTTGTTCAAATGGTAGGACCAGCCAACTCACCATTCAATATTTAAAAACACCAATTTAACAACGTAACAAAAAATAGAAGACAAAAAAGTGATGAACATGCATGAGATTTGTATCCTCACTATAGGAAAGCACATGGTAGTCTGTTCTTGTTCACCAACCTGAGACGATAACATGGTGTAAATTTAAGATGTAGATCACACAAAAATAACATTGAAAGAATGGGCATTCATTATTCATAGCTAAATATGTTTCACATAGGTGAATATTATCTGTATATCGTTTGATCGAATCAATAGTAGAATTCAAAACTTCGCCAACTTGGTGACAACAAAGAACAGTTATCGACAAACGCAAGACTTTGTTATAAGAAACTGTTTAATTTAAAAACTACTCTAATATATGTGTGGTCAATATATCACAAATGCAATAAACTCTATGCCATTCTAAAGTATTGAACAATAGAATTTTTTCAGTAATCCTTTGTCATATCTGGCATAAACCTGACATTATTGTTAATTCTCTAATCTAATATGCTTGTGACTTTTAGATATCTCAAAATCAACACGCAAAAATCTTATTGATCGTCCTATAATGTTAGCCAAGTAGCAAAAGTGTACAATAAATTTTTGAGCAACAGAACTAACCATCGAACCACATTAAGAATGCTGTCTTACTTGATGCTAATGTTGCTGGATTAGGGCATCTGTTGTTGGGTTAAGGGAATACCTTTCTATGGATCCAGACTTTCAGGTGCTTTGCCTAGTAAGGAATCACCTGTCATCTTTTCTCTATGTCTGAACGATTCTCCGGCAAACCTCCAGTTTCTTCCGGCGACCACGAGGTAACGTTTCTCTCTCTCTCTCTCTCTCTCTCTCTCATTTTCCATCTCCCCACCATCCAGGGGCGGAGCCAGGGGCTCGCCTGGCCATGGCACCAAAAAGGAAAAAATTTAAAAAACTGAAAATTTTTAGTTCAGCTATGTAATATTTGGATCTGGGTTTGGAGAGAGCACTAAGCAGAGCGCACTGAGCAGGGGTGCAGGCAGCGGGAAGGAGGTCGGAAGAGAAGAGGAGAAAGAAGAACGTGAGGAAAAAGGACACAGGCAAACATAGCGGTCCCCAATCACCAGAAGCGGAAGAAGAATATGGTAAGAAGCCCATAAATCATAATCAAATTCTTCTCCTGTGATGCCTCACTCTTTTGATCAGTAATTTTTTTTTCTCGGTTGTTTCGGGAATGATTCATTTCCGTCCGCCGATCTTTTTGCAGACCCTGCGGGTTGTTCCTCTGATTTCCTTAATTGAGTTTGTTTTTTCTCTCTCCGTTTTATCGGTATGGTGTAATGGTGAATGGTGATCTGGGTTTCTATTATGCACATACTTTAACCTTGATCTTTCACTGCCGTTGAGCTCTTTTATTGTGCTGCTATTAAATCTATTTTTGTCGTGTGATTTCTTCCCAACGTGCTTATCCGTTCATCGTAGTTTTCAACAGAACCCTGGTTTGCAGAGACATTCCCATGATATTTTCGATTTCGATGACGTCTACTATGTAACCATGTCGTTTTTCAGCATCAAATTTGGACAACTTCCATAGTACTAAGAACTTGGAGACTAATTTGTCAAATTTTATTCATTTTTTTGTTTATTTCTCCAATCGCAACTTGTTTGCTCCATCAGGTTACGAATCAGGGCTCTGTGTAACACTTGTGGCTTTTTATGTTACAAAAATGAGCTAGAGAAACTAGTGGATTCACTGGAAAGGAAACTAGTGGTCCTTTGTTCTTTTCCATCTCAAGTGACACATGAGAAAAGTGACACATGAGAAATGCCCTGTAAGCATGTGTCTGGAGAAGCAAAACTCATACGGTCGTTAGTGACCCTCTGTGGAAAGGGTTCTGCACTGGAAACATGTGCTACAGGCATGCATCCTCCTGATAGGTCTGCCCTTGTCTCGCCTTTTACTATCACGCTAGTAGTGCATTTTGCTGTTGGGCGATGCGGCCGACGCCATACTTGATCAGATTAAGTGTTATTTAATTATGCTACATTTTCCTTCTGTCGTGGTTTAGTAATTGCTCAATCTACAGAGAGAATTCGGACTGCTAACTAGATCTTTTTGATGGAACAAGTGTGAGCAATTTGTTTATTGATGTTGGACATACCAGTCTTTTCTAACAATGCCAAATTGCTAGCATCAATTTCTTCCGATGGTATGTTGCACATGGTTTGAGTGATTCTGCAGTGATTCAGCAGTTCAGCTATAAGAGGCCACCATGTATAAGCAAGTTTCCCTCTTGTTTTGATGCTTCATTCTTATTATCAACAAATTGTTTGTGAGTATGCTGACTGGTTTTTAAGGTTTCAAGGTCGAAGGGTTTCTTGGTTAGGATTTAAATATGGATACTTTCATGAGTATATTTTCTTGCTTGTTTGCACACCTTGTGTTCACACAGGCTCAGCCATTATAGAGCTACAAAAAATTCACTACTTTTGTTTTTGGTCGAGGTAAATATTTTAGAAATAGAGTATTGTGATGAAGACTTTGTATAATGTTCTGCTTACATTGGTTCTGCTTCAACTAGGTGATTACTGGTTGCAAATTTATGTGTTTTTTTTCTGCTGAGTAACGTTTCAAACCTTTTCTATCGCTTACCTTCTCTCACTTTTCTCACTTGAAGAAAAACATGCTTTACGACTTACGAGTTCTATTTATTCAACAGTCTACCCATCATCAATTCATCATGACAAGTATAACAGGACTTATAAATGTGAACATCTTCCTTAAAAAAGCGTGAACATCATATGAAATTTCTTTGAATTTTAGTAATGCAAGCTTCTGCTTCTAAAGAATGTAAAGTTTTTGAGATTATGCAATATTGAAAAGCTTGAAGTGAACAAGTTGCATATCGGAAGACCACTAGAATAATCTACGAACATAAAAAAGGCAAGCTGATTGTGACATCCTCTGACTAGCTTACGTTTGTTTATCTTGAAGAAGGCAAGCTTCATTCTTGTTTGTGTTTCCAGCTAAGGCTTGCGTTTGGTTTCTATTGTTCCTCTTTGTTTAAGTCATGGTTTTTATCTAGACAATTAATTGGTTTTTTTCATGTAAAATGTTTTTGTTAAACTGCTCAAACTACTCTGATCTTTGATCTTGTCTAGAAAACTTCGTGATCTTTGTCATTGGATCTTTTTTTTTTTTAAATTTCACAGAAGCATGGAGATTTTCCTAGCATACAATAAGACATTCATACGGGTCATTTAATTTCTTGAGGACAATCCCATGGCAAAACACATAGATGCCGAGGTTAAATAGCCATGGTAATATTAGCTCATATGTCTTGCAGCCAAGCATGTATAGTGTGAGTAATTACGTAATATACGTTAGAGGCCTTTCAAATCTTTTTTGTTTAATATGCTAAAATCTTGTCAAATGCATCTGTGACTCCACGGTCGTGTCTGAATCTCTGGCTGCCATGAGTTTTATGTTGTAGTGCCTTTCCTTGGTTTAAGGTTGCTTCAAGGGCACTTATGTTGGGTAAATTTTTGGGGGTTTCCATAAATTTCAATATAAATTTTTAAGGGGTTAGCATTTCCTAGCTTTATTCTGACTATTTGCATCCTTTTTATGTTAATGTTTATTTTGAGTCATTATTTAGTTTCAATAATAAATGTAGTTTTATTTTACATTTTATTGTGCAGGTGAATGAATGTTGATATGTAACTATTTTCAATAAAAACAGAGGCAAAAACTGATTGTGTTACATACAAAGAATGGAAAACTGCTTGTTTTAGGTAAGTAATTTATTTTTTTGGTTTGAAGTTTATAGTTCTATTTATTTGCTAGTTGCTACATTTTGGGTTGTGATATTTGTATGTCCACCTTATGCTCACACCTACGCCACTGTAATAGAAATAGAGCACTTTATCTGTTTAGGACAGATCGTGCTTTGTGCTAATGACACAAGCAATTATAAAAATGTGGCGTAGGACATGTCGCGCTTCAACGTTCATACACTGTGGTTTGCAAATACTATCTAAAGTGTGAGTCTATATATATATATATATATATATATATAATATTACAGTTCGTTGGCCTCAGCCCGAAAAAAATCCTGGCTCCGCCACTGCCACCATATATGGAACCATGTTAGTGGAAGGGAAGAAGGCAGCACCATTTTAGAGGGCTCCCTTCTTTGTCCTCTCCTTCACCGCCATCAAATCGTCAAATTTTATTATGTTCTCTCGGACGAGAAGATTATGCATCTTTTCTTGCTATAGTTTTAGGAGAAGATTATGTTACCTATCATTTCTCATCTCTTTATATGTATTGCAGGTATTTCTCAAAGTCTCTCTAGCCGTCACTGATGCACAATGAGAAGCTACCCAAAGATACGGATTTTAATGTGGTTTTCTGCTCTTCTACGTGTGTTTCTCATCGGTTATGGTGAATGGCAAGACAAACATATGGATGTTCATTACACAGACATTGATTATCTGGTTTTCTCAGATGCTGCTTCCTTGGTGGCAGCTGGGAAATCGCCTTTTGGTCGATCTACATACAGATATTCACCACTCCTAGCCATCATACTTGTACCGAACACGTACCTTCATCCCCTATGGGGAAAACTTATATTCTCCTCTGCTGGTTAGTATCTATTCTTTTCACAATTTTATTTGACTTGTGACTTATTGAGTGCGGCAAGTACCCTTTTCACTTTCAGAATTGATTTTTTGATCATCACTGTGAAAGGAAGTCTGCCACACGATTTGGCCAGTGGAGAAGTTGTGTTTGATCAAATAAGTTTGTCTATCCTAATTTCCTAAGCTTTGGTGGCAGTTCATGGTTTCTTGTTTTATCCCTGCTGCAATGTCCTTGCTTTTTGTTATGGCTTTTTTCATGTTTTTTTTTATGCTCTTTGCCTGTTTTTGTATTAAGCAGAGGGTTATTAGCATTCTTTGTTCATTTTGTTGTGTTTTGCTTCCATGTTAGGCGAAACATTGACTCTCCGTGTCATTGTGATTTCTGATGCATGTGGTATCTCATCTTGCAAGGTTATGGTATCTCCCTTCTCAATCCAACACTCTATTAGTAAGGTTGTGTAGCTCCTCTTTGCTCAAACCATCAAGGCAGTTTTCTCCTTCTCTTTCGTTTGTTATATTCTCCATTTTACTATTTTTTAATCTTCCATTATGCTTTGTTTCATTCTTGGATTCTAATTCATTTCTTTAAATAATCTTTTGGATAACACAATAAAAGTACATGATTCAAAAGTTTGAGTTTCTTCGTTTACAGAACATCATCCCATAATTAACAAAGAAAGGGTAAATAGCCCTGAGGTGAATGCTGTTTAGTGCTTCATTGACTTAGCTATTTTAAGATCGTCAATCTTATTAAGTTGGAGGAGATCATGTTGGTTTTGTATTTGAGTTTTGCAAAAAGTATTTCTACATTTAGTATACAGGGTTGGATCTCTTTAAAACACTCAATTGACATAAGGCTTCTAGTCTAGCAAGATATGCAGGGCAGGGATGAGGTTATACCGTTATAGTAACAGGCATAGGAGTGCTTAATTGGTCACTAACATTGGTAACTGCTTTTGCTCCTATTGGTTACAACTTACAAGCCAACAAAAGACTCCTGATGATGCTTCCTCATGTTCTATCACTTAGGATAGAAAACTTTTCACTTGTTAATTTTCTGCTACTCTCCTTTCCATGACACCTGGTGTTAACAGAACTTATGTGTAGTTTGTGTATGAAACTAGTTGTGTTCTAATTCTGTATGAGTTTTTTTGTTTCTTTTTCAATTTAATTCAGTGGGCCTAAATGGAACTTTTGTAGAAATTGAGAAATATTATTATGTCTGGACCATAGTCATCAATATCATTTTCAGCAATTTCTTGGCAAGATTCTTTTGAGGACTTTTTTTCAGGATATATTTTTTTTCCAAGAAATATTGGGAAATCACAGAATTTTGAAACTTAAAAAGTATAAAACAAAATAAAATTATGAGATAATAGGTTTTTTTAAGAAATTCTATTTTTTATTTTATTTAGGTTCCTTATATTCTTTCCTTTCTTTTACTTCTTTGAATTGTAGGTTAGTTTCTACTGTTATTTTTTTATATGTAGCTTTAGATTTTGGTGTTTGTGCACAAATGCTTACTGGGTTTATTTTGGTATCGTCATTTACAAAGTTGTTTTTAGTTTGTGCCAAGGCCTTGGCTAATCAATATACTTATGGTGTTTCTAGGTCATCATTTTTGCTTGGGACAATTAAACCATGTATCTTCCCCCCTCGAAGGGATGAGGGCAAATGGACATAGTAGTACTTATTAGTTAACACGATCTAAAGAGTCCATATATTTGTTATTTTAATGTGATTTGTCATCATGTTTTTTCTGTATATATATATATATATATATATATATATATATATATATAGCTTTGATTTCATTTTTAGTTGGCTGATTTTTTTATTTAGTTTAGTCGATCAACTTGGACTGACTCAGATTAAGTAGTCCTAACTCTTGACTAGTCTTTTAAGGGCTTTAACTTGTGTGTCTCTCATTGTCTTGGTTTTTCATTGATTGGTGATTTTTTCAACTAAATTGTATGTTTTATCAATTCTTATGTCGAATATATTTCTAGAATTGCAGATTTACTCAGTGGTTGGCTCTTAGTTTATATATTGAGACTACGTGGAGTGCCTGAAAACATATGTTTCTATTCGGTGGCTTCTTGGCTCTGCAACCCCTTCACTTTCACCATTGGTACACGTGGAAATTGTGAACCTCTTGTCTGTGCGATGGTCTTGTGGATCATCATCTGCCTCATGCATGGTGCGAGCTTTGTTCCTTTCCCAATTGTGAACAGATTTTTCCTTAGCATGCCATTATAATTTTATAAAATATCTTATGGAATAAATCAAAATTTCTGCTATTTGAATTTTTTTTAATGGTAAGTGGTAGTTGAATCAAATCATCTACATTTTTGTAAATGCATAAAGTACCAATCTGAAACATCGCGCAATATGTCATCCTTCTTTCCCCAGCATGACAGGTGCAGGTCATTCAGCATCTTTAGTTCCTTGGTTCTGCAGCAAGATGACTCATAATATTTAGTGAACTTGTACATATTTGCAGGTAATATATTGCAGGCTGCATTCTGGTATGGGCTTGTTGTGCATTTCAGGATATACCCAATTATATATTCTCTTCCTATTCTCATTATTCTTGACTCAGAGTACCATCAACCTGGAGGGAAGCCTCTTCTCAATATTTGGGAAGCTTGGCAGCAAAAGCCGCAGAGCAGTTTAAAGGAGAAAAATATGATCTTTTCAAGCTTATGCAAAATAACTGTAACCAGTGGCTGGTCTTCTATGGGAAATATTCTCAATGGGCAGAGGATACTGTTTGCACTTTTATCTGGGGCAATCTTTTTCTTCTGGACAGGTCTCTTTTTCCATCTCTATGGATGGGATTTTCTGAATGAGGCACTGCTTTACCATCTAACTCGCACAGACCCCCGACACAATTTTTCTATATATTTTTATCATATTTATCTTCATCATCAGCATCCATTCTTAGTGTTGGAAAAGTTGATATCTTTCATCCCTCAGTTGGCTGTGCAGTTGGTCTTGGTCTTTACTTTCGCAAATGACCTTCCCTTCTGTTTCTTTGTCCAGACGGTTGCATTTGTGGCCTTCAACAAGGTAAGAAACTGGTTTTATTTGTAGGAAGTTGAATTTTTCAAATCTCAATCCAATATCAGATTGGTGATTGTTGCTGCGGATATATATGTACCATATACTGAATAACCATATGCATTTAACCTGAACTTGGAGCTTAACAGACAATTCATTGTCAAAACCTGCTAGAGTTGTGTGGATTCAGAGCAATTATGGTCAGACTGTTTCTGAGTTTCTGAACTTAGCGTGGCTGGATTTGGTAGCATCTGTTTTTGTAGGGTTAATTGATTTGTGTTGAAAAATTTCTGTTAGCCTTGTGTTGTTAACAGCTTTGGCTCAAGTTATCTGGTTGCACTAGCAAATTGACTTGGCGCTCCACTCCTTAAAGAACTTTCCCTATTCCCTTCATGTAAACCATGTTATCATCATTTCTGTTCTGTTGTAGAATTTGATGCTAAGGCCTCCCTTTCTTTTTGTGAGAAATATCTGTGATTATGCTTCTTTTTTTTTTCTCATTCCATGGTACAGGTGCTCTTAAAAATTTCAAATAGTATGACATTGTACTTGGATCATTCTGAGGTTATAACGGCTCAAGATTTTGCTTGTACTTTAATAATCACATTGTACTTGGATTGTTGGCAGGTTATAACGGCTCAATATTTTGTATGGTTCTTCTGCCTCTTTCCTTTGATTCTGCCATGGAGCAAAATGAAACTAAGGTGGGGAATAACATGCCTCGCATTCTGGGTGGCAGCCCAGGTGCATTGGCTTATGTGGGGCTACCTCTTAGAATTCAAAGGGCAGAATGTCTTTCTTCAACTTTGGCTATCAAGTGTTCTCTTCTTGGCTGCAAATGCTTTTGTTCTGGTTATGCTCATCATCAATCACTATTATTCACCTCTCTTCTTAAGATCAGCAAAGATGACATCAACTGTCCATGATAAGAAGATAAAGTAGCAGAGTACTGCTTGGTTACCGTTTTGCAGCTGTATGTTTTCTTTCTGTACATTTTGTTGCAGCAATTGATGTGATTTAGATCTAATAGAGTTTTAAGATAGGTTGTTTTGGTTAACCAGAGAATCAACCAAGTATGATCATGCAAAAACTCACAATGAAGTTTGAACTCGTCATCTATATTTCAACATGCAAAGCTTCAGTCTCAAAACAGGATTTGACATGGGACTTGATTCAAGTTGCTACTAATATCAGATACATGGATAGCACCATGCACGACTTATGCAGATAGAACCATGCACGACTTATGCAGATAGCAGAGCAACTGCACCTTCCATGTATGTTAAAAGGGGACAGTTTACAGTTTGACATGGCCTCTTAACAGTCACCCTGGCTTGTTAATTTGGACTGCTTGTGCATGCCAATTCTTTTGAATTATTCAGTGGGTGGCGACGCCTTTGACTATTCTTCTTTGGTTTCCCTTAGAGGCCCACGAAGCTGCAGGACCTTGATGCTGCTGTTCATTAAATCAAGGTGTTGTCTTGGAAGATTTTAACGGGACGGGTTTTCCTGACCAGAATATTGGTTTCTCAAGCTAAGACATAGATGTTAAAACGTTGAAGCAGAGTGTTCTAAGCTACTCTATTATGCTTTTTTCCTTGTAGTGAACATGTTATGTTCAAGTAGAAAATGAAAAAAGAGATGTTCGCGAAGTTGGACTGAAGCTGAGGTGAGAAAGTGTGTCAAATCAAACGCCAGTTCAGCTTAATATAATATATTTAATATATCTTAATATATCAATCTTTTAATACATTTTTAACACTCATCCTCTTTAAAATTATTTTTCAAATATTTTTGTCTAATTCACAGCCAATTCAGCTGAATCCAAGAATGGGCAATTCAGTTCATAAACCGATTTTCACAGCGCTTCTTTCCCCTCTCAATCAGTATTAAGCTGGAAAAAGAAAGCACCTAGACATGAATAGATGAACCATAATGATTAGGAAGTGTAAGGGAAGCAACCAAGCGAGTATTAAGAATGCTGTGAAGAAGGGTTTGTAGATTTTGTTTGCAAAATTATTTGCTACGATAGAAAGTACACAAGTCAAAAAGGAAGATGCAAAACAAGCAATAACTAAGAATAACATAAAAATGATGAGAAGATATAGGATCAAATACAAGAGAGGTAGGTAGAGATGCGTTAATACCCTTTTAGGGGCCGAACGATCATCTTGTTCTAATCTAACAGCAGACACAAACTTAAAGGAAAAACTTTAGTGCATTTACAATAGTATTAACAAAGTTAAGTATATTTTTGTTATTGCCAAATCTTTAAGCATGCTCTCGAAAATTTTGAAACATTTTAATACACTTCTAATATGCTTTGCTTCCATACCCTTCTTTTTTTGAGATGCAGATTCAGTAACATAATGGTTCCTAACACTAAACTTTGGAAACTTGACATTGCAAACAAACTTAAATGCCAACTTGCGGTTGCCGGTGGTTCATCTTGACAAGAGATGAGCATTAGCTCCATGGCAATTTGCAGTCTGGCTATATGAGTGATATATTAAGGATAAATTACAATGGAGAGAAAATTAGACAGACCTGAAATTCGTGACTTCATGTATTCTTTTGCTCATATAAAATAACCTTGTGGATGTGATTTGAGGAATGATTTGGCAGGAAACATATAGGTCGAAAATTTAAATGTGTTTTTTGAGGAAAGAGTCGACGACTCTTGTAACACCAAAACCGAAGATGGTTAAATTTCTAATTATTTTGTTATAAAATCAATTTGAACTAATGTTGGTTCTGTAATGGATAAGTAATAGCATGTTTAAAATCTAGTTTCGGACAAAATCTGCTTGAAAGCATAGTTAAACATGTGTTTTGAGGTGCCTGGTATTGTTTCTAATATAAGTTCTTTGGTAGCTACCAAATGTGTGTGTGTGTGTGTTTATCTATATACCTCATTAGTTAGGTGCTCAACTTTTCCGTATCATTCTCAAACAGCTGCCTCTCAACAAAAAACATCAAAACAATGCAATAAGTTATGAAGTACGCTTCTCAAAAAAATTATCCCCAAAAAATTAAAAAAATCTCACCGGACTGCGGGAGTCAATTTGTTCTGTAAATTAGAGAAACTTTTTTCAGAGTTGATACGCTTGGACTGTTCTTTCTCAAAAGGGGAAGAATAATAGAAAAACTTAACGTATGGCATGTGAAGTGGGTAAATTTGCAAGATCTTTAGATGTTGAGTTTTTTCTCATCTACTGTGTCTTCTTACTAGGCGTATTTATTAATGTAAAAGTTACAAAGGAAGTGTTAAGGTGGCCCCTTACATTAATTTTTAGTCTCCGTTGGACGGGCTGGATAATGTGTCTATGTATATATATATATGCGGCATAGTTTATCCTATGAAAAGTTGAATGCATATTAGCATCTGTTTGAAATAAAAAAGGTAGCTTCGGGCGTTCACTTTCTCTTCAGATCCATTTAACATCAAAATCATCAAAGAACTGATTGAATTTTGCTCACCACGAATTCAAATGAAACTAAATATGTTGATCTATTTCCAACCAGCTCTGAAACGAATTGATTTTTTGTCCATTCAGATTAACGTTAATGAATGACATCTTGCAAGATCCAAGCCATGTGCACCTCGAGCTCTGATTGACAAATCCATCTTCATACTTTCCCTAGTTCGGCCATGGCTAGCAACTTGCTACAGTTGTCTAATTAAAAGAAGGAGTTTGTGTCCTTTGAAAATGATTTCTAAGACATTATGTTCTCACTTATTTATTTTTGTGTGGTGGTGCTATGTCATTTCGTTGGATCAGAAACAAGTTTTGTTAACAAAATTAACCTGGAAAACTAATTCGGAACTCAACTAAAATGTAAGGGACGGATTCGTAGGGATGAATGCTTACTTGGATCTCGCATTGTTCTTCTTTTTTAATTAAAAAACATATCGCTTTACACAAACAACATATTTTCAGTTTGATTTCTGTGGGTGTTACTCTTTTAAAATGCATGACACTTGAGTTAAATAATATATCATAAAACCACTTAATTCCAACGCAACTTTGTACACGGTGGCCTCTCACTTGGGTTCCCTATTTCTCACTAACACACTCCTGAGACTCCAAAATAGTATATATTCGTACTTAGATTATAGTTAGATTTTTGGGTTTTACAAGTTTAAACCGGATGCGTCATGAAATACCAAATGCGGAACTACCTCAGATCTTCTTTCGTATTTGGATTTAGGCACTTAACTCCATGAATATTCCATTTCCAGTGGCATGCCTCTCTCTCTCTCTCTCCGTAGAATGTACGCAGAAACCGGTGCTTAAGGGGGCATGACGTCGCCGACGGGGCGGAGACGAGGTCAGCGTTCTGCGGACGCGTTGGGCCAGGAGAGCCACAGGGCTGTCCTTGGCTACCTCTTCCTCCTCCTCACCCGTTGTCTCTTTCATCCGTCCCCAATGGTGGTACCTTCCTTTCTCGACGTTCCACCTCACTGTAGATTCAGGTACGTCTCTCTCTCTCTCTCTCTCTCTCTCTCTCTCTCTCTCTCTCTCTCTCTTTCAATGAGGTAGGAAGTGGATACCCAGTAATTCCTGTCCTCTTATCTGGGCTTGGAGTTGCTCCCATCACGCCTGTTGCGTGCGTTTGCCTGTCTCAGAAGCTGTAGACATCTGTCACCCTGCGCTTAATGTGATGCGACCGACTTAAAATTGCTCTTAGATAACAGGTGCAGCGTCTGAACCCTTTTCTGCTGTTCCTTAGATGTGAGCAACCTGCAAGTTTCAGTTCGGGAGACAAAGCTGAAACTTCAATGTCTTCTCATACGAGGTAGATTCTGCGCAGGTTTGGTTGTGAAAATTGTTGTTTGGTGGCGGTTGTCACCGTTGAAAGTCAGGAGGCGCGTTGAGCCCATAAAGATACCGGTACCCATGTTCCTCTGTTTGTTCTCCTTTTATCTCTGTCGATATCACCAGTGAAGTTGGGGTTTGAGCTTCTGTTCCATGATCCCATCCATTTCTAGTTTGTGTACTAATTTGTTTTGTGGTTCCTTGTCTGATTGAATGAATAATTTTGAATGAATAATTTGTGGACTCCTGCCACGAGAGGGTGCACCTTCTCGTCTTTTCCTGAAGAGTCGGTAGACGAGCACAAGGAGCCCAAGACTAACATGGCTGTCACGCCTCAGTTGGTTTACGGCCAGGCCTTTGCTCTGGCTTTGTCTGTCTTTCTTGAGCTCGAGCTCACTTGAAAGGTGCAGTAAGCTTCTGATAAGGTGAATGAAGCCAATTGTACGAGCAACTCAATTTGCTCATTAGGCCTATTTCTAAGAGCAAGCATAATGAAGAGAGTCAGAACTGAGTGAATACATCTTTGCTTATACAGGAGACTCTATCATTGATTCTTGAAGAGTTGAGCGACAGAAGTAGATATAGTTCTTGCAGTTCCAGTTTTAAGAGAAGTCACTAGGAAATCAGCAACCTCGTTTGGAGGGAATTGACTGTGAAGAAGTTTTCTCTGTAAATGAGCTAACTGAGCCAAGGCTTGACAATTTTATGCTTTAGTACGTCTTGGGCTTTTTTTATTTGAATAGAATGAAGTAACATACAACTCTTTGTCCTGTTTGTTGCAATCACCCTTTAATTGGCTTGCTTTTACTACACCAAGTCATAGCTCAGGTTGTAAATCCCATTATATGAGCCTGAGCGAGCTTGGAACCAAATTGATCCATGAGCTGCTTGCTTGCTTGGTTCATTTATGGTCCTGGATGCACATATTTGGATTAGTGATGTTGTAAAAAATTGATAGGTTATTCAATAATAGGCATCAAGAAAATGAGAAGCTGATATGGTTCATGAGAGATTGTCATTATAAATGCCAGTAGGAAGAAGCATTACATGTTGGTGATGAAAATCTATGAATTAGAAAAGGAATATGGTTTTCTCAGGGAACACATTTATATGCTAATGGATGACGTGAGTCCCAGGGACATGCTATAGTAGAGTTTACGCCCAGGAAATGTGGGCATTTTATTCAGATATCATAGAATAAGAAATAGAAAGCAAAGGAAGTATGTCTTTGAATCATAAGTTGATGGACCCCAAGGGACAAATATGGAAAAGAGTAGCTTCTGCTAATCATTTACAGGCTATGAATGAATGATGTTGATGGAAAACCCTACATTACCTCAAGTTGTCTTCTGAGGAGGAATCCGTTTTACTTCACCCGTATGCTCACTTACTATTTGGTAAAACGGTTCATTAGGGCCTGATTGTCATCCTTGATACACATGAAGGGAAAAAACAGTTGTTGTAATAAACATGAGGGTTGCACTAGTGGCAAGTTAGTATTTTAACTTGGAAATGGATGGGCCTACTCGATCAACATTTTTTGTTTCCTTTTAATTCTTTATTTCTTTTCTCTGTTTAGTTAGTTTAAGATAATATGGCACTTTTTCACAAAATGGTTTATTCTGGACAGATTTTTCACTCATTCTAATTGTAAATCTTAGCCTGAAAAGTTGGTAGACTGATGAACAACTGATTCGTTAGAATTGGTTCCCTTTTATGACTGTCCTCTTCAACTTGAGCTGTATACTTTGCATTGCTTTAGCATATTCGTATACTTTTTACCAATATTAGGGTGCAACTGGTCATTGCCAGCTATGGTCACCGGTGATTTTAGTATATAAGGTTCATGCTGCTCAAAATCTGTAGTAGATCGTCCACACTATTGTTTTGCTAGGATTGCCTAAACATGCATTTCCTAGTCCCACCTGCTGATTATCTCTCAAGATTGTAGCTTCATAGCACTAATATTTGCTTATGCTATTTTTATATTGTCTTTCTTGTTCTCTGGTTCTGGTAAATGCAGGTAATTAACTGATTGAGCATATTAAATCAGAATAAACTGACTGTGAAAACTGTAGATTGCTGGACTTTTTGAGAATGGACGTGCCATCTGAAAGGGTATGTTTCCCTGCTGCTTTTTGCCTTTGTCACAATGTTTCTGATATCCTTGCACATCTCCAACTACGAAATCCAACTTCAGTAATAAGTTCTCCAAAAACCTGTGATTATATTAGAGAATGTCCAAGGGCAAATGATCACACGTCCACAATACGCTTGTGGGCTTACCGAGAAAAACTGCGCCTTTTCCTGAGTTTAACACAATTTTGTTTGAGAAGGACTTTCAGTCTGTTTTTGTAACCCTTAGAGATTCATGGGAACATTATGTTTGCTCAATTCTATTGAATAAAGGACGTGCAAGCTCTTTATATTTGTATCTGGGTTTTGCATGCAGAGATGCGTAACATTTTCTTCATCAGTTGAATCTGGTATATTAGGACCTCTTCCATCTATCAAAGATCATACTGGCAATCATACAGTACTTCAAAACGATCGCCATTCATATTGTAATTATGGTGCCAACTATCCAATATTCACAAGTCATTCACACCGTGATCGCCGTTGGTGGTTATCAAGAAGAATATCAGGTGATAGTTTTGGTATGTTAAACTCATGGCGCAGGAGTACTAATCCTTTGCCTTATCATGCAATGCCTCTAGTGCATACTAGAAGCAACTTCGTGCCAAAGTCTGCATTCCATCAAGGTATTCCTTTCCCCAACATGGTTCCATCCTTGTTATCATAATTCAGCCCTTCGAATTTATGTGGTCAGCTTATAGCCTTATTCTAGCGGTTGAATGCCTTTCCTACTTGCAAATTTTGTACAGTGGGTAATTACAGATCTTATAGACCAGAGAGAATTGAAGCGGTTGACTTGCTTGGTGACCCACCTCTGTCCATTACACTGGGGAGCACTTGTGGGTTATGCCAAGAGCTTCTAACAGATAGCTCACCACTTTGTCAGGAGCTCTTGACCTCCACCGATGTTTCTGTTGTTGCAGTTTTAGTTTGTGGCCATTTCTATCATGCAGACTGTTTAGAGGGCAAAACCTCGGAGGCACATAAACGGGATCCTCCGTGTCCAGTATGCTTCTTCGAGAGTATTGATGCAGTGTAACTGTTTGTTAATATCAATATGAGAACATAATTGTCTTACAAAATTGCAAGGCTCCTTCAGAAAGGAGGAGGGAATTTGCCTGGCACTTCTTATGGAGAAAATGAATTCCAAGCCCATAATTTAAGATGCACTCAAGGCACATGTTCCTTCCTACTAAACAGTGCATGTACATTATCCATGTTAATCAGGTTCAGTGGATGTCCAAGAAATTGCTTATTTTGATTGGGTGGTGCGGTGGGGGGGGAGAGAGAGTCTCTTTTTAACAATATGAACATGGCCATATATTTGAAGGGCTTCTGATATATACCTGTGCTCACAAAATAAATGAAACAAATGCACATATATATATATATATATATATATATATATATATATTCACACACACAAGACCTCTAGTTTTAATGGAGAAAAGAAACAAAACAGAATTAAAAGATTGGTAATGCTTGATTATTAAAATATATTAAAAAATAGAGTGATCTTTACAAATAATTAAAACAATTTAATAAACTATGGATTAGCAATGATCAATCTTATATATATATATATATATATATATATATATATATATATATATATATATATATATATATATATATATATATATATATATATAAGGAGAGACACATTTTAAACATATAGACACATATTCTGCTTTTTGTATTCATAAAAACATAGATTACTATGTAAAAAAAATGTTAAAATGTAACACAAAAATGAAAAAAGAAATTGAGTCAACCTTGTCCAAACCGTGTCACCTACCCGACCTTGTGTCTAATCTTGTCGATATGGGGCCGTTTTAGGAGTGTCTGCGTGACACAGATTAATCCAAAAATATTGGGAATGAGAAAGAGCACAACTATTCACAAGGACCACATGGTTCAGGATTTTTTTTTTATTATTAAAAAATCAATGCTTGAAAATGCATAATTTCTTAAGCAAAAATTGATATTTTTTATTTAGCAAAAAAACTAGAACAAGATTTGCTTTTTGGGTTTTGGATTGCACTAAACACATTTCACCATTAAAGGAGTACAAAACCCAAAATAAAGATCATTAACGAACACATGTACTATATATATATATATATATACACACACAATTAATTTGATATGCTAGTCTTAATTGTGCACCTCAATCTCGTAAGAATCGGTCTAAATCAAATGGAAATTTTGGCAAGTCAGTTAGATTAACAAATCCTTTGAATGTATCATACCCAGCATATTTTCATTATTTAGAGTAATTTTTTCAGTTTTTCTTACTTTAATTACTTTTTGTATGTTTCTTTCATTTTCTAAACAATATAATATTAGTACTTGCCAATTGGTTAGCAGATTAGATTGACAACATGCTCAGTCTTATCAGTGTTCAGAAGCATTTATGTGGCGCCCACACCCCATGTGATTGCTGAGTTGTTCCGGGCTGGGGGCGAGGGTGAGTCTGGAGACCCGGACCTTGTAAACAACGCCCTCGTGCACCAGATTCCCTTCCAATTTAGATCTCCAAACGGTTGGCCGCCTTTGTCCAATAAAAGTTTGACACGCGTCCTAAAACGTAAGGAGGCCCAGCTTCTCGGAGAACGCTTTTGTGATTATCCCAAACAAAGAAAAAAGGAGCTCTCTGACTCTTTACTTGCCACTGGAGAATAGAACGGATAATCACAGAACAAATAAATGAATAAGATAATGACAGCCCCAAAATATCTATTGTCTCTCTCACTTAGTTGTCTTTATGAGCAAATCTGGGCCGCCAGGTCTGTTGATTGACGGCTAAGGCTGCTAAACCTGATCATTCTCAACTGCAAGCTTTTTCTTGAGGTTAAAAAGCTGTACATATTTCACACGACTGCGGAAGTTTGCTACTGATCATTGTCTCTGTTTTTTCCTTTTTCCTTTTTTAAGGGTTGACCTTTTCTCTCGCAATCTTGAGACTTGAGAGTATTCTCAAATATATTCCAATAAGATGAGGTTAAACATATCGCTATCAGATACCCAGATCATTAAATGTTTAAAACATGGCAGATGTTGGGCGTTGTTAGGGATCCATATTAGTTACCACACTAAAATTGATGTTATATTTCAATCACTTCATTTTTTTGAAAATGAAAGGAGAAGTCAGGACAAGTGGAAACATAAACTAAAGTAACTCAAATGGGGGCCAACAGAGAAGGTTTTTACTTTTCAGCTTTGAATAGAAGTTTAGGAAATATTTTAAATGGAAGTATATTAATTGGGACAAAAAATTTGGTGGGCAGTTGACAAACCAAACGAACGATTAAATGGGAGAAACTTTTCGTCTACGGGAGGTGGATGCCAAGTTTCCTGCTGATCGCCTCACATTAAAAGGGCGTCAATAAATTTTTTCAGATCAAGACGAGAGAGAGAGAGAGAGTTTCTGCTATCTAAGAAATGGGAAAGCAAACCCACACGCATTGAAAATGGTTGGATGAGATCGAAGAAATTCAAAGGCGGGCGTTGAAATTTAACAGGGCGGCCCTTAAAGGCTCTTGTTTCGATCCATTTAATTTACAGATTTACCTGTCACACTGCCAACAAGAGAAATCTCTGTTAGTTTTTCAGTATATAGCCCCTTCCCCTCTTCCTTCTCCGCCTCTCCCTCTTCCTCCAATCAACGGGAACCAGTAGCCCAAGAAAGCTCTTCGCACGAGGCATCAAGCTCAAGCGCTCAAGCTCGTCAAGGAAGGGGAAGAAGGCCGAAGGGGCGAACTGCGAAGGTGAACCGGCAAAGGGCAAGAGCCAACCGGCCAAGCCGCCAAGGGCAGCAGCAGCCGGCAGGGCGGTGGGCGCCAGCGCCAGGTACTTCTTCTTGAATGTTGAATCCTTTCTTCTTCTTCATTCTTGAATATAATGATTTTGGGTTTTTATTTATTTTCCCCTTTGTTCATCGCTTGCCCTTCTTCATGATTTTAGTACCACGATTTTTGTATTTTCTTCACTTTTCTTCTTGTTAACAATGTTAAATGGTTTTATCTAGGCTCTTAGTGTTGAAAGGATAGAATAGAGGATGCTTGCTTATGTCCCAATTTCGTTTGAGCGGCTTAGTTTCTAGATTGGTTGAGGGTTGCCCCGTATGACTACTTTTTTAATGGAAGGATTTGGATGGAAAGTTTGGCTTCATTTATTGCTTTTTGGTTGTTGGGTGTGTTTGTCTAAGGAGAATGGGTGCCTCTGCTTGATTTCGTGAGATATGAATTTATAGGTTGATTGGGATTGTGAAAGTCCATTTTCTTTGAAGAGGGGAATTTTGGTTGTCGTAATTTCTTGCTGTCCTTTCATCCCTTTTGTTAACTGCGTCCTGATTTTTTCTGTCTTTTTCCCCTCCCCTTTTGGAGTTAATGGGCTTCGTAGTATTGGTGACTGATCGAGTAGGTTTTATTGGGGAGCAGGATATGTATAACTGGGTTTTGGTAACTTGACGTTTTCATTGCATCTTGTATTTGCTTGAACTTCTATACGTGTTGATGGTTTATGAACTTTTCATAGGTTGTTTTTTGTGGAATTGTATCTTTAGATGGAGCAGCTTGCTTTAGTTGCCACAGGATTAGGAGAAAACTTTGATATTGATGTTGAGGAAATGGGGAATTAGTATATTACTTGAAATTACATATATTTTAGTTTGAAATTTTTTTCACATACTATGTACTAGTGCCCCACAGCCAAAATTTTTTGGCTCCGCCACTGACGGGAACGGATAGACTCTTGTTTCGTTGACTGCTAAGAGAGACCATGGCGATGGAGAAGAAAGAGGAAGATGTGTTCATCGGTTCCATAGATCAAGGGACGACAAGCACAAGGTTCATCATATACGATCGCCATGCGAAGCCCATTGCTTCCCACCAAGTGGAGTTCACTCAGATATATCCTCAAGCAGGGTACGGCCTTGATGTTATGCGTCCTTGTTCCTTCTCATCTCTTTTGTTTTTTTCTTTTTTTCTCACAAGCGGTTGTTTCTTGTGTCGGGGGCTGATCGTTAAGAGTTGTAGATTTCCAAATGGCTTTTGAAAGGTGAAATTCACTCATATTTCACCTACCCAAGTATTAAAGCTGTTTTTTATATGAATACTGTGACTCTGTGAGCGATTGTATTTGGTGGTGAAATCTGCCTAATTCTCTTTGGATACCCAAAAAGGCATATCTGTGAATATGTTCTCTCTAATTACAGGGAATCTAGTTTATTGGTTGGTGGTGAGCGTGAAGCAGCTGTCTGCGTGTTTATATCTGCTTTTGAATTAATTGTGCCTTTTCCGTGGACTTAACAGATGGGTGGAGCATGATCCCATGGAGATCCTCGCAACAGTGAGGATTTGCATTGAGAAAGCAGTAGACAAGGCCACTGCTGCAGGATACAACGTTGATAAGGGTCTAAAGGCTATTGGTCTGACTAATCAAAGGGAGACAACATTGGTGTGGAGCAGATCGTCCGGGTTACCTCTTTATAATGCAGTCGTCTGGATGGATGCTAGAACGAGCTCAATTTGCAGGTCCTCTCTCTCCCTCTCTTTCTTAATTGTTCTCTCTATTAGTAAATTAAAGTGTTCATAGTTATTGTTGTGCAGAAGGATAGAACAAGAGTTACCTGGGGGAAGGACACACTTTGTTGAGACAACTGGTTTGCCCATAAGTACTTACTTTAGTGCAGTTAAGCTGTTGTGGCTACTGGAATGCGTAGACGCAGTGAAAACTGCAGTCAAGACAGGCGATGCTCTGTTTGGTACCATCGATTCATGGTTAATCTGGAATCTGACTGGTGGATGCGAAGGTGAAGATAGGCATGGCAATAAAGTCCATGGTGTCCATGTTACCGACTGTTCAAATGCTGCCAGAACTCTTCTGCTGGATCTGAAAAGCTTAGATTGGCACCTCCCTACCCTTGAAATCTTCGGCATTCCACCAGAGATCTTGCCACGCGTTATCAGCAATGCTGAGGTAATTGGAGAGATTGCCAATGGCTGGCCAGTATCTGGTGTTACTATTGCAGGCTGCCTGGGTGATCAGCACGCAGCCATGTTAGGACAGGCATGTAGGAAGGGTGAGGCCAAGAGCACCTACGGCACAGGTGCCTTTATTCTTTTGAACACAGGTGAGGAGATTGTGCCATCTACACATGGGCTGCTTAGCACTATCGCCTTCAAATTGGGACCTAATGTTCCAACAAATTATGCATTGGAGGGGTCAATTGCCATTGCTGGTGCAGCAGTTCAGTGGCTGAGAGACAGCCTTGGTGTCATAGAGACTGCGAGCGACATCGAGGACTTGGCAAACTCGGTTGAGAACACAGGTGGTGTATACTTTGTTCCAGCATTCAATGGCTTGTTTGCTCCATGGTGGCGTGATGATGCTCGTGGCGTTCTGATTGGCATCACAAGATTTACCACCAAAGCCCATATAGCCCGGGCAGTGCTTGAGAGCATGTGTTTTCAGGTGAAGGATGTGCTTGACTCCATGCACAAGGATGCAGGGGAAGGTGAAGCTAAAAATGAGAAGGGTGAATTTCTGTTGAGAGTTGATGGTGGGGCTACTGTAAACGACCTGCTCATGCAGATTCAGGTAACTTCTGTGTAGACTGATTGCTTGAAAAACATAGGAAGACGAATGTGCTAGAAACATTTAAGACTGGCTAAAACATAAAACATCTCATCTTTCTGTCTGAATATCCAGGCCACTGCTCAACCAAAAAGGAGACCGTGCTTTACAAAATTGCAGCATATTAAGAATTAATCTATGAATGTAGCCAAATTAGTAATATCGAAGGTGGTGTCACATGTGAATTGAGTTGCCTCTTTTGATGTGTTCACATGTGCTATTCGGAACTGTCCAGTTTTCTACTAGTGCCTTCTTTTGTATTTTTTACTGTCACATTTATAATGTTATGCCTATGCACTCAGTTTTACATTTTAGGGGTTAACAGAAGCAGTACAAGCAGTATAGGTGCTTGAAATGGATGCCATCAATTTTACACATGTTAGTTCACATTTATATTAGCCTTGTTTTGGAATCTGAACTTAGACCGGCATAATTCACTGCAGAACATTCCCTTAGCAACTTCCCACTTTGTTTTGCCTATTTGATGTTAGAAAGGGTGCATCCTCTGTGTAACTAACCCCAGCATATAGGCTTTCTAGTTTTCAATCAATAAATTCAGTTGCATCTGAACTGATTTGATTTTGTAATTACTCCAACACTAATACGTTGGCAAATGTTTGTGCTTGAGTTTGCACAGGCAGATCTATTAGGCAGTCCAGTGCTGAGGCCAGCAGACATAGAGACTACTGCACTTGGGGCAGCATATGCAGCTGGGCTAGCTGTCGGAGTTTGGACTCAAGAAGAAATATTCTCTGGCATTGACAGTACTGAGAAACCTATAACTTTTTACCCTTTGTTGGATGAAGAACACAGAAAGAAGCGGTTTGACTCATGGTGCAAGGCTGTGTCAAGAGCATTCGACCTGGCTGATCTTTCATTCTAATTTCAAATTTGGCTTCCATCTCTTGATCTTCTCATATATCTTTAATAAAAAATTCTAATTCTATTTTATCTTTACGGGCCACCCTGTTAAATTTCAACGCCCGCCTTTGAATTTCTTCGATCTCATCCAACCATTTTCAATGCGTGTGGGTTTGCTTTCCCATTTCTTAGATAGCAGAAACTCTCTCTCTCGTCTTGATCTGAAAAAAATTATTGACGCCCTTTTAAACTGAGCGATCAGCAGGAAACTTGGCATCCACCTCCAGTAGACGAAAAGTTTCTCTCATTTAATAGTTCGTTTGGTTTGTCAACTGCCCACCAAATTTTTTGTCCCAATTAATATAACTTCCATTTAAAATATTTTCTAAACTTCTATTCAAAGCTGAAAGGCAAAAACCTTCTCTGTTGGCACCCCATTTGAGTTACTTTGGTTTATGATTCCACTTGTCCTGACTTCTCCTTTCATTTTCAAAAAAATGAAGTGATTGAAAATATAACAATCTCAATTTTAGTGTGGTAACTAATATGGATCCCTAACAACGCCCAACATCTGCCATGTTTTGAATATTTACAGCTTTTTTAACATCAGGAAAAAGCTTGCAGTTGAGAATGATCAGGTTTAGCAGCCTTAGCCGTCAATCGACAGACCTGGCGGCCCAGTTTTGGTCATAAAGACAACTAAGTGAGAGAGACAATAGATATTCTGGGGCTGTCATTATCTTATTCATTTATTTGTTTTGTGATTATCCGTTATATTCTCCAGTGGCAAGTAAAGAGTCAGAAAGCTCCTTTTTTTCTTTGTTTGGAATAATCACAACCATTTTCAGGATAAGCGTTCCCCGAGAAGCTGGCCCTCCTTGCGTTTTTAGGACGCGTGTCAAACTTTTATTGGACAAAGGCAGCCAACCGTTTGGAGATTTAAATCTGGTGCACATGCACGAGGGCGTTGTTTACAAGGTCCGGTCACCAGACTCACCGTCACCCCAAAACAACTCAGCAATCACATAGGGTGTGGATCTGGTAGGACGCAGACTGAGGGCGCTGCAAACTGCCACTGAACTGATTCCCTCTGCGCTTGGCCGGGGTGGCTCGTCGTTTCTCGGCATCGCCAGCCTCATGTCTCGACGGGCTCTTAGGCCGGCCCGTATCAAGATCCCACATAAATGCCTCTGAACACTGATAAGACTGAGCATGTTGTCAATCTAATCTGCTAACCAATTGACAAGTACTAATATTATATTGTTTACAAAATGAAAGAAACATATAAAAAGTAATTAAAGTAAGAAAAACTGAAAAAATTACTCTAAATAATGAAAATATGCTGGGTATGATACATTCAAAGGATTTGTTAGTCTAACTGACTTGCCAAAATTTCGATTTGATTTAGACCGATTCTTACGAGATTGAGGTGCACAATAATCTTTATTTTGTGTATATATATATATATATGGTACATGTGTTCGTTAATAATCTTTATTTTGAATTTTGTACTCCTTTAATGCTGAAATGTGTTTAGTGTAATCCAAAACCCAAAAAGCAACTCTTGTTGTTGCTTTTTTTGCTAAATAAAAGATATCAATTTTAGCTTAAGAAATGATGCATTTTCAAGCATTGATTTTTGAATATTAATAAAAAAATCCTGAATTATGTGGCTCTTGTGAATAAATGGTGTTGTGCGCTCTTTCTCATTCCCAATATTTTTGGATTAATCTGTGTCACGCACACACTCCTAAACGGCGCCATATCGACAAGACTAGACGCAAAGGTCGGGTAGGTGACACGGTTTGGACAAGGTTGACTCAATTTTTTCATTTTTTTGTTACATTTTAACATTTCTTTTGCATAGTAATCTATGTTTTTATGAATACAAACAAGCAGAATGTGTGTCTATATGTTTAAAATCTCTCTCTCTCTCTCTCTCTCTCTCTTATATATATATATACATATATAAGCTTGGGACATTGTTAATCCATAGTTTATTAAATTGTTTTAATTAATGTAAAGATAACTCTAACTTCTAATATATTTTAATAATCACGCATTGCCAATCTTTTAATTCTTTTTTCTATAAAACTAGAGGTCTTTTGTGTGTGTGAATATATATATATATATAAGAAAATTGAATAGTAACTCTAACTATCTAAAATCACTCAATTCACTCATAAGCATCATCTGATATGATTGAGAGACAAACAAAGAGATAAAAATGTGATATATATATATATATATATATATATATATATATATATATATATATATATATATATATATATATATATATATATATATATATATATATAATTCAGTTGGGCTAGCTGTCGGAGTTTGGACTCAAGAAGAAGTATTCTCAAGCATTGACAGTACTGAGAAACCTATAACTTTTTACCCTTTGTTGGATGAAGAACACAGAAAGAAGCGGTTTGACTCATGGTGCAAGGCTATGTCAAGAGCATTCGACCTGGCTGATCTTACATTCTTATTTCAAATTTGGCTTCCATCTCTTGATCTTCTCAGATATCTTTCAAAAGAATAAAAAATTCTAATTCTATTTTATCTTTTGGCTAATTGTGCCTGCTCTCTCTCTCTCTCTCTCACACACACATATGACACCATCTACCTGGTAATGACATCATATTACCATATACTTAAATATAACAAGGTTCATCTTCTAGTGTAGATTTATTATTGACTCCGGCCTCATGTAGGTTCCCCAAGTTCAAATAGATGCAGACAATGGAAATAATAAGGTCCTCATGATACCATTTAAATGGTATTATGGTTCATCTTTGTGGCCTACATAAACATAAAATTGTTTATCCGGTTGCCTTTGTCTTGTGAGCCGGATCGCTTGATTCGCTTCTTGTATTCAATTAAAAAAAGGAAATGGAAATTACATCTTCAAGCTCTTGATCGTAAACCAAGATTAGATTCCACTGTTTGGTCATTGATAGTGCTGGGAAACAGGCCGGCTAGGAATTAACGTACTTTTGGCTGCATTGTCTATCATATAATCAGTATAAGACAACTTACTAAAGTTTTCTTATCCAATCCCTTCTCAGTAAGGCCTGCAGTTGCATTGCCAATATAATTTTAGAATTTTCAAAGTTTATAACAAGTTGTCTTTAGCTTACCTCGATATTGGAGTTAAAAGATTTCATTCATGTTAAAATCTTCGAAAAAATGTCTTCACATGAAAGCAGGTAGCCTGTACGCCACAAGTGGCAAAAGGGTCTGTGAAGGGTCTCAAGTTCAAGACCCTGGAACAACCACAAACATTTCCATTCTGCAGCCTCAAATTAGTGTTGTTCTTATAAGGCTTAGTGGTACGATTTAGCCTGGGATTTTAAACTCTTGAACAGTTCCTCATCCTGAAATAGGAAAGGTTGGGTTGAACTAGAATAATTCTAGTTTGAACTTCTTGGCTCGGTTCAGCTCGGGTTGTCTTATTCGCAAAATTAGTGAAACTTTGACATGCCAAGCTCGATCAGTTCAACTCGTTTACCAGATATGTGAATCGCCATCTTTTACCAACCCAAAAGAACCAAATGGAGAACTAAGCAAGCGAACTCTACTTGCTTTTGGGTGATGCGTCCTGCAATTAATCTCATATGGAACTTCATATTCATGAAAACTGAAGATTAGCATAGCTTGGCAAAAATGTGAAGGGCCAGTCTTCAGTTCTCCCCACTCAAGTCTCGAAATAGCCCTCTATGCTAGGGGTAGGGTGAAAGGGTGAGGGGCTTCTGCTTCTTCGTGGTATCCCCCTTTGCTACACCATATATGTGGTACCATGTGTTCTTGAATCTCTTCTATTTGCAGTCCACAATGGAAGTGACCCCTCAAAAGCCAGCAAAAATAAGGTTTATGAGGCAACATTAGATCAATAAGGTTGCGTTTGATAGTCTCGGATCTTAGATCCAAGGCTGCGTAAAAAGTGTGTTTTTGGAGATCCTCAGTTTGTCATTATCATATATTTTAAATTCATGCTACATGTTAAAGATTATGGATTTAAGGTCTGATGGGAGTGAGGGGGTCCAACCATAAATTCATGGATTTGAGACCTAAAGAAATTGGGAGAGGATTTAAGAAAGAAAATTTAATGAGCATGTAGTGGTTTTCGGCTCATCCACATTTATTAGCTGCATGGGCGCATGAAATTCGGGAGATAATAGGGATGAGCCAAAAGACGGGCCATTTACAGCTACTTTATGGGCAGGACTTTATTGAAAGCGTTTCAACCTCCATCCTCATCTTAACTTCACCTACCAAAGACAGCTTAAAAGAGGTCATCAACAACGCAGAAATAGAAATACGGTCAAGACTGTATTAACTACAACGTTTTATAGATAAACTATGAGGAAGCTTTTAGATTTCTTTCACCTAAACAACAGAGAAAATTCACGCTTCACATCGTGACAGATTTGTGTCCGGACTTTCATGCCCTGCCCCAGGCATTATTTGAGAAAGTACATTATCAGTGGCCTTCAATGTAATAGTCTCCCACGGAGATTGAAAGCAAATGTGCTACCAATAATCCATTCTGTCTGGTTTTTTTTTTTTTTTTGGTTAGGCTCGAAGGCCAGTCAAGGCTTTCTAGCATTAAATATGAAAGTGGTGCATCATTCAACTTAGTTACTGCACTCCACTATTAAAAATACATAGTACCTACTGGAATCGAACTAGAAACCTCATTCTTTACAAACCTCCTAACCTAACCAGCTACACTATGGCCTTTTGTCACACTTAGTTGTGTCCTCACTATGCCCTCCATTGTAGCACGATGACAAGATGAGGAAACCCAAAGTCCCCACAACTCAAAAAATAGACAAAAAAAAAAGAAAGGCAAGACAATCCTTAGCCGGTTGGTGCGAGTCCAGGTCTTCACTACCATCCGTTCTTAGGTCTTTCCATCCTCATTCATCATGATGGCAAATGTGCGAACGTGTCGGCTAACACCTACACCTTGTTTTGCTCGCCAATAGTTTTCAAAATTCCAATACATACCCAAAATTCATAAGTAGGAATTTTGGCAGGTGATCGGCAACTCTTCCAAAAAGGCTGCCATGGACTTGGAGTCTGGTAACTGATCAATATATCTTGGATTTTCTGCCATGTTGCTCCTTTCTACCCCATTGAAAAATGGGTTTTCCTTGGCAAAAAACTATTAAGAGCGAATAAATGAAGGTTCTACCTAAAAAAGTACCAACTTACAGAAGGTGTAATATATAGCATATTTTCCCAAAACACACTAGAATTGGCCAGATGTCAACAGCTTTTTCAAAGGGGATGAAGATAGGCTGCAGGAAGAACGTGCAATGATGCTTCAAAGAAGATGAGAGGTTCTAATGTTTGGTTATGATTATTTGTGGGTACGAGCTCTCCACCAAGGTAGGGGTTTGACTCAGTTTGAAGTAGAACAAGGTTAATAGTTTAATAGCCAGGATGCATCCCTTCGCATAAACGCGCTGGAGTCTCCTTAGGTCCATCTTGGTTATCAAAAAATTAATTTTTCAAAATTGCAAATAACCACATAACTTTAGAGAAACATAACTTTATACATGAAAAAATACTAAAATATATTAAAAATACTATTCCATCCTCAATAAAGAGGTTCTTGAAGAAAATAGAAAAGCTCATCTTTCAAGCGAAAAAATCAACACAATTCTCTCTCTTTCTCTATCTTGCTCTGTCGTCACACTTGAAGCAGCTGTCAAATTCTGGAGAGACTAAATCTAGAAAATGTAGATTGTGAGAAGCTCTTTAAATAAAAGATCTTTTTTTCATTAGGGAGAACCATGTTGTAAAGGCGTCTCCTAGGCCACCGCGTAGGTGTGGACCGTCGCCTAAGTCCATCACTTAGGCGATGGGTGTGGTGCTGGTGCCTAGGCGCCAGCACTCCTAATCCATGGGAAGGTATGACTGATTTTTACAAGCTGTTATAGTGTATATTATATGTTATATGTACAATCTGTTGTAATGCATATTATTGATTTGATACGACGTTGGTTTGAAATGATTCAAATGAAATAGTCTATAAGTACTACATAAAATGGATTTTAATTCATAACAAGATATACAGTTATTTACACCAGAATTCATATTTAGTTTTTCTATTGCCACTTTATCTAGAGTTAGAATGTTTTAGGTATGTATCTGGCATTAGATTCTGACAGGGTCTGATCCTCAGAAATGCAAGCATTGTGTCGAGTAGGTAAACAAAAATGACGTGTCTTCTTTTGTGTATCAAACTAAGGCATCGGGTAGAACAAAACAGAATAATTTTCCAGTATGTAAACAAGCTGAAAATGTATTTTCACTGTCATGTAAACAAGAGCAGAACAGCTTTTCATGTTTAACTTTTTGGCTTTACTTACAACATAGAGGGAGCAGCTTTTCATGTTCATCTTTGTATTATGTTACAGTGTTTTCCATTCATATGAAGTGTGTTTATCAGTAAATTAACAAATTTAAGTGGCCTTCTGGAATTTTGCAGATATTAGGTGGTTCACTGAAAGTAAATAAAAACCGGCACTCAGCCAATAAATTGAATTGAGATTAATATAAATTAGAGTTAGAATTTATTTAACTTGTTATTACGGGGATAACAACTACCTCCATACTGTAAAACTCAGTGACGACATCAAGAGAATAAAATAGACAGCTGGTTGCAGATGAGCGACACAGGAGATTTACATGGAGGCAACCAAATAGGTTTGGGAAGTGGGACAATTTATGAAACGGGGTCTGTCAAAGAAAGTCCAAATGTAAATTATTGTGCCGCAGTTCAGTAGAGTTGTAGGACAATCTAAACAGGGCACTTCATGCCAACTCTACCATCCGTTACCAAGCAACACCGGACCCAACTGGAGAAACCGGCTGCAATCATTGGCTATGACAGTTGGAATCCTAAATTGATGGCTCATGTACATTTAGTTTAAACTATGTGAGCCAAGAAACCCAAAATTTGAGCCAAATTTGCTTTTGCAACCTTCCTCCTGTCACCATTTCTAGTGCTTCCATTATTTTACTGGTCCAGCAGATAAGAGAGTAAAGGAAATATGTGTCCGGACAACGTACTGAACAGTATGAATAGTTGAGGCTGCTACGTCTCCGTTCCTTAGAAGGGGACCTTCAAGCACCAGCCGCAAACAGAACTACAACCCTCGTGTCAAGTATCTATGTAGCTTAACAAAAGGCCACGGAAGTGTACCAGTAAACACCAAAAATGAAAATTGTATATCTCGTTGTTCCAAATTATGAATTTGTTATTCTGAACGTTAACTACAGGAGGGTATAGCATGTAGCTAACTAGTGGTTTGGGGACCATATGGATTGAGTTTTGTAAACCAACTCATCACCCCTTGTTCGAGGAAATAAAGGCTAAGTAATTCGCCTCTATTTGACAGTGACTCCAAATTATGAACACTTGACAAGTATTGTATATCTCCTAAATTTCTTAAAAAAATTGAGGATCAAGACCTGCATGTTTAGATATTTTTTATTTCCTGATCATGTACCTTTTCCACAGTTGATGTAGTGAACCAGGGATGCAGTTTCCTCAGTTATTGATTCCTTGAACAAACAAAGTTTGTGCAACCAAAATGAATTGTCAGAAAACAAATTAGGAGAAGAAACTAAATTTGCAAGGAAAATTGAATGTCTTTTTCACTATCGGAATTTACAGAAAAGCAGTTGCCTCCACACAAATTGTACTTTAATGGTTTTCCACTTGAATAAGTTGAAAAATATCATACATGATCGATTATCAAGCGCTTTAATTTACCTCGAATGCATATACCTGATTTCAGCAGTCAGCGGATGTATATGCTCATGTTAGCAATATGAGCATTCACACAATGGAGAATAGGCGTTATGCTCATGTTAGCAATATGAGCATTCACACAATGGAGAATAGATGGAATGGAATTCTAGACCGTGAAGAGCCCATATGAACTCTTCAAGTCAATGAGCATATCTTCTCTGCATCACAAACCAGAAACTATCAGGATTATGCTATTTTTCTTCTGGAACTTGGTAAGGAGAGAAGTACCTCAAACCCTAAGATTTCATAATCCTTCTTAAAGATTGGCTAAGCAACTACCAACAGGCAAGAATAATTGCTCAGTTGACATGAATGAGAGATAAGAGAGAGAGGATCAACTACCTTTTGATGAACTGCTACAGCAAAGATGAGTGTCATCAACAAAAGTTGCTGTTAGGCCCATAATCCATGAACTCACCGAAATGTCCTCATGAGCATATGTCTGCAGTGAAGCACTACAAGGAAAAGAAACAAATAAAATTGGTTAGTTCCATTCAAGGATAAATCATGTATTGCAGGCAGACATAAGCACATGAATATCCAGTGTTTGTTATGCAATTGCAAAACAAAACCAGGGTTGTTTATAAAGCATGAAGTAATCATCTCAACTGTACTTGCAACTGTTAAATGCATCTCTAGTAAATAAATCAACTAGCATATGCTGATTATTGTAGCTATGCAAGAACGAGAGCAGAAAACAGTTTGCAAAGATGGGAAGCGAGAAGACAACAATAATATGTTAATGTAGCACTAAGGTACCAAACAGGTAGCCATTAGGAGCTCAGCCCACTTGGCTATGATGGACTTAAAAACCTCCAAGTAGGAGGTCAAAAGGTCAATATCCAAGTTGTCTCTTGGCACGATCTACCAAGGGCTGCCTAAGCCCAGCTTACCTTTTAAAACAAACAGTAGGAAGCAGTAGCTGAGACCGATCTTTCATTGAAATGCATTTTTCCCCATTTTCATGAAAAAAGAAAAGTCAACACAAATGCATGTAGAATTGAATAATGAAATTGAAAGCCACAAATTGATTCATCTACAAAGGGAATAAATTTCAGAACACCAAGGAATCTTGAGCATCATATCAGATTAGCTAGCATTCCTCCTGAAAGTGCCACTTCCTTCTAAGGCTTTGGAACTTGGAAGTGTAGCTTCAAATATCTGAAGCAAGGTTTAGAACCCAATGATTTGACACTCAGCTGGGTCATGACAATATATGTTAAAGAACTGTATATTAGTACTAATACAAGCATCATAAGGTACATATTCATGCTGACTGCAACTTTTAATTGTATATTTACTATAATAGTATATTTAACATATGCAGCATAATAAAGTGTCATGGAATATACGTGCAGGGTGCATATACGTGTACATACAAATGTATACATCTATGTGTACATATACTTTATTCTCTGCACCTATCCATGTCCTTCCCTGTGGCAACTAGGACTGACTAGTTTCAAGTTTCTAACTGGGTGTCCACTTTGCCCCATTTGTGTGCTGCCTGGGCATTCCTACCACTTTTGACCGTGTAGTCCATTGCTCACTGCAGGACTTCTTTCCTATTTGATGAGAAACTCACTTCTCGCTGGCTATTTAGTTGATTTATTCTTGCTTCTTGGGCACCCTTATATTCCCAATCGTTTATCCTTACATGTGTGCTTTATATTAACATATAACGTGTTTTGCTCTAGCAATTGTTCAATTCACTTCTTCGGTAGTTCCACCATTCTCTTCAATGGTGTCTTTGCTTTTTTCCCTTCACTGTTTTATTCCGGGATGCTTCTACAGTGCTTTCAAAAGCATATTACTCTCTATGTCACATACGTACAGGTATGGTTGCCGCGGGTACAAAGTATTCTAAAAAAACTTGGGTATATAACTAGTTAGTGCTTTCTTTTCTGTGTCTTGATTTTTACTTGTTTATGGCTTATGAGAAATTTAGTTTTTATGATGCATGTTCTATTTAAAAGTTATATTAAAGTTATTTAGAATCAAGTAACAGAAATTTTTCATTTAATCCCCTCATTAATACAGTCTTTATGTAGTAGGTTTGGTAATTGAGCTGTCTATCTCTCGCTCTCTCCTTTATTAAGCCCCTTTCTGGTTAATCTTCATTATTATAGCATTAAATATACTGTTAGCATTCATTATTACAGCATTAAATATACAATTAACTTTCATTATTACAGTATTAGATGGTATGCATAGCCATGGTATATACATGGGTAGAGAGAAAAAAAAAACTAAATTTCTGATGAAGAAAGATTCGGTCAACTTTGATAGAGTCCTATAATGGATTTGTATGTCCTGGATACATTCACCGTACCCAACCCAGTACAATTTTGACCATACCCAGCAACATCCTGTTACCCGTACCGGTATCATACCAGATCGGTACAGGTACTGCTCATGTGACACATTACTCTTAATGTCACGGTATCTCATTACATTCATCCTCAATTTCTGTCTTAAGCACCATTTTCTAATATTCATTTTTGTATCTTAGTGACTATGATTCAGACAAATGCACAAGAAAATGGGTCTCCAACTCTCTGAATCTGTTCCGTTCAGAAATCCAAACAAGTATGAAAAGACAAATGTCTCAACAACAAACCTGTTTATATTGATATATCGAGCTAGGTTTTTTGAAAGGAAATATAGTGACCCACTTGCATGACGAAAATACCTGCATTGACAAATTAAGCAATCAAAAGGCAACATGAGTGGCAAAAAACTGAAACAAGGACCAAAAGCTAATCCCTGTAAACATCTTACAAAAAAACTTTACATGAAAAAGGAAAAATTTCAAAATGATTAACAACCAAATCAAGACATTCAGCAACATCCAAAGCCTCAATTACTATCAGATACTCACAATTTCCCATCACCAAACTTCCACCAATTAGGCTCATACCATGGTTTTCCCCTGTAGTCCAAAAAAAGACAAAAGTAATGAAAAAGGGAAGAAAAAAGCGAATCAACATAATGCCGACTATGAAACCATTGCAACGACTAACAATTTGACATGATATACACATACTGTCAATGGATTCTATACTGTATGCTAGCACAAAATTTCAGTTAGGCCTTGAGTATAGGTTTTTCCTGATAGGTCAGGCAAAAAAATTTGTATTACAAAATTTTAAAAATATTGTATGCACAAATGAATGTGGCAAATATACATTCACACACAAGAAGTTTGAAATTGTGGAGACAGATCCCTTACGTGCATGCATAAGGACATGGGGACACACATAAATACAATCCAAAATAGTGGAAGGTGTTTGGTGAGGTTCCATTCCTTGGAAACAAGTGGATAATACTATTAGACTATCAGTAAAATGCAGCTAGTCAAGAAAGAAGCTTTTTTGAAGAAATGTTTTCCTAAGCAAAATGAACTCAAATTTGTCTTGCACCAACATACCAGCTTTGTGTGTCATGCATGGTTTTATAGTTCTCCAAATTATCTTTTACTCACATAAACATGAGTTTGTGAAAAGACTGTTCGCTGTGTACATACTAGTCAAAAGATCATTCCCCTGTTGTGTAGAAATAACTGTATGAAGGAGGATAAAAGGGTCATAACAGGTTCCAAAAAAAATTATGAAAGGAACTCTTTTCCATGTGGATGAAGAAAGGCAGCCATCAAGAGAGATTGCCCCGTTCACATGCTTATCTCTCTCTCTCCGCCCCCTCCCTCTATTTGGTATCAGAGCCTCCTTGGAGTCAGCAGTACCCCGCGGCATCATCTTCAAAGGAGTTGACAGATTCGGCTACCTTGGGAGCATCCGCAAGGCAGATTGAAGTTCGGCTTTCCAGAGTTAGAGTTTGGTTTCTTTTGGATTTCGTGTTTGGTTTTTTACAGTTTTCAGAGTTTCGGTATTCCTTTGTTTGAATTGACTGACAACAATGGTCAAGAAGAAGCAAGTTGTAGCTGAGACACCCGAGGTTGAGGAAGAAAACTCAACCCCTGAGGAGCAGCCATCCACAGAGTTGGAGGTTCAAGCCGTTGAGAGAATGGTTCATATCGAGAATGAGGTTCTTCGGATTCGCCATGAAATGAGTGATTATAAGAAGCAGTTGTCCAAGCTCAGTGAGCTCGATGAAATCAAAGAGATGATTCGAGCTATGTCCTCCAACCAGGAGGCCAACCAAAGGTCCACCCACGGACCTCCTCCTCTTCCTCCTCCGAGACTGGACAAGGAGAAAGGGGTGTTGGGCGGCCCACCTAATGCCGACCCTACTCCCTTGCACCTACAAGCCAGACCAAGTAGGCCACCGCCAACTTGGAATTATGATAGCAACGGAGGAAACAACGGTCACTATGGAGGGAATAATGGCAACAACAGGAGACCCAGTGGCCATCAAGGAGGGCACAACAGTTACCATGGAGGACAACAATCTACTTCGCCAGATTTGGAAATCCGTGAGCCTTACGGCCCACAAGCTAGCCAGTACGGGCTAGATTTGGAGGAACTCAATGGGAAAACGTGACCCATGGTCACAGATGGGGAGATAGAGTGGAGCGGGAACCACCTATGAGAGAACCTACCAGAGAACGTTATGGAGTTCATACCAACCAAGTCAGGATTCCTCAAGTTCGCATTGATTTTCCACGTTTTAATGGCAAGGACCCATTGGATTGGATCTTCCAAGTGGAAGAGTATTTCACTTGCCAGTTTGTTCAAGAAGAGGAATGGCTTCAAACCTCGGTGTTGCACTTTGATGGTGAAGCCCGACGATGGTATAGGTGGCTCAAGCACAATGAGCCTGTCAATGATTGGGAAGAGTTCAAAGACGCTCTCTTGCTTAGGTTTGGAGAATCTGCCTATGTCGATTATGATATCGAGCTACGTAACTTGAAGCAAACCTCGTCTGTCCAAGAGTATCAAGCTCGTTTTGAGAACTTGGCAAGCATGGTGGAGTGGACTCCCAAGTCCCTCATCGCAGCCTTCATTGGAGGTTTGAAGGAGGAAATTCAAATTGATATCAGGGCAGAGAGAAATGAAATACTGAGAAAGTGTTTTGCTAAGGCCCGTGCCATAGAAGATAGGCAGCGCAAGAAGCAGGCTTTGTACAAGCCATGGAGAAACGTTCAGGTTGTTCGTCCTAGAGAGGCGCATCAGCAAAAGTTACTTCCAGCTCCACATAGGAAGGAAGAGCCCAAAACCTGTCTACAGGGCCAGGGCGCCTCCACCCATGACTCGGGAAGAGCGTGAACTCATGATAAAAAACAAGAAGTGTTTTTGATGCAAGAAGGATTGGAATTCTACTCATCAATGTAAGCACATCAGGGTTTATACTGTATTGGAGCAGGTCACCGATGATGAGGAGAAAGAACCACCCCTTATCATCGAAGAAGTTTATGAGTCAGAGGTAAAGAAGAGCCCAAAAAGTAGGAGGAAGCACCACCTGAAGGTGAGTGTCGCATGATGGCCGACCCTAATCGGCCTGAATCCATGAAGGTCTTAGGACGGATTGGGGATCGACAAGTGCTTGTCTTGCTCGATTCCGGAGCCACCCACAACTTTATAGGTGACTACATAGCCACCCAGTTGAGTTGCACTATGGAAGAGCAACCGACACTTAGAGTCTTAGTGGCCAATGGGGACATACTTTCATGTACCCACAAGTGTACAGACGTAGAGCTCACACTGCAGAAGGTACCATTCAAGGTAGATTTGTTGGTTGTTCCCATACCTAGTGTAGATGTCATTCTTGGAATCAAGTGGCTCAAGACTTTAGGACGGGTGTGGTGGGACTTCTCTACCATGGAGATGTGCCTACCTAAGGAGGGTGGCAGAGGAGAAGTAGTGCTCAGGGCAATAGACCCCAGTTTAGAACCGAGAGCAGCCTTGAGAGCCCTCACAACCCAAAGGGCTGCAGCGTGGCTAGTCTCAGTAGCTGAAGAGTTGGCCTCCGACGAGAGTCAGAGGGAGGAAGTACCCGATACGATTCAAAAAGTACTGAACGAGTTTGAGGATATTTTTGAGGAACCCAAGGGGCTCCCACCTCAACGATCTTATGACCATAGGATTGTTTTGGCCAACGGCACTGAGCCCGTTAATGTTCGTCCATACCGATATGGGTATGCTCAGAAGTCTGAAATAGAGAGATTAGTGAAGGAGATGCGAGAGAGCAACATCATTAGACCTAGTTCTAGCCCCTTTTCATCTCCAGTCCTTCTAGTCAAGAAGAAGGACAACACTTGGAGATTCTGTGTAGATTACAGAGCCTTGAATGAGGCAACTGTAAAAGGTAGGCACGGCCGTAGGCTTCAGACTTTGGTCGGCCACGGGCAGGACCCTACCAATTTGGAAATGCTTGAGCAGTTCTTGTTTGAGGGGTGAGTCCTTGGGGACTAACGCCCTCTTCTTCTTGCAAAGCACATTGCCCCTCAGCGTGTAATTGGGGATGGACCCTGGATTCTGACGAGTCGATTGCTTGAAAAGCCTCAGATTCAAATCTTGGTCTTGCTCTTGAATCAACCTTTCCCACAAGTCTGTTCCTATTACTGAGAGAGTTCTCAATTGTTCGGGCATGCATGACAAAGAGTCGGCTGCAGAGTTCTCAGTCCCCTTCTTATACTCAATTGTGAAGTCATAGCCAAGAAGCTTGGCTAACCACCTTTGTTGTGTAGGAGTAGAGACACGCTGCTTCACCATGTACCTCAAGCTACTATGATCCGTTCTAACCACGAATTTCCACCCGATTAGGTAGGGTCTCCATTTATCAACCGCCATGACTATCGCCAACAACTCCTTCTCGTATGTGGACAAAGGTTTGGCCCTACTGGTCAGGACCTTAGACATGAAGGCAATAGGATGGCCTCCCTGGCTTAAGACTGCGCCTATGCCCACATCACTAGAATCCGTTTCAATCACAAAGTCTTTGGAGAAATCAGGTAATGCAAGAACGGGGGCACTCATCATTGCGGCCTTGAGTTTACTGAAGACCTCTCTTGCCTTATCGGTCCATGCATTTCTTCAACATGTGTGTCAAAGGAGAGGATATCAACCCGTAACCTTGGATGAACCGACGGTAATACCCCGTGAGGCCCAAAAATCCCCTCATGCCTTGAGGGGCCTTCGGCAAAGGCCATTGCTCCATGGCTTGGAGCTTCTCCGGGTCTGCTCTTACCCCTTCATGCGATACGATGTGCCCTAAATACCCAATAGAGGACTGCCCAAAACTACATTTAGACATCTTAGCGAACAAGGTATTCTCCCTCAAGACTTTCAACACAATGCGAAGATGCTCAACATGCTGCTCGATATTCTGATTGTAAACCAGGATGTCATCGAAAAACACCAACACAAAATCTCGGAGATATTGACGAAACACGTCATTCATGCACCTCTGGAATGTAGCCGGTGCATTGGTAAGCCCAAACGGCATAACTAAAAACTCATAATGGCCATCGTGGGTCCTAAATGCCGTTTTGGAAATCCCCCTAAAAAAAAGAAAAAAACCCAGCCACACACCGACAGACGCGAAAGGGCTAGAGAGAGTGCTCTATCTTGTTTTCACAATCTTAAAAAAAAATAATAATAATAACAAAGATAGTTCTACGCACTTTTCTATAATAATAATAACAAGGATAGTTCTATGCATTTTTCTACAAAATCTAATCAGATTACAAATCACATGCAAGGAAAAGATAGTTCTATGCATTTTTTCTATAATGTTTTTGCTGGACTACAATCATATTAATGTGGCGTGTAGATATGCAACAAAATGAACTATGAAAATTGATCAAACTTTGTGAATATAAGTGAATATAAATGGATACATGAGCCTATGAAAAGAAAAAGGCAGAAAGGAAACAAAAATTGGCATCCAGCAAATCAAGCTTAATTAGGAAGTTACTCTTCACTAACGACTGGCCCAGATTTCATACACCCTACATAAGCACCATCTTGACCACGATGACTTTGAAGAATCCCAATGAGTCCATCTGATGCAGAAATGGAGCATGTAATAATTATTCAGATAGATGGACAAATGAGAGTTGACAGCAGTAAATCCCAACAGATTAAATAACCAAATTACTTTACCCAGGTCAACGTTAACATTCTCATCGAGCTTAACATAGAAGTCAGCATCCCACATTTCAACCGCTGAACTGAAAAAGAACTTGGCTTTCTTAGGCAATTCTTCTTGAACTTCCTCGTGACCTTCCTAAAGGGAAAAAGAACAATTGATCACTACCAAGAAGAAATGAAATTAGACCATTAATAAAAAAAATCATAAGATTTTTTATATACTCTTTTCCATGTAAAACAGTACAAGATCAACAGAAAAGCACTTGAAACCCACAATGTGGAGGAGTATTATCTACATAAAACAAAAATTTAACTTTTCACAGAAGTGCCAAACCACTAATTTAGGCATTCACAATAATATGGCATGAAAAATTCCAAAGAGAAATAAATGGGATTATATGTGTTCTACATCCATGGGAAGGGATACAAGGACAGTAAGAGACAAATATTATTAATGAGAATTTATTCATTTAGACATTAAGAATTACAAGGAAATACTAACAGAAACTTTAACCAAATGGTGAACTGTGCTTGAGCACGACAAGGGTACATCTGGTGCCAAAATCATAGTGATCAATGCTAACAACATTATGAACATTAAATCAAGATAAAAAAGATAAAAATGGAAAATACTGCAAGACAGAGATAAAAGGACCTAAAAGACATGATTTTGTAGCTTTGATATGTCAACACAACTTAACATAAGCAAGGAGTGCAAAGTATGGACTGTTCAAACCTCGAATGATCTGATTCTAATCTGCATGTCTTTTAATATGCCTCTTCAATACAGTGTTTGAGGAGAAAAAAAAATCCAAATAGAGCAGGATCAACATTTTGCCGGACATTGTAAGTTAAAAGTCAATCATACATTCTGAACATCAAACTCTTAGTCTCGTTTATAAACAAGAGAAGGATGGAAAAAATGTGTCAGGATAACAGTATAGGTAATTAGCAACATATAACAAACTGATAAAACTACATAGGCTTTTATCAAAAAACTGCATAAAACATATTATAAAGCTTAAAGAGAGCCATTAGCTTACTAGAATCAAGAAATCCTTTGTTTGACGAGACTCATCATCAATACTACGATCTAAGCTGTCGCCACGGTTTGCACTGCAAGTTAAAGGAACATGATCATTCAATAAAAAACACAAACATCAACTACCATCCGTGTAATTAAAAACTTCACATTATCAAAGAAAAAGAGAAGTGGATGTGCAATCTATGAAAACAATTTAGATTAAAGTACATGAAAAAAGGAACAAGACCTTCTTCCGATCACAAAACGAATGATAACACCTTTTTCCGTAAGTTCTCTCAGCGCATCACCTGTAAATTGTGAAATGAAACGTTCTGTATGTCATTTTGCCAAGAACTAATAACTTGACGTCATATTCACCAACTAAACGGACAGCACAGGAACATAATTTATGAATCAATCCAATCCTAAGGCAGCTATTCCTGGTAAGAACTTTTACTAATCATACCCATGCTACTCCAGCGATAGTTTTCATGGGAAACTGTGAACAGAATTCCCTGATGAATGTGATAGAACTGCAGGACAAGGAAAAGTTTTCTGAAAAATAGAGTTGACTTGAGTCTAATGCTGGAGGGCACATCATGTCAATGTTTTCCAGAGATTATTTAGCAACCTGACAGCATTTCTCAATGTTTTAAATATAATATAATCAAGCATATCATTCTGGAGGCATCTTTTCCTCAACATAACTTGCCTTAAAGTTGAAACTCAAGCAATTGAGCTAAAGAAATTAAGAAGCATAATTTTTCACCACACCACGAGTAAATTCACAGGTCGCACAGGAATATGCTCTCCATCTCAATGCACCACGCTAAGAAAATTTACAAGATAAAAGAATTTCACAATGAAACCACTTACGACCCCAAAATTCTCTTGACAAGAGAAGGCACTATATGCATCATATCTCTAGCAAACAATAGTAAAGGAATTCCAATTAATGGAACAAACTAACCTTTTGGAAGCCAACTATTCCGAATCCTTTTCCTGCTCAGGCGACTCCCAAAGCCTGTGAAAATTCCTATAACGGCAAGGTACTTCCGGGGAGATGAAGATCCATTCCCTAACTTATTCATAAGGTACCCTTGACTCCTTGCCAGCGTCAAGTCCATCTCGACTTCTACAATTCTTCTCGCCAGATCTCTAAAGAAAACCACAAAACCGACATCAACCACGCGTGAAAGAAACAGGAAAAAAACACTATCAAATGAATTCCAGCATAGGAAATTTTCATTCAAAATTTCACGAACGCTTACTTGCATCCGAGGTTCTCTAGTTTATCTTCTACAGAAAGAACCTTTGGGACCTAATATTGAAACGCCAAAAAATGCTTATGATCAATAATCACATGGAGGAAGAGAATACATAATTTTTGCAGGCGATGGTTTCTCAAAACACAATAACATAATCAGAAACGAATCAACACTATCGAAGCTCCAAAACGCGCTCAATAACAGCATCGCATGCAAGAAGAGAGTACATAAATATCGCACAAGATGGTTTCTCAAAACACAATAGCATAATCAGAAACGACATCAACACCAGCAGCGAGTTTCTCTAACTATATCTACCCAAACATTTCGTCTCCAATCCATTTCATTCTCATCGATTTCCGCCTTCAACGCTGTGCATCATTGGCTCCTTCCTGTTCGATATCCAACGTCTTTTCAAGTTCAAGGCCAGAAGGCGGCAGACTGTGAAGGCATTCCGTCGAACTCTATCGAAGTGTTGTCATATTTTCAATCAAGAATGGGCAGAAATCATTGAACCAGTCGAAAATGACATTGCAGGGAATGCTTCGACATCTATAATGAACCTCGAAACCATCGAACCAAGGAGGGGGAATTTCCCTGTGCATGGGTGGTTGCATCTGATCCCCATGGGATAAACAATTCATAATAACGAATGAACGTGTAAACGAGAAGAGGAAAAAATCCGAAGAAGAATGAAACCTGGTCGCTGCTCTTCTGAAGAATGCTAACCAAAAGCATCCTGTTCTCAGCGTCCTGCCATAACCTGAAAAAACGGAAAACAAAAAGACCTCAGCTATCTGGGCCTGATATCAGCGGAAGGGGCGAAGAAGAAAAGAACACTAACCGTCCGGCGATGTAGAGGGAGGCGAGGCAGGAGAAGAAGGCCATGACGATGAGGGATCTGCTGGAACCAAAGGAGGAGGATGACGATCTGGCGTGGGATCGCCACCTCCTCTCGTGCCTCAGCGAACTCCCCAGACTCATCCCGTTGGCCTCCATCTCCCCTCCCGTGGGGAGATCTGACTTCCGAGAGAGATCGAACCGGTTCGGTCTCTCCCAGAAAAAGAAGAAGGATCGCCCCTGAGATGGAACTCCCTTCTTCGTTCTCACCACAAAATCAACCCCTAATTTCAGAGGTGGAAGACAATCCTTCCCTTCTTCTTCCTCTTTCTTCTTCTCCTCCCTGATTTTGAATTGCACGATCCGCGCATGAAGAGCACGAAGGATTCGATTGCCGGGAAAACAACGCCCCCTCGGGGACAATCTTTGTTTTCGGTTTTGTCTGGAGCGATCCCCCACCTATACGCATTATGACAAAATGGGTCTTATCTTCTAGCGAATTTCAACGTTCCTTCCTGCGTGTATTTCAATTTGACTGTAAAGGGTGTTGCACCATACGATATATATATATAAGCAATTTTCGTGGTATCCAATCAAAAGGACATTTTGGTAATTTTATAAGGTAAAAATATTCCAAAAATAAAATGATCTACTTAATTATCAAGGGCATTTTAGTCATTTTAAATCATAACGTGTGGTCCACTGTTAGAGAACATTACTTATAACATGCTCACATATATGCATGACTATGACTACTGTTTAATTTAAAAAAGTAGTTTTAACCATAGTTTACTATAAAGAAAAAAAGAATATGTACATATCTTGTATTTTACAACTATATCTACATTTGCGTGCGAACAACGATATGACAATAGGTTCTCAATTGGCTAATATAATTTGGTTTGAAAAGGTCGACAATTTTATTTTTATGTCATGGTTTTAGAAAAGGGCCTTTCAAATTTTACAACCTTTATGTTGAGATTTTTTTTTTTAAAGATTTGCGATTTATCATGCAAAACAACTTTTCCTCGATTTCTTATACAAAATTTCATGTTTATTTTTCCAGTGAGGGATAGGCCTTCCTGTTTTTTATTAACCAGAATATTTACAACAAAAATTCAAATCATTCTCAGGATGATTTACTTTACCAAAGGGATAGTTGACAGAGATCCCAACAAACCTGACCCATAACACATTCTTTATATCATTTATCACCGGAGCATAAAAACAACATAATGCAAGCTTCAACTGGGTGGTTGTTGATACGACAAAATGTAAGATGTGCCCATGCACAAAAGGCCCAACCCTTTCTGTTGCACTTTTGATGGCTTTGTCTAGTACATCTTTCCAAGTCCCATTGTTAGATTGTACGGCTATTGTTTGTTTGCTCATTAATATTGATTTTGCCTAGGCATTTATTCAAAACCCAGTTTTGAGAGAACACCCTCACTTCTTTGGACCAATAGCAAACTCTGAGAAGGCATCCTCCATTGTTGTTTCTAATCAATCCTGCAACACGGCAAATGTCTTCTCTATGCCAAGATGCAATGTGAATGTTGTATCCAACTCCTTCTTGGAAGCTCCAATTTGCTAACACGATGCCTTGCGTAGCCAAATTTCCACTCTTTGATTATTCATTCTATTGTGGTTTACTTTCTTGCATTGTTCTTTGTATGATTCTCAAAATCTAGACCAGTAGGCACCAACACTTGTTCATCATCATGTTTCGCTTGTTCCTCAACTACCACAAGAACCAAATAACCATGTGAAAAGTTGTTTTTCATATGTTTGCCACAGTTTCCTTTTGAATTTCCTTTTGCACCATCAAATGAAATGTTGTTTAATGGTGTGATATCTCAAAATCTTTTACTTGAATTTAGCTGCAATGAACTACCATAATATTTTAGAAGTCGGGCAACCAAAAGACAAGTGGCTTTCATCCTCCTCATGTTTGTGGCACATGACACACGTTGATGCTAGCTGCAATGCTAGTTTTTTGAGTCTGATTTCAATCATGGTTCTACCTTGACATCCAATGTAGGGAATCCATTTTTTATCCAAGTGTATTGAAGCCACTTTTCAGTTTCCTTGTGTAGCCTTATATTTTCCCACATCCATTTTCAAGAGATGGGAAGAGTGTTGATTAGCCCAGACGAGCGCATCTTTTTGGGTATCCACGATGGTCAACATCACGATATCAGGTATCCATCCACTCACTTTAGCACGCAGCTCTTGATTAGGTCCAAGGATAAACTCTCTAACAGTGTATCTAGGATTGATTACCTCAAGAAGAAGGTCATTTACATCAATCAGCTTTGTTAGAGGCCTACCTGCCCAATTGTCAATCCAAAATTTAGCCGTATTGTCATATTTAATTTGCCAACAGACTTGATCTTTGATTTGCTTCTATGATCTTTGTTAACTTTTATAAATCTCTCCGCACTTTTGTTTTCCCTCGTTTTTGTTTTGTTTGGGAATTGATTTTGCTATCTGTTTATTATATTTTCATGTCCTATAATTGCCACCCAGTATCTCCAAATGCAAAATCTCATTCAAATATTTTTATGTTCACTCTTAACTACTAATATTTATTCATTAACTATTACTAAGAGTTGATTGAAAAAGTAAGAAATGATAAGATTGTCAAAATATTATAGAGTGCACTTGTTTGTAAAGTAGTTGATTTTGGTACAAGCCATAATTACCTTCACATCTTTTAAAGTACATGGCTTTAATATATTAAGCAAAACACAAGACATTTATGCTTATGAATTATATTCATAGGTATCACAGGAGATGAGAGACCCACCATCAAAATGCATGCTTTGTATCTAGCAGGAAAAAGATAGTCAAATTATTTGCTTATTATACTAATAAAATCATGTCATCATTTACATACAAAGAACTAATTGGATCTTTCTTATGTTTATCTTTATGTAAGATCAAGTAAGAATCAAACAAGGGGTTTTCATTCTTTCATGTTAAAATGAAACTCATACAAGTTCAAAGAAGTGGTTTCTTGTTCACACTTCTATACAAGATCTACCAAAAACTAAGGTAGTGTTTGATACACGAGAATTCCATTGTAGCAAGCGAATAATATTTCAAAATTTAAAAAAAATTCCTGCGTATCAAACGCGGAAGACCGTTATGGTCGATTTCGGAATAATGTTTCCGAAATAATGTTTCCACCCAGAAGGGTGGAATAATGTTTCCTGTTTTTTTTTTCTGCCCGTTGGAGCAGCGTCATCCGTCGTCGTCTTCCTCTCCTCACGCACAACGTCCATCAAGCGTCTTCCTCTCCTCACGCACAGCGTCTAGCAGAAGAAGGGGAAAGAGGAAAAGGGAAGAAAGGGGAAAGAGGAAGAAAAAAGGGGAAAGGGCATCGTCCGTCGCCCAGCACCTCACGCCCAGAACCGTCGTCGTCTTCCTCTCCTCACGCCCAGCGTTGTCTTCTTCCTGCACAGCGTCGTCATCTCACCAGCGTTGGGCATCTTTGCAGGCCAATCTTTTGCTGCCAAGTTTTGTTCGAAGATAGAAGGCAAAGATTTCTGTTGCAGTTAATGTTGGATTTTCACTTCCTTCTTATGCTTCTTGTAACGATTTTGCTACTTAAATCTGCAGATGAAAGGGAACAAATCTCTAAGGCAGATTCTGATAAGTTCAAGTCGATTATCAATGAAGTTGAAAACCTGCACTAGTTAGGTATGCCAAATTTCTAAATGATATTCCTCCGATCAGTAAGTAAATCTCTATACCTTTTCGGAGGAGCAGCGTTTAAAGCCGTTAATGATTGATTGTGTATGAAGCTACTTTCAGTCATTATGGTTGTATTTCTATATATGATTTCAGAGGAACATTTTTAGTTGCAGAGGAGGTGCGATCTTTAGAATGTCAAACAAATGTTGTTTCTCTGAGCATTTTCATTCTTTCCTTATGTCATGTTTAAACGTTTGTTGGAAGACAGACGGGAAAGGGCTTCGAATTGCCACTAACTACCTTATCTGATTGCTTCTCCACTGTTTGCCTAATTTAAGGAGTGAATTCATTGTCTTGAGGAATTGTTACTAATTGGAGGGAGATGAGTACTAGGATAATTGGCTTCTGAAAACTCTCTTTGAGGCAAATGAAACAAGAAAATAGAGTTTTGGCTTTCATTGTAGGTCCTATATTCCGAAAGTTGGAGATGTGAAGATTTGTAGTACGGGGCAGGGATTCGAATGTGAGAGCGTCGGTGTGCCCATTTCGTGCATTTGCTGAAGTGGAATAGTAACTCCAAGCTTGGCGTTGGTGGGTTTCCTAATCTAAACATAAAGATCAAGCTTGATAGTCAGCCTAGTTTCTTGTGCATTACTTATTTGGCAATTCCATGGTACTTGTATAAAGGCACGAATCTTGTCTCACAAGAGATCTAGTAGACATGATCAAAGTTACATTTTGTTTATGCTTCTTATTGTTAGTGAAATCATAATTGTTAGTGAAATCGTAATTACTTCTTATTACCTCTTGCTCAACTATTTGTTTTTTGGGATGCCCATATTGTTAGTGAAATAGATTGGCGTAGAGGTTGCCACTTTGTGTTGGTTGGTGTTCTAGAAGTGTCGATTTCAATTATCCTTTTGCACCAGTTTACTAATGGTAGCTTTTGTCTTTTTGTCAGCAACTATGAGCTCCGATAATAGTGACTGCAAAGTCCACTTTAATGGTGCCTTTTTGCATTCCCAGATATTGAATGCCTTTGCTTTTGCATTTTTGACATTTTTGAATAGATCAGTTCTAGATAGTGATGGCTTTAGTTGCCTTACTGCAACTTGCTGACAATTTGCAAATGTCTTTGAAGATTATTCTGAAAGAAAACATAGACTTGTCACACCGGTTCGAGCCACTTTCAGACATGGTGATTTTGTTGTTCAAACTTAGCTATTTGCAAAATTGATGGTTACTTCTTGGGGGCTAATTTGGTTCTGGTTTAAATCCATCCTATAGATATTGGGCAGTTGTCAATCGAGCATTGGTTAGGGATGCATTTCAAGTACTTGATGAAGAAGGACGTGTGAAAGATACTGCGGTATGTTCTTGGACAGGAAATGCGGTTTGAGGTTTCTTTTATTTGGTGATCTCATACGTTTGGGAAGACTATCGGTGCATTAATCATGATCTGGGTTTATGGCCAATTCTGGATAGTGGATATTGCCATGATTAAGAATTTGAGGCTTTTTCATTCTCCTTGTGTGTCTTAACAACTGTCAACTCTACGTGAAATTATGCAGGGTCAGTTTAAAGTGCCCTACTTGCAACCTTTTTCTTTTATTTTTCCCCTTATTGATCATAAAATTTGTTTCATGTGTTCCATTTACGAAACTTTGAATCTAATATTCAACACGTGCATCCTGTTTTAGTTATGACTTCCAACACCACAAGGTTTGGAGCTCCAAGCCTTTGTTAACTATTGGATATCTGTAGATAACTATATAAACATAAAGATTGCTGATTACATGTTTGCTATTGAAGAAACTGTAGAGATCATGGGTGGTGTTGTGGTAATAGTAAAATTGATGGGCCTCTTGGACTTCATAATATGTGGTATAGGTACCATTATATTTGCCAATTTATGTGTACGTATGTGTTGTTGTGTTTAGGAACTCATGCATGCATACTCTACGTGTATTGGTGTATATAACATATATGTGTATTGGTGTATGTATACTCTACGTGTTGGGGTAGCTGATGATTGTGTTTGGAACCATCTATAGGAGTAGAAGAGAATTTCCTAGAATCGGTGCCTGATCTTCAGAACAAGATGTACATGGTTGTTGATGGCTATCCTTGTGTTCGACTTCTAAACATTTTTGGTGAAATTGGTTGTGCAAGTAAGTCTTCAACAACTCTCATTATATTTTTCATTTTTTCTTTTGCTATATTTTTCTAGTCACTTAGGCTAAAAGGGAATGTGAGCATGATAATCTTTCATAAGGACAAAGGGCCGTTGATGCTTTTTATAAGTAAGAATGCTTCTGCTTGTACAGATCCTCATCGTGTGAAGGTTGTTGCACCCATCGTGAGGTTCAAGAATGACATGTTTAAGCTCGTTTCACCTTCTGCCGTTTTGGTTCCACCAGACAAAATGGAAGACTTTTTTAACAAGTACTGCTTTTTACTGGTGATTGTAAGCCATTTTTTTTTATCTTGAGAAAAGCATGTTCCTGATGTACCTCTTGCTTATGGTTCTGCCTTATTATGCTTTACGCCATGCTAAAAAATGCATCTTTTCCAAGCTTGCTAGCTTAACCCATTTCTTTTCATGGATTTACTGTGCAATGTCCTGTAAATTTATTCACTGATTTATTAATCATTATTTTCGGGAGATTAAACTAATCTGGTTACCATGCTTAATGCTAAACCATTATCTGGAAACATATAGGAGCTGTGACCCAGGAATCTCATCCCTTGAGGTCAATTTCTGTACCCTTAGTTGAAAAGATGCAAGCACTTATATATAAACTGTCTCCTGTAAATTAAAGTCTATCTCTTTCACTGAAATAAGACAAGGAAATTAGTTTGTGCTGTCGGAGATATAGATATCCGACATCAGCACAACAGGCATTCTGTACACTCGTTTGTTTTGGCTGGAAGAAGTGAAATAACCTTGCAGAACACCTTCCTATCCATCAAGGTCTCGCATTATGCCTTATATATATGTACATACCTATGCATGCACATGCCATTATGTTGATAAAAATGTTATTTTTTGTCACGGTAAGCCATCTTTGAAGTTTGAACTATTTTTGTCTCATAAGGTGCTTACTTGCTTGTTTTGACAAGGAAATGCATGTCATTTTTTATCTTTTGGCGTAATTATTATTATTATTTCTGGGTAGTGCTTGATTTCTGTATTCATCATGTGTTTAAGAAACTATATAAAGATTATGTAAATATGAAAATATGTTTCCTTATTATCAAACACAGAAATATATTTCTGGAAATATATTTCTGTATCATCAAACACAGAAATATATTTCGAAATATATTTCTGGAAATATATTTCTCAGTCATCACACACACACCAAAATGAGAATCAGAAAGATTTTTCTCATTCCTTTATTCCAGAAAATATATTTCCAGAAATACTAAGAGGTGGTTCTTTGTGTTTCTATGTTAGACTTGCCATAAGTGAATAAAGAACATTTGCTTTTTTTGTTAGAATGTGATACATACAAGTTTGAAGAAGTGAACCTTTGGTATTGTTGGACATATGGTCAACGTCCATGTTTTATATATAGACAAATATTTTCATTTTAATTATCTCATCTAAGTGCTCTCATTATATGTTTCATTCAATTCCTTTCCTTCACTTCATCTAAATACTTTAATTAACAGGAGATTCTAAAGCAGTTGATTACTGTGACATATAAAAGTTAGATGCAGAGAAAGGAATTCAAACTGTATAACAAGTTTCATCAAAGATAATTGAATCTGTGTAATGTAAAACATATTGTATTTAATAGCTAAATATATGTAAGAAGTAAGAACTTTATTGAATTTGTACTATAAATCAATGGTACAGTTAATGGAAGGATTAGATATCCATATGAGGAAATGCAAATATTTGTATAAGACATTAGATGATTCCTTCGGATGAATGATTCATTATTGATTTTGTCCAAAATGTATTTTTAGTATCATCATGAGGAATCTACATCTTCTATATTGCAAAAAAAAAAAATTACATTAATATCAAGACTTTAGAGATTATCCATGTCATTTGCTTATTAAATAGTTTAATGCAAAATGAAAAACTTTTAAAGATTTCACTTGTTTGATAAGTAATTTAAGAATTAGGTCTTCATCCAAATGATTAAGCAGCGAAAGAGAATCTAAGAGATCGAGAGATAGTGAGTTGATAGACCAAGGCTGACGTCTCAAATTTTAGGATGTTTTATCACTCAAAGTAAGTTGTTGGTGTAGGTTGTCATGTTTTAGATCGTTACCAATGTCAACATATATCTTCAATGCTGGTTTTTGACTGATGAATCAAACTTGACCAAAAAAAAGTGAAATGAACCAGTTTCATCTATGATTGATAACAAAACTATGTAAGATTAGTAACATATTTAGAAGAAACTATATTGTCAATAAAAGTGCATCAAATATATCCATGCAAATAATCATACAAAATGAATGTTCTACAAACTTTAATCGTGGATAATACTACAAGCAGTGTGCATTCTCACATATTCCTATGCTTATTGTCAATTTAAGTTGACAAAGTGCTATAGTACTTTGCCCTCGTAGATATTGTTATTCTTGTTCAAACTTTAGGACATATTTTATAGAAACTCTTATACAAGTCAACCAATGTTAAATTGGCGTTCTCAGATAACGATATATGCACAATTGATGGAATAAAATGATGCATGATTTTTTTAGCGTGTCACATGTTTTAGGGTTAGTATCTTACAAGTGGTCTGTTTGCATAAGTGGACATGTCAATGACTCTTCATGTTTCTACTAATAGTGATTTTTTTTTTTTTAATTCCATTAGCAATGATATTTTATTGTTCTACATATCATAGTTTCTATTTTGTGTGATTCTCATACAATCAACCTCACTGCGATGGTAAAAAAAGTTTAACATGTTTTTAATTAGTCTTTCCAATATTCTTTATATAACATATTTACATGTACTTGTGTATATTTGTAGGTTCAAACTCACAAAGGAAAAAGTCATGGGGGGTATTGTCGATGTTTAATAATTGCAAATATGTCGATGATAAACAAAGCTTGTTTTTTTTTAAACTTGGAAGTTATGTTTTAGAGGGAAAACTTACACAAAGCTTGTTTTTTTTCATTTGTGGATAGTTTGTTATTTTAAAAAACTAGTTTTATTATTTCATTGCTTACAGATTCTCTATATTATTTTATTTTAACACTTATGGGACAGGGACCTAAGATCTAATGCCGCTAATGGCATTTGAAAAAAAACTTCATGTATGGGAACACTGCATTGATGTTGCTAAACAATACAAAAAAAGGTTGATAACTTTGAATCTTTTATCATAACATGCAAGACCCCACCTGAGATTCTGATAAATAATATTGACTCCCACTACAAATTAACTTTCTTCTTTTAAGTTCGTGTTTGAAAAGATATCTCACCTTTTCATGTAAGAATATGCCCACTTTAAACATATGTCACAATGGTACGGGTACGGGGATACGGGTACTGATATGGTGTCTTTGTAAATCTTGGTAAGGGTACGACGACTATTATATATAATTAATTCAAAAAAATTGACAAAAATGTTCATTTTCATTTTGATAAAAAGCTTCAAACAAAGAAAATGCCAACAAAAAGGGGCTACTAATAAATAAATTAACAAAGTTTTATCTTGGTTAATGAGGCTTCTTATGTTAATAATTATGCGAGTAAAAAAAAAACAAAAAAAATGAAAAGATAAGTCATTTCTTTTTACTTTTTAGTTATAATACAGTTTGGATCTGGTTCTGACCCGAAACTATATCCAAACCTACCGAGCCGTACCGCCATACCAGTACAGATACTCCACCAAAAATGATGTGACATAGCTTTAAACACATAATTCATACATATCTTTAAAATTATTATTGGCACTCATAACATTTAAAGGACCCTAAAAAATATTATGTTTTTGAAAGATATGTTTCTTGACATATACTATAAGATCACCATATTTTTGTTGGAAAATTTGTTGTTTGATTATAGATATTTAATAAATAATATATGTATATAGGATTTTTCAGTGATTTTTTTTCACAGGATTAATAAAATTGACAAAATGTTTACTAAGAATATGCTTTCACTAAAAATTACGTTTGCATAGTTGACACATTTCCAATCATGGGAAAGTTAATTTCAACGATAAGGGGGATTTCCCAGCACCCCATTTGATCCATCTCTTACTTTTACATATAAAGGAAGAAATTAGCCTTTACCCGATTCGACAGAATCAAGTCTAATGTGACCAGATCCAAATTCATCTCGTATTTTTCAAACAAAATTCCGATTTAACTAGATATCAGATTCAACATCAACCTGTAACGGGGTTGAATATTTATCGGATCTCAATTGAAAAGTCAGGCGTAAGTCCAAATTCAGTTATAAATCTGCATTGCATATTGATTCCAGATCTGGTCCGAAGTTGGATCCAAATCGTGTCTTGGATCCGTGTCCGTGTGAAGTGGGATGGCAGCAGACCGCGTCCCCCGTCCTCGACCCGAACATTCCGTCCCAATATTCGAATCTTTACGGGCAACGCAGTCTCCCCGGCATATCGGGCCGACTGGACGCTTTCGATTGGTCCACGTAATGGGAGTCATTGGGCCCACGGTGTCTCCCTTATTCGGCATTTCTGACGGACTTCAAAAAGGGGGCGTCGGTTCCTTCGCATGCTGTGGTGGGACGCAGTCAACGGAGCGAGGAGGCGGGTGCCAGGTAGTCACGCCCGGCCGCATCTCGTATTTTCCGGCGGTTCGTGACCGGCGGGAAGGAAGGAGAGCGGGGAGGGGATGGTGATGTCCGTCGCGTCGCCGAGGAAGTCGGTTAGGGAGACGGTGTTCGAGAGCGTGCTGGGCCACCACAGGTGCGCCTCCTCGGCCTCCCTCGCCTCTTCCTCTTCCTCCCATGGCGGCTGCTCCGACGACGAGAACGACATGGAGATGGTGCAGCTGGGCGCCGAGCGCACCAAGAACGTTCTCATCCTCATGAGCGACACGGGTGGCGGACACCGGGCATCCGCCGAGGCGATCAAGGATGCCTTCCGCTTGGAATTCGGCGACGAATACAGGGTAATTTTGGCCCCTTCCCAACCCATCCTCCTCCTCTGTATCTTGCCATATGTTGCGCCGGGATGGGATATTTCATATTTGTTAGTTTTGCAAGTGGCCAGTTATCGAAGCTCTTCTTTCTCTTGCTTGTCCTCTTTGAGGCGATTCCATGTTCCCAGATTGATTTTTGTCTGGAACTTGATCGGTGTTTGTTTCTGGTTTGCCTGGTTTGCGGTGCAAGTTTTTTCTCTCGTGGGTAGGATCTGCTCATTTTGATAACCATGTCTTTTATTAATCGAGATTTAACCTAAAAATGTCCTTTTTCTTATTCTTCTTCGTCGTCGTCATCGATCTTGTTGTGCTCTTTGATTAGTTTTCTAGTGCCTAGATTTGAATTGTCTGTCTCTGGAGTCTCGTTCACAATGAGTTCGGAGTCTTCTTTTCTCTTGAACTTTGTGATTTCTCTTTCTCATCACAATGAGATCTTACACGTTTTTATGCTGGTATCTGCCGTGCATTCTATAAGCTTGTCCAAAATTTTTTGGTTCATCCAGAACTTGTTCCTTTTCTGGATTTGGTAGCCAGATCTTTGCAGTTGAATGAGGTAAGAAGGACAGTTAGAATGAATAGTTTTCACCAAGTGCTGTCTAGTTCGAAACTAGCGAGGTTATCCCCGGTTTGGCCACCGGAAAGGAAAGAGGAAAAGACTGAGAATTCTGAAATTTTCTCAAGCTATAGCGTTTTTTACCAATTGATTTCTTAGTTCTCATGATGTACCGATTTGTTTTCGGTGAACTTCTTGATATCATGATCGAAGGAGTGATATTTTTGGGGCTTGATTGGTACCTTGGTTCTTTATTTACCTGTTTTGGGATGTTCAGGTGTTCGTAAAGGATGTCTGGAAAGAACACACGGGTTGGCCATTGAACGACATGGAGAGATCATACAAATTCATGGTGAAACATGTGCAGCTCTGGAAGGTCGCATTCCATAGCAGCTCGCCTCGCTGGGTTCACTGCCTCTATCTTGCTGCGTTTGCTGCAATTTATGCCAAGTACGTTTTTCTGTTGGTTTCCAAGTCGAGGAAGTCCCTTTACTAGTTATGATACCTTGACTTTGTGGACATCTAAAAGGCATATGGCAAAAGTCTACTTAGCTGTTCTGTAATAGTTGTCGTTGATTGGTGTCTACCCGTTACTTGGTGCTCTGAGCTATTTAACGTGATACGTGCAAGAAACCCTTTATCTTTCACTTCAGAAGTGCAAAACTTCATGTCTCTACTCTTAACCGAAGCTTATTTGCGTAACAGAAAGGTGGAGGCTGGTCTAATGAAGTACAAGCCGGATATCATCATTAGCGTGCACCCTCTTATGCAACATATTCCTCTTTGGGTGCTCAAATGGCAAGGCCTTCATGAGAAGGTGGTTTTTGTCACTGTAATTACAGATCTCAACACTTGCCATCCGACATGGTTAGCATCTTTCCTTGAAGAGTTTGTACTGTTAACTGCTATTAATTTACTGCATGATGCAAGTTAGTAATAATTCCTCCGTAGCATTCAGACTTAAACTGATGAAGTATTTTATGCCTGATGTGATTACAGGTTTCACCCCGGGGTGACGAGGTGCTATTGCCCATCAGAGGAAGTATCCAAGAGAGCATTGCTAGACGGGCTGGAGCCTTCCCAGGTTTGTGTTTACGGTCTGCCCATTCGCCCATCCTTCTGTCGAGCAGTTCTCTCAAAGGTTTGTCGCACTCCATTTCAGCTAGATTCTACATCTGACACTTGAAAATCAATCATGTTTGATTTTATGAACCATCCTGTGCAGGACGATTTAAGAGTGGAACTAGAAATGGACCAGCAACTGCCGGCTGTGCTTTTGATGGGAGGTGGAGAAGGCATGGGTCCAGTCAAGAAAACTGCAAAGGCACTTGGTGAAGCTCTCTATGATGAATCCCTTGGTAAACCTATAGGACAAATTGTTATAATTTGTGGACGAAATCAGGTCCTTGCCTCTTCACTGAACTCAATTGAATGGAAGGTCCCGGTAAAGGTAGGATGCTTTGATTCTTTATTTTCTTGCTGAATTCGGATGTTGGAATCAACATATACTTTGGATTTAACTAATCTTAAGCATCACTTTTCTTGTAGATTAGGGGCTTCGAGACACAAATGGAGAAATGGATGGCAGCTTGTGATTGCATTATCACTAAGGTAACCACTAGTTCCTGGCTTCCGTTTCTCCCATAGGTTGGTCTCTGCAACTCCATTTAATATTCTTGTCTTTGTTGATCTGAATTTTCGTAGGCTGGACCTGGCACCATTGCTGAAGCTTTGATCCGAGGACTACCAATAATCCTCAATGATTTCATCCCAGGGCAGGTGAGCTAATATTTAGTTCTGGAACACTTATTTTCTTGGAAATTGGGGAAAAAAATTATTCGTGAAGTTTCTTAATTTGAGATAACTGCAGCTCGCTGGTGCATACAACTGCAAATATTCAGTCGCTATATATATTTTTGAGAAACTTTTTAGAAATCCTTATTTTTCTCAAAATGAACATGCTCCGGTGAGAATATATTTACATCCTCATGTTGGGATCATTCTTTTTTGAATTTGAAATATTCAAGTACTATAAAATTCTAAATTGAGGTAAGGAAGATGCTTTCATGTACATGTTTCCTTTTCAGAGAACAAATTTTTCCTAACATCAGTTGTTCTCAGTGATAACCTGGATTTGTAGCATAAAATGATCGCTGCAATTTATTGTTCATATAGGACAAAACATTCTATGTGTTGGCTTATTTTTCTCTCTTGAGTCTTGCAGGAAGTTGGCAATGTGCCGTATGTTGTGGACAATGGAGCAGGAGTGTTCTCCAAGAGCCCAAAAGAAACTGCCAATCTGGTAGCCCGTTGGTTTGGCCCTGAAGCAGAAGAGCTCAGGAGGATGTCAGAGAACGCCCTCAACCTAGCCCAACCAGAAGCAGTGTTTAATATTGTTAGAGACATCGACGAGCTTTCTCGTGGGTGTGAACCCATGTCCAAAATCAAGTATTCGTTGATGGCATCGTCGTTCTACTCTGCTGCCACATGATTCTAGCAAATTCAGTTCTGCAGGTTTGAAGAGTGTGCCCAACATGTACAGCTTGTTTAAAATCCCTTGTCTAACAGTGGCTTCAAATGCTGAAGGCAAGTCCTGTAAAATTTCCAGGCAGGCTGCCAAGGCTCTTGTAGTGTGTGCCCTTTGCAGGGCTGTAAGTTTTTTCTTGGTCAGCCTCCTTGTCAACCGGGTTGATCTCCATTCTTTGTTTTTTTGCTGGGTATTTTTTATTTGTAACAAAAAGTGCAGCGTGGGTAGTGATACATTTTTTATTTCGAGTTCCATATAACATGTGGCGGAGAAGAGTCAGCAAAGGCTGCCGCAATGTATTTGCTTTGCAGATTTAGCATTATTTCTTCGAATTACAGCTAACAATTTAATAACAGATGTTCACTGTGAGTAGGACCACGGCTGCTTCACTTATCATTCAATAATTCAACATTTCAACATTATGGAGGACAAGTCACAAGGCAGAAGCCAAAAATAAGAACCAGCCGACATGAAGCATGTGAAACTGAAGTCATTTCCATTGAACAGGACTGCATCTAACCAATCAATAAATAGTTGAGCTAAATTCCTAATTATATCATTACTTGAATGAGTTGAATCTGTATTCTGTTCTACTAAGGTTAATGCAAGGAGACAAATTCGAAACAGTTCGGCTGAAATCTATAGAAAACGACAAGTAGACTCATTTCTGTTTGGGACTGAACAGTAGCTGACACGGTGAACCTGCACCTTTCAAGTTGACAACCCTAACAGGTTTGAGAACCTCATGTTTTTCGGTCTATCTCGGAATGAGACAGGACGTCACATTGGTAACTGAATCTCCGGCCAGTTGGCGGTTGATACGACGGGACGTCGTCGATGCACGTTCATACAAAAACAAAAGAGAGAAAAAACAGGTACGCACACGCGAGTGGGGAACGCCAGCCACAGGACAACCTGTTTTCATGCACTGTGAAAACCGTTATTACATTCGAAAGGAAGAACCTCAACCCTGATCTCGACAATTCGATTTTGAACTTGGCCACTCTTACATTCGGCCCCTGGAAAGGGATGCTGTTGGATTTTGTTTTGTTCAAGTAAACTGTTAGATTGGATTTGAAGCAAACTCCAAATTTGAGAACATACCTTTCATTATTTGTAGATTCTTGCGGCAGAAGATTTCTCCAAAAATTAGTGGGAGTTTTTTTTTTTGGGTTTTTCTTGGGCACCAAAAAGTAACAGTACTTGGGTTTGACCCTACGCTTTGTGTTACCTCTTAAATAAGAAATGCATGTTAGGTATGAGTGAAATGACAATAGCACCTTCCCAAGCTTTTCCATATTTCAGATGTTGTGTAGCTAACATGGTATGCCATGCTCTTTAAGGATGTTCAGTGAGTTGAGCCAACTCGGGCTCGGCTCCAACTCTCCCGGTTAAACTTGACTTGAGCTTGATTCCACAGTCGATCGAGTTTGAGTTTAAAAATGAACTCGTTTAAGAAAATCAGCCGAGCCCAGCCCAAGCTCTTAGCCTTGGCTCGGTTAAGCAGGACTAAACTCCGGGGCCCGTTTTGCCGGGCCCCCCCAAGGAAAGAAACCGAGCCAGGAGGCCGACGTCTCTTCTGAAAACAGGAGGAGACTGGAGACCGCGACGGACCGCACGGGAAGGCGCCAATGCTTCGACTCATCGGGAGACGATGCCGTTTTCCGTCGTATGCCGGCCGGAAACCGCTGCTTCGCTCCTGCTTCACATATTCCAGCCGTCCCACCCTCCAGGCCAAGCAAGACTCCAAGACCCTAGTCCCCGCTCGCGTCTCGGAGTCCTATCGCTTCCTCTCCGCCTCCTTCTCGCCGGAGCAGCTTCTTTCTCCTTGCCGTTGGTTCTGGTGCCTTAGTTTCCACCGCCACCGCGGCATTTCTCCTCTCATCTGGTGACACCGATGGGTCGCTTCAGGATCGGTCCCGGCGATTGGTAGGCACAGAGAATCCCTTCGCCGGGTTTCCTCTGCCACGTCGGCGTTTTATGATCGGATCGTGCAAACGGGTGTTGCCGCTTCCATCCTGTGGAAGTCCCTGTGCTTTGTATTGTCTTTGGCAAACCAGAGGATATGGGAAAATGCAAATAGGGAAAAGAAGGCAGCTGGCAGAAATGAAAAATCTATTGACCTAACAGCGACGGCCTGGCCGGGCCGGACTTTAGAAGTCATAACCGGGCCCGACCCATTAAGAACTCGGGCCGGGCCGAGCTCACTTAAGTTGGACCCGATAACGAAATTTCTCGACCCAAACCCAGCCCGGTATCGATAACAAAATTTCTCGGCCCGTACCGGGCCGGCCAGGCCTACTTAAAACGGTCGGCAGGGCCCTTGACCTCCTTCTTAAATTTTAAAAACTATAAACATTTATATGTAAATTTTAAAAATTTTAATTTAACATATATAAAATATTTGAATTTTTTTTGTTTTGGCTCCCGTTAAAATTTTAAAACCATAGTTTCATTCCTGCAAAGTGCAAAGAGAAAAATTCTTAGCCAGCCCCTTCATACAATAACTATCCTTTAACTGAAAACTTTTTATGAAAAGATTGAGAAGCAAGGGGGCCTTTACAATTACTACTAAAGACTCGGGCCCCCAATAAAAGTTTCCTGAAAGGATAAAATATATAACGCGGACACGCCAACGTCATTTCCGAAAGGCGGCAATGAACATGTTGGCTTGATTAGTTTATCAGTTTACAGTGACCTGAAAGTGCACATCACCAAACACATTATAACAAATGGATAGCGTTACTTAACAGCCAATTTTTATTGGACCCCTTTTCTTTTTCAAAAAGATAGAGTGAAGGAGTTGAGGAAGAAAAGAAACAAAGATTTCAAACCAAAGTAAACACCCATATTGTTTCAATCATTGTCTTTGTCATAAAATTAAAATTATTGAAAGGGAAAAAGGTATATTATCAAGATGCGGGGTGCCGGTGCGAGTGCCAACGCTGCACATCTCAAAAAGTTTAGGTGTGGTAAGAGTATTTATTATTATTATTAATTTATTATTATAATATATTAATAATATCAACTTTGTTAAAAAAAACCTAAGGTCACACCCACGTCGCGTCGATGCGGGTGCGTTTTCTTTTCTGCCGCACCCTGGTGACTGTGGGAAAAGGAAGGGGCTAAAAACGAGGAGGTAGAATTTTTTTTTTTTAGTGAAACATTAAATATATGGTTAGCAAATTTTCAATTGACTATGTAACAATAACCCAACACTCTTAAGGCTATTCCATATAATTAGACCCAAGTTTAACTAAGTTTTAACACTGAATTAAAGTTTCAAAGACCCCACCTGCCTTACGCTGGGAGAGGGGAGAGGGAGCAGTTTGATTCGGTGTTTAAACTGAAAAACCTAAAGAAAAAAAAAGGAATCTAAAGAAATTTGGGTGAAAAAATGATGAAAAATTCTTAAAATATATTTTAAAAAGTTTAAGACTAACAAATGGCACTCTTGAAAGGCAAATTGTGAAGTATGAGTAAACCGAGAAGCTGCCCACATGTGGCTCCTTCCCTGTTGATGTAATAAGCACACATCAGCTTGATTGAGACACAAAATAAAATATCTAGAATATTTTATCTGTGCCATCCAAATCAACACAAACATTTTCAGTATGAGTAAAAGTGTCCAAACATTATTTCCACCTCAACCTGAAATTAGAATGAAAACTTGCAGTTTCAATTCACTTTTGAGTTTGATGGCATGGAATTTTAATTCTAAAATAAAAAGTGACTTGTTTAACGAAATGAGAATTAAAATTGTAGAATTCATGAATTAAAGCCTTCACTTATTGTGCCCAAAGAGAGATAAAGAAAAACTCTTAGAGTTCTGGAATCTCAATTTTATCCATTAGGATGGGTTCATAATTCCAAAATTTTGATTCTGGAATGAGCCTACAATTCCATAATCAAAATTTCAAAGTCAGAATTCTTTGTCTGAATTCCTAGGAACATTGATTCTAAAAATTCATCGATTCCAAATGAATCAAACACCCTAAAAGAAGAAACCTTAGGAAGGTCATTTTGGTTGAGCATAGAAAGCCCAAGTGTGTTTTGAACGACTTAAAAATCTTAATGCACTTTATCATATCTGGCAGAGTGGGATTGGGCAAAAACTGAGAGGAGGCAGCTGGTGGAGATTTTTGGCAAGAACAGTTGTTGAGGAACATAGTATGCAATTGCAGATTTCAAGAATGTAAGGTTGAGCACAGTGGCGGAGCCGGTGGGGCCGTCAGGGGCCTTGGCCGGCCGCCACAACCCCCTCAATTTAAAAAAAAAAAATTACATGTAAGTTTTAAAAAATTTCATTTATCCTATCTAAAAATTTTGAAAAATTATATTTCGATACTTGTTAAAATTTTAAAGCTATAATTTGACCTCCCTCGTGAAAACTTCATGGTTCTACCCTTAGCTAGCAGGTGGATCTGTGTTTCATCCCATCCCAATCATAATTACTCAGACAAGCTTGAACGGGACTGGTTGAAAATGCAACATGCAGATGATTCTGTATGAATTTGGTGATTATACTGTGTTCAAACCTTGAAATTGGACTTTGACAAAAATCTAATGTTGAGACATGAAATAGAATGTGCTTGACTAACAAACCTGGTCTGGGTATAATAAGGAAAGAAAATGATTTTCAAACTTTATACTAACTGCATGATCTGCACCATTATATCATATATGCTGGAATCCAAACAATATTTCAAATGAGTGAACCACCTGAATATTGGCAGCACCATGTATAACTTTTTCCCTCCAAATTCAATTTCATTGAGAATCTACAAGAACATGTTCTACAAACCAGATAAAATCAAGCCTTAATGTTCATTTTATTTGTGGTGTCCGCCACTTCCAAGTCAGGAAGAAGATCAGGAAGAGAAGCACATGATGGCGAGCAAATAGATAACAAGATTTAGTACACAAATGTCATGAAAGTTACAGAAAATCGATCCCTGACCTCAAGTAATTGTCATCCAACCTTGAAACTGCAACATGGATCCTGCTGGCCACGTAATGCACAGGTCGCGATTTTAGGTCACCGGAGACCAGTGCTGCCGGTGTGTCGAAGTTCACATTCCCAAAGTAACGGTTTCTTGCCGGATTTAGCGGCAGCCGTCTACAGTAACAAATAATGTGGTTTGCTGCTTCCTCTTCAGATAGGGATGGGGCTGGTAGGCGCCAGTCTTCCAATAACAAAGTTGGTAAAAATTAAACTACTTGAACAAGACACAAAAAATAGGAATATTAAAATGAATTATTAATGTGTTTCTTCTACAATCTAACCTTAACCTTAAAGAAATGAGCTTAAGAGTGATTTAGTGAAAAAAAAAACATTAAGTTAGTTATTTCTAATTTAATATTTTTTTTATAATTGAAAAATGACCTGCTTTGATAACATCAAAATTTTGATAGTATAAAAGATTCTTTTTTTTTTAAATAATTTGAACTAAAACATGATGATATAAAATTAGTAATTGTAAAAACATTAAGGCGTCCACATTTTGTTAAAACAATTTTTAACACAAATTGAAGAGGCCCGAATTTTATCTCTTGCTCATTATATATATGACAGAATTCAAATCTGTTAGATGCCATATGCTTAAAATAAAATATTCAAGTTCATACTGTTTTTTTAGCGGCAAATTCTTAAGTTTTAGTCACTCAATATCTAGCCGGAACACACACACACACACACAAACACACACACACACACATATATATATATATATATAGATTTGGTTTTGGATGCTGTAATACTTATTTTAATGTGCGGTCATCAGGTAGAAGACAAAGGTTCCACGGAAATTTATGGTAGTGTAGGAACAACAATTCACTTCCCACCCATGTAGCAGAGCATCTAAGATGGACGCAAAGCAGTCAGAATAAACTATAAGGGAAAGAAATCGAATGCCACAACACATGAAAGCACGTAACTCTGTCATCTGTATGTCTGATATTTGCCACAACCCATGTAGCCGAGCTTCTGTTCTAGATACAAAAATACTGCGCTGATCAAGAGCATTCAATAAAAGCAAAAAATTGAACTTCCTGGCTGGTTCTTCCGAAGTTTCCCAAATTTGAAGCAACCGACTGCCACTAAAAACCGCATCCAATAGAAAGTCAGTTTCTTGGCAACAGGTTTGAGAGAGAAGGAACACCCTGGCTTCGCATTTGCTCCTGAGCTCTTTGCATTTCTTCAGGATCTGACAACAATGCAAACATCTATTAGAATAGATACCAGCAGTCAGATCATAGAGAAAATGTGTTTTTGGTACATGTGGATTACCCAAGTTCTCCATTAGTTTGGGCAACAGAAACACAGCAACCAGCATAAAACCCACCATGAGTCCCATTGGACTTTTCAAAAGAGATAAAATGGAGAAGGGTTCTCTTTTCTGCAAGACAAGATGGACGTGAAAAAATGATTTCCAGGTAAATTTTAATCATAATGCTAAGAACCTTTCTTCTTTGGGAACAAATTCACCTCATAATAATATTCCTCTCTTAAAGGTTCAAGCACCAGCTCGTTCAAACTCCTCCTGGTTTCTGTCAGAGTTGCTTGAACCTTACCAGGATTCCTAGCACTAATATCCACACGTACCTACGTAAAATACCTCTCATTAGCAATTTCCATACAGTAAACAAATAAAACTAGGAAGAAAGAACTACTAACCGGAGAAAAGAAATACCCTAGAGCTGCAACTTCAATCAGATGCGTTCCAGCAGGCACACCATGGCTTTTCTTCAAATCAAGGAGTAATCAATTGAACCAGAGGTAAATCATACAATCTTGACACAATTTAAAGTTGCTGCTGTGAATCATATCTGTTTACATGGTCTGGAGTCTGGACGCATCACACTATTTGCATGGTCTAAGGTGGGCACTAATTTGCTTAGGCAGAGATATACGTCAAGTTGGCTATTGGCCAAGATGGTAGCAAAAAGAGAAAGATGAAAGAGCAGATAGAGAGGGAGTTTCATACTCAGATTGTCATTGGCTCCCATTTTGAACATTCGACAGGTCATACATGAGACACAATGGGGATAAATCCCCCGTGGTGCAAGCCCGATGACATGTTTGAAGACTTTGAACACTTCAAATAATCAGAAGATAAGAATAAGACACGTGCTGGCCCCTATGATAGATTAATCAACAGTATATTATTACCATAGACTCTTAAAGAAATGACATCTAAATGTGCTGCTTGCTGCAAACTGGTCGCTTAAAGTAATGAACAGAACTTGAATCACAAGTTTGCCCAAGATCAAAGAAGAAATGTGAGACTGCAGAAAATATCTCATGTAATCAATGACACAGCCGGTCGGTAGATGATATACCATGTGATACAGTACAGACACATATATCATACACAAGACCTATTAGGTATACCATCACAAAACCACATCACAAGAATCATGAGAAAACATTGTCGAACGGAGCAAAGAAAAGGATACAAAGAGAAGAAACCATCTGGTCTGACAAAAGTAACTTTCTCGCCACCATTCAAGATCACTTTGACATTTGAGATTTTTCCTAGAAGGCTAATGCTTTGTGCCCCTGCAACCACAAACAACTTCACAGTGAGTTCTTACTTGGTTTTTGTGTCCTTTAAGATGAAAACATAGACTGCATATAAAGCAACAGCAGGAGGAGAAAAAACATGGTCACTTTAAATACTGTTTCCAGAATCCTCTCCATGGTCACCAAAACAGCTCTATAGTAATATCAAAATACTGTTTTAGTATTCAGAGCAAAATATTACTTTGTCACCAAAGAAGACACTCCTGTTCTCTAAAATAAATCAAAGCTGACACCTGATATGTGATTCTCATCTTCATGTTTAAAGCATGTTAAAAGGCTAGTTATAGTTCAAGTTTATTTAGCTCAGAGAGTGCAGGAAGGAGTGCTCCATTTTATAGTTGAATTTGTGGTTAAGACATCAACAAATCATAATCAAGAGTCAATTACACAAAAACTTGACGTTCAGTGGCTAAATTTAAGACTCCCATAGTGGAACTAAATATTATGTTCAATGAAATAATACTTCATGGTGGAGCTCTAAGATAGACATCCTCTCTTTGGCCTTTGAGATTGCTGACAATTCAATGGAAAGCTGCAAGATGGTATAAGTTTGAAGCTAATGCATAAGACAACAAATTTTAATACAATCTATGGGAGACATACTTCCCCAATAGTATTTTACTGTTATTTCTTCTTTTTCCCATTTTTCTTCTTCTCCTCCTTTTTTCTTCTCATCTCCTTCCTTTTCTTCCTCCGCCTCTTTTTCTCTTATTTACCGTTTTGGCCCACATAAGCACCATCTGATCATTGTGAAGGTCCACCACTTAGCCTATCTAGAACTTCCAAGTTCCAACTACCAAGTTTGTGAAATCATAAACTATAGGACTAAGAATAGTAAAACAGGAAAACATAAAGAAGTTAAATCTTCAATAGGGAATTCCATGGTACAAGCCAAACACCAGATTTGGTTAAGCATGGGGCCGAAGGCATACAATGGCCCTTTGAATGTTTAAAGATTCGCAACCCATTTTCTTAAAAGCTACCTCTGACCACCAAGAGAAAAAAAAAAAAGTTGATATTAAAAAGAAGGGTTCCTTGAGAAGATTTTGCCTCTTGAAAATTTTATGTCCGGAAACGTGGTCGACTTAGGGTGGTGTTGGATGGACATGGTTGTCACATTTTTCTTTTTTCCAAGTTCCTTTCAGAAAATGTTTTCTTTTAGAAACTAAAAAAAAAAACCTTGTGTTAAGAAATTAAACCATGTAAAGAAGAACAAGAATAGGTGAGAGCAACTAACAGGAGTTTTTTTATTTTTTTTTTCCCTCTTTAACAGCAGGCTTCTATGATGTTAAACCCAGAAACTATTTACTGGGGAAATAAATGGAAGGCTTTCTAGCCTATTCCAATAACTGGAATGCATGTAGAAACATCCAAAGGAGAGAGCACTAGCACACTAAGAGGAATATTAACAAAGTTAACAATGCCATGCCCATGACCATCAAACCATCTAGGAATTGACCATGAATCTCTCAAGACACCTCCACAACAACATACTCCCTTTTTTATTCTTTCCTTCTTGTATCATCCTTTACATTTCACAGATTGATCAGCTAATTTAAAAATACCATGCAAACTAAGGATTAGTTAAGAACAATTAGCAGAGGAAACAATGACCTTAAGGATGTAAAGTTATCCTTCAACAAAAGAAGCAAACCTAAGACTTCAATACTAGATCAATAAAATTTTAACTATCTAGTCTTGAAATTCACTTTATAAATGTAAGAACTATGTAGCTGAAACTTGAAAGCACTACGCAGACCTAAGTGGCCAACCCCACAGAAAGGCCGACGTGATGCCTAGGCAGCCCCTAGCTGGTCCCATTCAACACAAAGAAGAGGAAAGGAGAAACAGAAAGAAGAACGAAAAAGAAACAAAGAAGACAAGAAAGAGATGAAGGGGAAAGCTGGGAAACAATGACCTTAAGGATGTAAGGTCATCCTTCAACAAAAGTAGCAAACCTGGGACTTCAATACAAGATCAATAAAAGTTTAACTATCTAGACCATGTCACATGAGCAATGAGGTGCGGGTGCGGATGTGGGTGCCGGCACGGTGTATCCCACAAAATTTGGGTGCAAGGGTGTGGCGAGGCCGCGAGGGTGTATATAATATATATATATAATATACATATATATATATATATAATATATATATATATATATATGTATTCATAATATATATAACTTTAGTTTGTTTCTTAGCTTAATCTGCTTGTTTTTTTTTTTTTACTTTTGTTGCTGTACATAAAGAAAGAAAGGGACAAAGAGAAGAAAGAAATAATAGAAAATATTTTGAACAGACATAAAAAAGGATGTGGTTGGGGTGGTGTTGGAGCCGCACCCGTATCAGCTCCAGCACCAACACCAATGTAGTGTCGACATGGGAGCAGCTCCTTTTTTGAAGAATCTGTGTGACATAGGTCTTGAAACTCAATTTATAAATGTTAAGAACTATGTAGTTGAAAGCACTAGGCAGACTAAGTGGAAAGCTGATGCAAATGGAAGCATAATGATTGGATCTAGTTTGATTTTGGTACTTGTAAATGGATCCATATCCAAAATCCATCCCTTTCTCTATATAAAGGGACGTGGGTCATTTTGTAAGGCATTGAAGAAGTTAAATAAATGAAGTGTTTCTTGTTTTCTTATGTTCTACTTGTTCCTTTGATTGTTTGCTTAAGCTTCAGTTAGTTTTAGTTCAGTTTAGTTAGTTTAAGTTTAGCTTTAGTTTAGTTGTAAGTGTCGTTGGATTAAGAGCAGTTTATTTTCTGCATCAAAAGCCCTACAGAAAGGCCTACGTGATGCCTAGGCAGTCACTAGCTGGTCCTACTCAACACAAAAAAGAGCAAAGGAGAAACAGAAAGAAGAAGGAAAAAGAGAAACAAAGAAGACAAGAAAGAGATGAAGGGCCAAGCTGAGGGTTTTTGAACTTGCCCACCTCAACAAGCATATGAAAAATTAGATAAACCAAAAAAGAGATTTTTTTTACTTAAAATTAAGCATATTAGTTTCTGCTTTAGCCATTTCGCTGTGTCAGCTTAGGCACCTAATCACAATTCACCTGCCTCGGAAATTGTGAGTGTGTTTATTTTCTTCAGGCAATAAATAAAACTAACAAGAAGCCCCTTTAAACTAAACATGAGATTTGTTATCCCTCATTTGTCCTTTCTTAAAATCATTTAATCTTCTCCATATTATGGTGCACTTCTCTCATGCAATGCTATGTAGAATAACCTGACCACTGTATTAAATCCTGTTAATGCTTAGATGCACATGCCTTACAATCTCAAATTTGCTTTGGCACAAAAGTAGTCTATCATTTTGTGTCATTAGCAAGATATAAAACATTGAGTATCCTATTCAAGCACCGCAGATAGTTATTCATGTGTCCTTAGACTTTCTTAATATTGTTTGATCTCAAACCAGTAGCTAGCTGTTGCTTTACTAGATTGTGTATGGTGATACTGGTGATGTATTGTTGATTACACCATAATTCCATAATCTTTTGCTTTCTTTCTCTTTCTATCGTTTATGACATGAGCAAGAGATGTTTTGCTTCTTTGTGCTTCAAAAGACATGGTCATATTAACCAGTATATACTTTGGTGATATGCAAATGAAATATGATCACATAGAAACCTAACATTTTTATATTACAACCCTTATCCTCGTCTATGCTTAATCTGTTAATACATAAGGTTTCACTTCGACAATGGCACATGGATATATTATGTAATTGAGACACATATCCTCATTTTATTACTATCTAATATCTATGTTTGAATCTGCAGATTCTCTTAAATCTAGATATTATTTAACCGAACCTTGCCATATTTTGACCGTTCAGTTTTCTTTCAACTGAAGTAGATAAATTAAGAAACTACGCATTCTAGTTGCCTACATAAGCTATATGTAAGGACTAAGGCGTAAGTATGATGCCACCAACTACTAAACTGGATAAACTCAAGATACTTGAGCAAACTGCCATGCCATATGAACCTAAACTACTCGCACCAATCTTACATTGATGAAATCTCATTTAATCAGACAAAACTATCCGTGAACCAGAAACCATTAAGCCAAGACAATTCAACCCCAGGATATGCAATAGAAAGGAAAGCCAGTCAAAACGTGGAACACCACATAGCGTTGTCTGGATTTCTGGAACTAACACATGTCCAGAGATCTGGGGAAAGCTGGAAACTCGCAAGGCCAACCACGGATGGAATGCCAAGTTATGCAACTTAAATGGATAGCAGATAAGCCTAGGAAGACACCCAAGGCCCAACTGAAACATCATAATTCCGAATCATAACCTCAAGTTAACTACAAAAGAATTAACCAAATCAGATCAAAACAGCACCTTGAATCTTCACTTGGCCGTTAATCGTGTAACCATCGCCATTCCTGCGGGGAAGCACAGAAAAGGAAAACAGCAACGGTTGAAACTAAGAATCTCTAATGAACTCCATAAGTTGACAAGATCACATAATAGAAGAACATGGAAAAGGAAGACCAAACTAGGGTTGAGGCAGGATTTACAGAAAGAAAAAAAAAGGGATGGGTAGAGGAGCGAACCCCGAGGGAACCGCCAGAGAGGGAGCGACGAATTGAGCGAAGATCGCTAGCGAGACGAGGAGGACGGACGCTTCCATCTCTCGATCGGAGGCGGAGCGCCTGTTTCCGTGCGGCCGAGAGGAACGGCAAGGGTCCGGCTGGGGAGTCGGGTCCTCTGTTTCATCAGCAAAGGCGTCGCCTTTGATTTGGACTTCCGGCATGAAAATATCGGCACTTCTTTGAAAACAATTCCGATATTTTAAAACGGCGACATAACCGGGTGTATCGTTCAGGAAAAAGCCGCAGCTCCATTTATGTGAATGAGTTCAATTAGAAGTGACAGAACCAAATTAAAGATATTAAAAGAATGGTGTATTTTAATTTCAATATATTTCATTTTAACCGCTTAAATTACCACTAATCAGGTGGTTGATGAGGTATGTTGTCGATTTCGGTATTTTACTTGTGATGGTAAAATAATATTATACTGATATATGTTTATAAATTATATTTGGTTGAAAGCACCCACCATACATTTAAAGCAAATTTCCTTATAACCTAATAATAATAATAATAATAATAATTTTTCTAAACTAAAAGTGCCATAATAGCAGCAACACATGCCTACCAGGAGAATTGATGCCTGCCCACAAGCAGTCTTGCCATGAATGACCTGCTTGTTGCCTGGAATTTCCCCAACAAGTAGCTACAATGACGATTGTTATCTGGATTGGATCCATAGACCCAGATCCGAATAACATTTCAACAGTAACAAGTGAATACGTTCAAGGCAGGACGTCCCTTGAACTGGATTTGGATTTGGATCGATTGCAATCACGACAATGAGTTGCGATCCTACCTTGGAAAATGTCCTTCAATAAGAATCTTCAATTCCTTCTAAATGTTATCCACAAAAATGTGTAGATAAAGGATAACGTTGGTAGAACAATACATTAGGGATGCGTCAAAGTTGGACAAAATAAAGTCAATATTTCGAAAGAGATGAGCTTGATTGGGGTCACAAATGACCTCATATTTTTTCCACATATCATTTAAAAGCCAAGAATTTTCTACATCTATGGCTAGAAGTCTTGTAAATAAAAGGGGAATTCGTTTAGATCCCAGGTGATCTGAGATCGTCGAGCATATCAAATCTAAGGATGTAAGTACAGGTCCTACTCCCATCAGTCCTAAGATTTGAGGATTTAGCCGCACACTGAGGATCTCAAATCCTCATTTTTCTCTAGTTAGATCAGAAATCCAATATTTGTTTATTCTATGGACTCCATGAGAAAATTTAGTTTGGCCTTAGATCCGAAATAGGAGGCTATCAAACACACAAAAGTGATCATACGAATGCACTATATATGAACATTTGGCTTCCAATTGCTCACTCATGGCAACTCTCTCTCTCTCTCTCTCTCTCTCTCTCTCTATATATATATATATATATATATATATATATATATATATATATGAGAATTAAACTTTGCCTACTCCAAGTTACAGCTGAATAAAACATTGACGAATCCACCAAAGTCCAAGTTTTTGCCTTAAAATAACTAATGGATTGTAGGGAGGTTGACATTTATCCAGGAGACAATAAGACATGATCGGTGCCCACATATCCATTTAGATCAAGTTTGGCTTTTGTATCTTTATTTTGGATTGTAGATCATAACTATATACTAGATTGAAATATTAAGTCACATCAACTAAGAAGACAAAAATTAGTTGGATGGTTACTAATTAGTAAGTTAATTAATTAGGAAATTATCTCGTTTGTCAAGGTTGGTAAAATTTCATATATAAGGAGATGAGAAAGCAACTAATATCCATAGATGACAATGCGGCCAATCATGTTCCTGTGGAAGAAGAAAATGTTACAGGCAGAAGGCAATGTTGCCAATCATTCTCCGGATCCAAGGCAATGCTACAAACCGCCGATCATTTTGAGGTGCACCAACGTCGTTTTCACCACTGCCGGAATAACAGACCGCATCTCCGACACCATTGCCGGCCGGCCGTCGAAGATTGCTTCAGAGGTTCAGATATATCTCCATTTCAACAATGGGATGGCAGCAGCGTCGATCATGGATGGGGCCGTGCCCCTCTGCATCTGCCACCGATGCCAACCATCGGCGGCGTTCGACAATCATCAGCGCAGAATCATTTTGTTGTAGTGAAGGTAACGATGCAAATCATAAACCATTTTACAGGCAGAACTCAGAAGAGAATGCTGGAAAGACAGTTTGATCGTCCATAGATTGCTCACAAGTTGAATCAACATGAAGGGATCTTGATTTATGCATGCAATCCTTACGCAGGGGCCATGCTAATCTTCTCTGTATCATTCTAATTTTATTGGATGTCTCTAGCTAATCTTCTCTGTATCGTTCTAATCTTATCGGATGTCTCTAGCTAATCTTCTATGTATCGTTCTAATTTTATGGGATGCCTCAAAAGAAGCGATCAATATTGGAGCACTGAGAAACGATCAATATTGGATTGCACCTGCATTAGATCCATTCTGACGTTTGATCCAGACCAAGATGAATTGGAGCATCGAGGAAGAACATGGTTGACACAAGAAATTCATTCAACCATGTACAATATTATGTAGGTTAAGAACCTGGCAAGACTAAGGGCGTGTTTGAATCAATGGACTGGATGTCTAAAATGTGCTGCAATAAAAATCGAGCGTATGGTAATATGAGTGTTTGTTTATCCAGAAAACAGTTAGGTCCCAAAGGGTAGCAATTGAGAACTGTTTGAGACAGGTTATCTCAATTAGACAATACTTTCTTGTAGAAAACCACTCTAATTGGCCAAAGAAGACCAAGCCGGCCTCCTGTTTGTGACACAAGCGAGCCAAACTGGAACAAGATCCCAAGCTTGTCTATATAAATGAGAAGAATAAATTCTCACAAATCTCAAACTTAGAAATGCATTGACAAAGATTCATTTGCTATAAACCTACTAAGGAACCTTTTTTTCTATCTTAAAAGAAATTGTAGCGTTCATGAAAATTCTTTGCTTTTGGATCTTATGTATTCTCTCTCCTGGGTGATTCAATCATTTAGAAAGGATGTAAGACCAACCTATGAATTGGTTCCTCCATGTGTTATATGAGATTTTTTGGAGAAACTATTCATATAGTTCTAGCATATGTCACAGAAACTATTTGTATATTTCTAATCTATGTCATATGGGTGCTTCTAAATGATTGTCGCAAACGTGTTGCATGCACCCATGTAACAATTTATGTCCGGTTGGGTCAACCAAATCCAACCAATAACTAAACTAGTTATAGTACAAAAGTTTTATATGTAAATATAGATAAATAAAATTAAATAAACATATAAAAATGATATATATATATATATATATATATATATGTTACACCTGCACCTAAATATTTTCATCCTGCACCCATGCAACATAGCTTGCAGTACTCTTTAATCTACATCCAAATTCATATTGATTAAGACCCCACTTATCCATTTAACAGATGAGCTTATATATATATAATCTATTGATTTTTCCATCCAATGCAAAAATCGTTCGACCTCTCCCAACACATAAATGTTTAGTTATATCCACCGATATGTTGCATCATGTAACTGTGATTGAATTCAAAATAGCCGAGGATTTTAGCTCTGTATATATATATATATAAGAAATCCGTTGCAGAAACATTACAAATTCCTTTTCTCCTTGCTTCCATTCGGAGCCCTGTCTTATAAAGAAGAAAAAAAAAGGAAGGGAAAAGGTTAAAAAAAAAAGGAAGCGGCGAAGAGCGAGAGTCGTTGGATCAGTAGCTGCAGAGCTCTGTGCCTCCATTTCCTCCCTTCCTCTTGCTTCTTCCTTCCATCGCGCAGCTGCCAAACTTTTTTCTTGGTCGCGCCATTCAGCAATTTGATCGAGAAACGGGGTTACGTAGAAAGGGATAAAAGAAGATAAAGAAAAAGAAGAGGAAGAGAGGAGGAGGAAGAACAAGACGAGGGAGTTGAGGAATGGCGATCTGATGATTTCCAGAAACTTGGTAGCGGAATTTCCGGATTCTCTTGGTCCCGCCTATCCATGATCTCGCTTACGCCTAGGGTTAGGGTTTACCCCCGATGTCCGCCAGCCGAAGCAGCAGCAGCACTGCCACCACCGCCTCAAACCATCACCAAGGCGTCGCGGCGCCCTGGGCTTGCCCCCATCTGTCCGACTACAGGGAGAAGCATGGCCTCAACGGATTCCGCGTACTAGCTCGATGCCTCCGGATCCGGCCGCCCGGGCGCGCATCGATCCGCCGCGACCCGAAGGAGGTCCCCCACTGCGACTCCTGCGGCGCTGACGTCGGCCGGCTCTACGCCTGCCTGATCTGCGCCACGGTATCCTGCTGGCGGCCGCCTGACTCGTGGCACGCCTGCGTCCATGCCCAGGCGCGCCCCGGCCACGAGATCGCCGTCGACGTCGACCGCGCCGAGCTGTTCTGCTTCATCTGCCGAGACCAGGTCTACGACCGTGACTTTGATACGACCGTCGTCCTGGCACAGAAGGCCGCCACAGAGTTGCCTAAGCCTCTGTCCCTTCCCTCCCCACCTCCTCCTCAGCCACCGCACCCGGCTAATGGGATCCGGCCTGAGCGGGTTACCACCCTGCGCAAGCGGCAGAAGGTGGTGGATTACCGGCCGTGGATGCCGGACTCCAGGGAGAGGGCGTTGATGGGCAGGGGATCGGTTCCTCTGAACGCTCAAGACGGCGGAGTTTGGGGACTCAGGGGGCTTAACAATCTGGGCAATACCTGCTTCATGAACTCGGTGTTGCAGGCGTTGCTTCACACCCCTCCTCTTAGGAACTACTTTCTGAGCGATCGTCACAACAACCACGCCTGCCGGCGGACGACGGTGGCAAGGCCATGCCTCGCCTGCGACTTGGACGCAATTTTTTCCGCGGTCTTCTCCGGCAACAGGGTGCCGTATAGTCCGGCGAGGTTCCTTCACAGGTGAATCATCATTTCCCAGAAGAAGGCAAAAACTTTTCCCTTCTTTTTCGCTTCCGTCAACCATGGATCATGGTGGTCGTATCCTCCGTTAAAAGGAGGGCCGTTAACGATGCTTCCACTTGTCCTGGGAAAATGATGCGTTGGGAAACTGGGTTGCTGTTGCATTACTTATCCCACTTTTCCTTCTGGATAAAGCATGCTATTCTGGATAATACCCGTTCATGGAAAATATGGATCTGTGTTCTATATTTGGATCTTGGTTTTTCGTGAAATGTCATGATCTTCTTAGGTAGATTTCTGAATTTGGAGTGGCGTACACGTGACACGACGATGAAGTGAAGGCGGTTTATGTTCTCATTGTGTGATAAGTTTGTTAGTATTTCCGTGGATCTTGCTGGGTTTCTGGAATCATGAACGTGAACGGTTATAGCAAACTACTGCTCCTTCGGTTTGTACTAGATTCCCGTACTGCCCAGTTGATGTGATGGCTGCCCTTCTCTCCCCTTCCCCTCTTAATCAAAATTACCGCCGACAATTATTGTGGTGGCGTGGCGTGCATGACTAAACAAGCCGTGATCGTTGCTGCTATTTTAGGACCGGGCATCTGTGCGTGTTAGTGAATATTCGGCATTCATTACCTTTTCTGTCATTTTCTTTCTGCGGTGAATGAATATTCGCTGTTTGTGGAGCTAAGCTGGTCGTATGTCAAGAAAGCCTGTCACTGAATATCAAATGGTCCTTTGGTTCATCTCGTTGTCAGAAAGGCTTTAGTTGGTAGTTGGTTTGATAATTTTTTTAATGTTGAAATTAGCTTGTGTATGTGGAGCGAGAGCGAGAGAGAGAGAGAGAGAGCTTGGTTTGTCTGAAGCAGCAGTTCTCAGAGTAGCATTCACTCGAATGAACAGAGTGACGGTGACACCAGGTGATATCTGCGTTAACGGACTGCTTTATGGTGTGTATTTCATAGATCTCAGACACGACAGGGCTGGTTTCTGGAACTGACAAGAGCATAAATTTGTTAGTGCGTCTTTTACTTCTCCTTGATGTATCTGGAAGTGAGCATAATGCCGGGGGGTCAGATTATTGGCTCTGTTGTTTAGTAGGAAGCTTTACATATTTCTCTTATTGTCTACGGTCTTTCTCCCATTTGAGTTCTGAGTCACAACCTGAACATTCTTAATATGTTAATATCAATAGTTTAAGTTTTCGTATAGAGTTCTTTAATGCTTAGGTTGATCATACTAGTTTGACTTTTGAATTTGAGAACTTTGGCCAACTTCGTAAGGATTTCCTTCTTTTCCTGCAGTTGGTGGCAACATGCAGCAAACCTTGCAAGTTATGAGCAGCAAGATGCTCATGAATTTTTCATTTCAATGCTTGATGCAATCCATGAACGTGAAGAACCTCCCCAGTCCAATATTCGAAATGGAGGTAATTTTTTTTGCCTTCAGATGCATTTGATTTGAGTCTTCTTTTTTCTGCTTTCAGTAATATATGTATATATATTATACATAGAGGAAGTGAATTCCTCTGGCCATCCTTCCATCTAGTTAATACATCGGGCTACATGTGTGAGAGTTGGATTCCTCCAGATGGCCAAGGGAATCTACGTCATGTGTGTGTGTGTGTATCGTTGTGACTAGGTAAAAAGGACAAAGGTACTAGGAGAGGCACGAACACATATAAACAAAGAAAGGCAGGCATGTGGGAATGCTAATAGTCAAGTACATGCAGGCGAAATTTGGGAAAGTGAAAGGCATGGAAATTTTCATATCTGTTTTGAAGCTTGAATGTGTGAAGATGGCTTTTTCTGACAACTTCTATTCATTTTTGGTAGATATATGTGTTAGTTTTCCTTTTGTGGTGGTTCATTACTTCATGCTACTCAAAATTTGTCTCTATCAGTTCTAGTTTTATCAAATTTCATTCACACCCTCTTTTATTCATATATGCATGCACATGCACCAGATGCTGTGTACATCCTTTGCAGTTTGAACCATAACATTGAATGAATTCTTATGTTAGAAACAAAGAGGAATTCCATAGCTGATTTAATAAGGACGACATACATTTTGTCCTTTCTGCGTTAAGTATTTGTAGCCAATACATCTGAAAATAATGGAACCTATCAAGAAACAGTTATATTGGACAACTTTAAGGTGCTCAGAGTTTGTCTTCCAAATAATATAGTTTAATCGTTAAATGTAACTGGCGTTGCAGGCCATGGAGATTGTGGTTGTATTGCACATAAGGTTTTCTCAGGGATTTTGAGATCTGATGTGACATGTACCGTCTGTGGTTTCACGTCTACCACATATGATCCCTGTGTTGATATCTCATTGGATCTAGAGCCAAGCCATGGATCTGGAAAAATTACCAACTCAAAGTCCTATAATGGCAATTTTGAGAATGACTCCGTAATATCGAGTCAAAGCTTGGGAATTTGTACCCTCAGAGGATGCTTAGATCGCTTCACGAGGCCTGAAAAGTTGGGATCTGACCAGAAGTTCTACTGTCAACATTGTAAAGTCAGACAAGAGTCACTCAAGCAGATGTCTATACGAAAGCTCCCTTTGGTTTCATGTTTCCACATCAAAAGATTTGAACATTCATCTACCAGAAATATGTCAAGGAAGGTGGATAGGTATTTGCAATTCCCTTTTTCATTGGACATGTCACCATACCTATCCTCCTCTATCATCAGGAGCAGATTTGGCAACAGAATTTTCTCTTTTGATGGTGATGAGGTAGAATACCCTTCAGGATTGTCCCCCCAGTTCGAATTGTTTGCAGTGGTCACTCATGCTGGTAAACTTGATGCTGGCCATTACGTTACTTATTTGAGGCTCAGTGACCAGTGGTATAAATGTGATGATGCATGGATCTCTCAAGTTAGTGATGGAGTTGTGAGAGCCGCACAAGGATACATGATGTTCTATGTACAGCAGAAGTTATTCTATAAAGCAAGTGACAACCTGGCTGCTCCTCATTAGCTGATGTGCAGAGTGATAAATAAGATACTGAAGCAGGACCACTTTGTTTTTCATTGCTTCAGGACCTCAGGTGCTATACCAGCCCAGCTAAAGGTTAAATCAGCTTCTTGTTGATCAATTGCAAGAATGATTTTTATGATTTTGATGTGACTGCTGAGAAGCAGTACTTGAATGAACAGCTCTGTCAATTTTGTGAGTCTCTCGTGAGAATAATTAAATTCTCAGGGAGAGGTAACAGGAGCCTAAATTTTTGAGGCACTCCTTACGTCTGCAGTTACAAATTTTTCATCCATAAAGGTATGGTTTTTTATTAAAAGGTATAAAAGTACATCTTTTCTTTACCAATTTCAGGAAGATGGCTTCTTCATAGTTCTTTAAAGCTGCATGTTTACATTTTGCAGCCACAGAAAAGTTTAGCCAACCGAGTTGTTTGATCCAATAAATAATAGTACTACTTCAGTCTCCAAGACGATAACTTCTTTCTCCATGCTTAACTTTAGGAGAACTGTTTCTTTACTTTATGAGAACTTTTTATGATGGGTGTCCGATCATTTACATCCTACCACTTGCTAATCAAGCAGTGATTTCTTATTAATGAGGTTTTGGGGCAGCCTGAGTTCTAGGTAACGATGTCTACTGTTTCACCATTCCTCTGACACATAGCTGCCAAGCAAATTTCAAAAACTAGGAGTAGGACATGGCGGGACGCTGCTAGATGTATATATCTGTGTTTGCGATTATGTTATTCCAAGGTAAGAATTTTCAGGCTTATCATTTAATAAAGAATAAACTGGACCCTAGTGTGATGTATGTCATTTAGTCTTTTAAAATGAAATGCTTTTTTTTTTACCATTCAGATTGATTTTGCACCTAAACTGACGTGTGGACCATGCCCACAGGTTTCTGAACATGATGGCCTTAATCAGTTATTTGTACTTATTTGGGCTGCAAGACGGAAACGTTAGGGTCATGTGCTGCCAGCATAGGTACCCATTTCCTACAGCTGAATGCGTCATTGTGTTACCAAAAAAAGGTGTCTTTTAAGCATTTGGAAATGTGTTTTACATGAAATGGTCCTATATCAACCAGGACTAGAAGACAATGACCTCTTATTCTCTTCTAAGATGATGGAGAAGTGCTGTCCGTTTGTATTGGGTTGTAACGATTGCCTCACCTGCCATGCACCACAAATATTGGGAAAGTACTTTAAAATGGTGGACCTTAGTGTGGATTTGCTATGTTAGGTATGGTATTGACCATGCAGGACGCTATTTGAGGGTACATGGTGCGAGTTTTCTCGTCTACGTTGTGAGAGACCAGCATTGTCATCTTTTTGTGACATAGCTTGTAAAGTAAATTTAAATGGACAGGGTGTTTGCTTGATTCTGGACTTATCAGGAGGGAGTTAATAAGAATGATTCAACTATGGCTTTGGCATTTAATAAGCTCCATGTGTCAAGACTGTGAATGACTTACTGGAGCCTGAAGTCCACTGTACAAGGGTAACTTGTGTCTGAGCCTTTATCATGTACTGGTCGCCGTAGGTACTCCAACAAGTACATTTCTGATGTAATTGCTGTAACGTTAAAACTTCATGGCCCTGTGCAGTATCAAGGAGAAAATATGTTAAAAAACATATTTGATGAATTTTTTCCTTTTTCTCAATCCATTTGTCGCACCTTAAAATGTTTTGTTTCTCCCCGCTGGATCTATATCACTAAACCACTTCATGTGGGAGTGCAAGTGTTTGTGGCAATTTCTGTTCTTTGATGGATAAATAAGAGTGCAACATCATTTTGTACAACCTTATATTGTATATGAGATATCAGTAATTATTCTGTCCTTTCACTGGGAGATTTATATGTCCAAGTGAGGGCGATCCAATCTTCGGTAGCCACGAATTGACTGCTTTTTGATGGACAGATTCTAACATGGTACTGCTCTTTCGCACCATCTCTTTAAGCGATCTGTTATTTACCTCGTTTCCTGAGGATCGTCAATTGCAGTCCATCAGTTCATAATTCTCCAGTTTGTAGGAATACACTTATGCAAGCCTCCAATTTTGATTATGCTTTCTGTGTTCTTAGAGGACCATTCTGAGCCTTTCTGAATTTCTTCGGAATGATTTTAGGCCTTTATGAAGCTACTTTTATAAATTTGATTAGATTGCAGCTGCTTAACCCCTACCATAGTGCTCACTGCTCAGAGCAATTACCAAAGTGAAAGTGTCGGGAGAACATCTTTTCTTCCTTTTGCTTATTGTGTTTTTGTTTTTAATGCTAGCCTCCATTTTCGGGCAACTAGTAGGCCTGGACTGGTGCAACAATCTTTAGAAGGTGAAACCCAAACTTGAAATCCAAATGTATTTTCTGCAAAATTCTGGATTAGGCTATCTGGAGTTCATGGCTTAACACCTTTTAACTGTCGACGTTATGTTTTAGGTCCTCATTCTGTAAATATATTTCTGTGGACACTCGTCTTCAAGGCTACTAGGAGTTTGTCATATATAGTTCAACTTCCTCAGTGGAGGCCCCTCCTGCTGATTGGGGCTCTTCTAATCTTCCTTTTTATCTCTTTTTCTTGGTTCTTGGCAAATACAGAATGACAGAAGGTGCTTTACTTTCAGAAAAATAGCAAAAGTTGTACTAACATTCAAGAACCACTATTTTGGTCGCCTGATCGTGTTTGTGCTGTTCCTTGAAGAGTTTTCTTTCTGTGAATTATTTAAAAATTAGATGCAGCGCTTATCTGTTCTTCGTTTGGCTATTTCTTTGATGCGGTATTTAAAGTTCTATAAAAAGCATTGGCTGGTTTGACCGTCTGGTGGGCATTACCGTGGACACGTGAACCTAACTTTCTTCTAACTTGTAATAACTCTGTGGGTGGACATGAAGCTTTTTCAGCCTGGGCTTCTATTGAGACATCTCCCCACATCTTAAACCAGAAGTTAAATGGCGATTTGATGGGAGGTGGAAACCACTTCCCCCTTCTCCCCTACCCTTGGAGTTCAGGGCCTACTTCAAAACTTGGGTGGGAAGTAAGACACTTGTCAACTAGAGTGTAGCGCATTTACAGTATGAGTAGCATCAATAGGAATTGAACTGATGAGCGGACAAATAAATTGAATGGACAAATAAACTGAACGGACAAGTAATGCTAAGTTGTCAATGAAGAAAATTGAAGGGATAAAAACCACTACCACTACTTGACTGCTTTACAGAATCTATGCTATTTTCAGTGAGATGTCTGGGCATAACAGGCGAAGGTGCACTGAGAAAATAATTGAAACGGTCTGGAAAGATTCATGAGAATCCAAATCCATCCCCAAGTCTCGAGGGGGTCGTGCCCGGTCAGACTTGGATGAATTTGAGTTCTGATGTGTGAAATAGAAACAGTGAATTTTCACATAATTGAACTCATACCCATCAGTCAGATGTCTGTCGGTATTCAATAAGAAAATTGAGTTTTGATTTCAGATGTCTTTTCATTTCCCAACCCTTCCACATCTCCCAGCATGGTTGCATCGTATTTAATTACAAATATCCAATAATCTGCAAAACATTTGCATCTCTAATCTGAGTCTTCTCATGTATTGACATTGTTTTGAATCACGAATTACTTTACTTCTCAATGGAATTGGTGCTAAATGGCGCAGTTATTTCATTACACAGATCGAACCTATAAATTTTAGTTCCAATTCATTAGCAACTCAACTGCCTCCAAATACCAATATTTAACGTTGGTTGGTGATCTCTCATATAGAAAGAAGCACCATCGAGACAGTGACCTTATGGGGTGTTTGATATCATAAAATGTACACGCCCACAAAAATGTGTGGGCAATTGCCCTCACAGACACACAAAAAGTGTTCATTTTTCACATTGATATTTCATGGCAGTTTTTCTCATTTACGTACTGTTGCCCCTTCAAAAATTAAAATTATATAGCTATTACTTTTTAGACAGAATTTTCTGTCTCTTCCCTGCTGACATGGGATTGCAAACAATCAACTGAAAGGGTACAATTCAATAATTTAAATCCTACTTTTGATCGTGCACAAATACAAAAATAAACCATGGTGAGAGCACTCTCTTCAAACTCAGATGAAAAATGTGACCAAGGAAATGATAGGATTTCCCAACTGCAGGGTGAGAACATTATTCTAAGTTTGATCTTCATAGCAGATTAAGTATAAATCTATCATCAGGCAATTGGAATCGAGTGAAAGCTTATCAGAAGTATTATATGAAAGTGATGACAATGAACTTCAAATGTGAGCATTTTGCGTTGGTTAGCCAAACTAAACCATATAATGTATAAATAAAGTCTGCATGCTTGACTTGCAAAAACATCGATTCTTCGATTGCTGAAATCTTAATAGCATTTCAAAAGTTGACAGAAACAGAGCGTAAAGCAACTGATAAATCATTTGAAATGTAATATCCATGTAACCTTTGCATTTTATATTTGAAAAATTGAAAATGATGAACTTATCAGAATTTGGCTTTAAAACAGAAGAAATTTTTACATCCAGGAAGGAATCCCACTAACTTAGTGGGAGGACAGAGTGCCCTTTCCTTCTCCTCACCTCAGGGTCTAAAGCAACTTCAGGGTCTTGAGCAACTTCGGGACCTAGGTAGTTATACGATACGCTCTTCAACTCGAGTGTCGCACATGCTACCATTTGTAGTCAAATGAAGCAGCACCATCGGAATTGAACTGACGACATATTGACCGAATGCCACTGAGTATGGTATGTCCTTTGGTGCTGCACTTTAAGTTGAACTGATTGGTTTGGAAAGCTGATGTTTAGAAGGCTATTTTATATACTTTCAGCACGAGTGGACCAACATCACCTTCTCTACGTGATTATAAGTAGTAATGAAATGGATCCATGGTTTTGAAATTTTGATTCTTTCTCAAACTCTATAAAGTCCAATTGAATCGTTTTCAAGTTCCAATCCCAGCCACTTAGGTTCATATTTACAGGCTACGTAACTTTGCATGTTTTCACATTTAAAAGGAATACCAAAACATCTCCAATTGGACCATGTCCGTTTAGACATATATCCACCAAAAAGTGACCAGTCAATGACTCAATGCCGTCATATTTCCCGTAAAACCCATTAATATCCAGGTTAATAAGTTAAAATCTCTTCAGAAGTGGAGGTAAACGAGATCTAAATCCAAATATTGAAAATTGAACTCAATCTGAGGCAACTCCGACCAAATTTTGGTTGCATTCCGTTGTCGCACTTGATGTCCAAATCCAAATGCTTAGGGGTGGTTTGACAGCAAGAACACTCGAAACGTATCTCGTGAATTCATTTAAAAAAAATTAAAACATATTCATAAAACATTAGTTATAAGATTCTCCATTCTTGATGTAGATTCATGGGACACTTTCATAACCTCTCTCTAATGCCAAAAATTGCTCTCATAAACTGAGAAAAGGCAAAATGCTCTTTTTTTTCATAAGATCATGCATGAACCATGTTTATCAATGGATCAAAATTTAGAAAAAGAAACATATCTAAAAAAAAACAAAATGTTTGATTTACAAATTGCAGAATGTTTGATTTCTTCTAGTCTATTTTGAACACATTTGTAAAATCATGAATATCTTAAGTGTACCTTTTCAAGTGTGGCTGAAAATCTTTAGTTTAGTAAACCATAGATTTTGATGTGAATTTTTTGTCATCTATACAAAAGCATGTGATATAAGATTTATAAATTTGATGTCAAAAGTAATCGAAGGCATCCTTAAAACGCCAAGATCTTAAATCACCTCAGAACTTGATATTCGATGGGTCCAAGTGTGGCAAAAGAACATAGAAACATTATATTGTTATCAATATCCCTCCATGTCGGATCGTATCGGTCAATCCCTTGCCCATGCAATACAAAGCCGATACACCTTCCAGATCAATTTATAACATGTAAATTAGTTTGAAAAGTATAAAATAGGAAAATAATAGAATACATGTTCATATCTAAATGAGTATCAGTCGGTACATCGTATCGATGAAGAACCCGATCCGGAGCCGTTACGTTTTTCTCTAACCACATTGCACAGAACCGGATACGGGGGAAATTCTCATGTGGCCCAAGGTGCGGCGAGTTTCGGGTTACGGGCATAAATAAAATGTGGTTCACATCTGGATCCAGAACCCGCATGAACCGGTGGATGAGCGGCTGAGCCCTAGAAACTAGAAAGAAGAAGAAAACGATCCCTCTTCCACTGACCTTCCCTCTCTTTAGTTTCTCCGAGTTCGTAGCTTGTATCCGGCAGCAGCAAACGACGTGTTCCGTCGAAGCCGATGGGTACCTTCCTTCTTCTTCTTCATCATCATCATCTTATTCTTCTTCTTCTGTTTAAGCTCTGTGTGTGTGTGTTTGTGTGTATGTGTGTGTGTGTGTGTGTGTGTGTGTGTGTGAGGTTGGAAGGGAGTTGGGGGAGGATGAGATGGGGCTTATCGTTTTTGGGTTGTCGATTCCTTCTGTGATCAGTCGTTGTCGGGTGTTGTAATGCAGGGAAGGTTCACGGATCGTTGGCCCGAGCAGGAAAGGTGAGAGGTCAGACGCCGAAGGTGGCGAAGCAGGATAAGAAGAAGAAGGCCAGGGGAAGGGCTCACAAGCGGATGCAGTACAACAGGCGCTTTGTTACCGCCGGTAACGCCCCTCGTCTTCTTCCTCTTGTTTACTTTTTCCTTTCCCCCTTTTCATTGGTTTGGTGCCTAACGTGTATTGGATCTTTTTTTGGTTCTCTTTTTTGATGCCTTTTTTAGTTGTCGGATTTGGGAAGAAGAGAGGGCCGAACTCCTCCGAGAAGTAAATCCTTTGCTCGTTGCTTGTTGATCATGGAGCTAGATATTAGATTTTTCTTTTTCCTTTTATGAACCTTTTTGGGTCTCTTATGTGATGCACGTTTTGTTTTGAGAGACAATTGTGAAATTAGATTTAAGGATGAATTTCTACTTCTGGTTTGGTAAAATTTGAATGGAGTTGTAAGCAAATTATCAAATTGGCAAGCTTGTTTCATGTCATCGGGAGGTAGAGGAGAGCTGATCCTGAAATTGGGAACCAAAGCTTCCCACTTAGGACACTCAACTTATAGGAACCCGAATCCCTGATGTATTCTGTGGTAGTAGTTTGTCAATTTCTTAATTTTTTTTTTTGATTAGAGAACGCTTCTCCCAGGTGATGCAAATGTGAAATGTGTTATTCGTGAGTAACGGTTATTAATCGTAGTCCTAAAGGAACGCAATGTTTTCCATCAGTAGCTGCTGCTGATTTCCCTTCAAATCATGGGGTTTGAGGGTTTATGTGTCTGTCCTTCTTGGATAAATTTGGCACAGATACAAAGAAAATTGTTTCTTTAATCTATGACCAAATTAATTTTACATTATAAACTTGAATTTAAAAGAAAAAAGATGGTGGGTTTTGTCCAACATAAACTTTGGAGGTGGATTTTTTTTGAAGTTTATCCAATTACTAGTCGGCGTTGGAAACACGAAGCTTGAACACATTCCACAAAAGGGATTTAGGTATTTTAATCTGCCGTGCTGCATTTCCAATGCATTGATATTTTCTTCCTTCTATCTGTTGGGATACGCTTTCCTCTTGGGAGAGCATTCTGAGTTTCTGAAACTTTTGATGAAAGCTGCATTTGCCATACATGTACATATGGATTTATGATGAGACCAATGGGAGATGTTCTTCATGGGTTTTATTGGGATGTGGGGATTTTTCATGCGACTGGCAAATATTGCTTTTGGATAAAGGTCAATACCTTAGCTTTTTCCAATTATTCGAGCCCAACTGCAACTAGATCCTACCTTGAGAGTCTGATGTAAGCATGGTTACTGTCTTATATAAAGCATGTGTCTCACGTTGTGGAAGTGCAGACTCCATAAGTTGTTTATGAACATCTTAGTTTTTAGCTAATTTTGTTGTTTTGGAGGATTGATAATGGTTCTCAGTGCATTCTTTTTCTAAACCCTCGAGTGTCACATGATTTCCTGAATTGTGTAAACACTTGTTTACAAATTTATGAAAGCAAGCTCCACAAGTTGTTTGTGAGCACAACTGGGTTTTAAGGTAGGAAGTTTTGGTATTTGACAAAATTAAGCTATGCTTTCCAAAACATGCATTAACAGCATCAGTATTCAGGTCATATTTATTAGTATTGTCAATGACTGTCTGTTCAGAATGGAAATGAATTAGGGAGTTTTGAATGTGGTTGCATGGCACATCTGGGAATCTTCTAAACACTAGAAAGCATTGCAGAAGCCATGCGCTTTGTCTGGACAAAGGAAACTACATTGATGCAATCCAGAAGCAATTAAAGCTTAACAATGGTGTCTCCAATATCTACCTATTTGACAGGCCGTCGTCATCCAATAATGAGTTTGGTTATAACTTTTGTTCGTCTGAAACGACTATCCAGATTAGCTAATGAGCCATTTACCTTGACATGCCAATGGTTACATCCTGCCAGAATCTGAGTGATTTAATCTTCATTTTTGATGGAGTATTTGAAATCTGGGTGCGGGGATGAGATTAGTCCAATTCACCTCCAACTTCTGAAGTGGCCGACTACTAAAAGAAACTTTCGGAAAGCCGAGAAAAGTGGTCGGGTTTGAATTTGTTATTTTTAACCAGAATTTCACACGTGAAGAGGTTATTGAAAGAAGAATATGAACTTGTATGTTTTTGTTATGTCACCAAAAATTCGACACCTTTCATGAAAGTTCCAATTAAGCATATATCCCCTGCCTCCAAAGAATTGTGCTGAATATCTGCACGGCCACTTCCGTCTTCCATCGTCAGCCTTCGGCGTCCTGTGCTAGAAATGACTCCTTCGCACCCCAAGCTGTCTCCTAATTCCTCTTGTTTATAAAGGCCCTTCTATTATAGATCTTCCATTGCTTCCCTTGACAGTATGGATGTTCTCCATCTCTTGCTGGAAGCACTTGACATGTTACCTTATCCAGCACAGGAGGAGGATGGCAATGGCACAAACCAATGTGCTCCACGCCTTCTGGTTGCTCCAACTAGTAATTTGAACCTCATCCTTTGTTTTTAACCATGGTTTCCCTAAGACGTGACTTTAGGATACCAGTTCAGGTCATCACACATCTGGTCATGCTAGAGTTGTACTATTCGGAGGGAGATACCTGATACCTTGAAGAAGCCGAAATCCTTCCCTTATTCTCCTTGGGTTTAGGGCTGTTTTGAGACTTGGGTGGGCAACAAGACACCCGTCAACTAAGCATTGTGAGCCATCGTTTGTAGTTTAAAGACATAGTACTTATAGGAATCAAACTAACAACTTGTTCTTTGCACTGCTTGACCAGCTATGCTAGTCGGCTTGGGGCCGTCATCGTATTGTCGGAAGTACATTGATGATGTTTTGAATCAAAGTATTTGATTTGATGCCTGTATGTAATGTCAAAGGCCTCTATGCTTTCCTAACAGTTTGACTACCAAATAAGAAAATGTTGGTAAAACCAACTCATTTCACTTGAATGTTTGACAGATCTATGTGAGAGAACGACCCAACCCACTCTTGATTTCGAGCTCCTGGTTCGGCGGATCTCAGTCCACTTCTTAGCAGTTTCAACTTAAAAAAGGATAGACATCAGGATTGGTATGAAAGTGGGTTGGGATCTCTCGAACCAGGAGCTCGAGGTCGACAAGTAATAGTTGTAGTAGAGCATAGTTCAACACTCCAAGATAGGGTCCCACACGCGTAGGCACATGTGACTTAAAAGGTGGATTGTAACACCCCATATCCCATATTGAATATTGTGAGGGATCTTGGAAAACTTATAAAGGGGATTAAGTAGTCTTAGTTTCTAGCCATTTTTGGGTTCGAACCGAAATTGCTAGGAGATCGATTGGGATCCATCATACCAGAGGCTCGAGTTTGGGAGTGAGACGAGTTGTTATAATGGTATCAGAGCATGGTTCAACACTCAGACCTAGGGTCCCACATGCGCGGATGAGTGTGTCTTAAAGAAGTGGATTGTAACACCAAAATGGGTTAGTTGTTCTGGTTCCTTACAATGATTTGACCCACTCCTGAGTCCAGGCCCCTAGTTCAACGGATCTCAACTCACTTTCTAGCAGTTTCAGTTCTAGTTTGAAAACGACTAGTGGTTAGTTGTCTTAGTTATAGCCTTTTTGAGGTTGGAACCGAAACTGTTAGAGGCGGGTTGTGATCTGCTTTACTAGGGGCCGAACTTGGGAGTAGGTTGGGTCGTCATAATGGTATCAAAGTACGGCTTAACACTCAGACCTGAGATCCCATATGCATGGACCAATGTGCATTAAGGAGGGTGGATTGTAACACAAAAAAGAAAAAGTCTCATATCGAAGATTGTGCTCGATTTTCAAGAGCTTATAAAGGGGGTTGTTGCATGAGTTAATTCTTATGGTTCCCTATAACAACCTGACCCTCTCCTGAACTCGAAACCATGGTTCAGATCCCAACTCGCTCCTTAACAGTTTCGGTTCTAGCCCAAAAAAGACTAGGAACCAAGACTGTTGGGGACTCGGTTGGGATCCACCGAACCAGGGACCGAAACTTGAGACTAGGTTGAATCGTTACAGTGGTATTAAAACACATTTCAACACTTGAACCTAAAATCCCACATGAGTGGACGGGTGTGCTTTAAGGGGGGTAGATTGTAACACCAAAAAATTTAATCTCATATTGAAGATTGTGAGGGAACTTGAGAAACTCATAAAGAAAGTTGTTAAGTGATTAGTTGTCTCAGTTCATAACTATTTTAGGGTTAAAACCGAAACTGCTAAGAAGCACATTGAGATCCGCCAAACCATGGGCCCATGCCTGAGCTTGAGAGTGGGTCGGGTTGTTATAAAGGTATCAGAGCACAGTTCAATACTCGGACCTAGGGTCCCACATGCGCAAACCAGTTTGCCTTAAGAGGGTTGGATTGTAACACTTAAAAAATTTAGTCCTGTATTAAAGATTGTGAGAAGGCTTATAATGGGGGTTGTTAAATGGGTTAGTTGTTTTGATTCCCTATAACGACCCACTCCATTCTCGAGCTTGGGTCCTTGGTTTGGTGGATTCCAACCTGCTCCCTATCAGTTTCAGCCTTAAAAAGGCTAGGAACTAAAACTATTAATAAGCGGGTTGGAATCTGCCAAACCAGGGCACGAGCTCGAGAGGGGGTTGATTTGTTATAGTTCAGAGCACAGTTCAACACTCGAACATAAGGTCCCACACGCGGATGCATGTGCCTTAAGGGGATGGATTGTAACTTTCAAAAAATTAAGTTTCATATTGAAGATTATGAGAGATCTTGAAAAACTTATAAAGGGGTTCTTAAGGGGTTAGTTGTCTTAGTTCCTAGCCTTTTGGGGTTGGAACAAGAACTGCTATCAAGCGGGTTGCGATCCGCCAGACCAAGAGCCTGAGCTCAGGTTTGCTGCGTAGGAGGAGTATTTCATCCTACTATTCAACAAGAGGACCAAAGCCCCTACCCTTCCATTCATCTCTCAGGATACTTGGCCTGCTTTCAGTGCCTTGAGGTGATGTCGTTACTATGGTTTAACTTGTATCAATACCCCTTTTTATAGTACAAAAAGTTGATGTCCTAGATATTTGAAACAAAGATTGGCTGCCAACCAGCTCGCAGTCTCTTGCACCAAACCCCTTGGGGATCCTAGAAAGGACCAGTTGTTGGCTTAAACCTGGGTCTTAATGGGCATTGCAGTTAGGAAGGAACTATTTAGGGAATTGGATCCCTCATAAATCATGACCATTCCAACAACTATTTTGGGCATCTAGGAAATTATATTCAAAGTCCTATGTTGCTAATGGTCCTTTATAGTTGCACGAACATTTTGGAATTACAATTCAAAAATGAACTTTTTCATATTCTTCCTTTTCCCAAACTTAACACTTACCCTTAGAATTATTTATTTGGTTGGCGAAATGTCTAAATTGTCTTAATATTAGAAGCTGTAACATCTCATGTAAGCGTCCAAAAGGTAGTGTGTTGGGTTCTTGGAGTAAGCTGAATTACAGTCCCTGCATTGAAGAGAACAGATGTTCTTTTGGCTTTTGTGTAGCCATTGCCTCAGTTGAAACAATCATATCCTTGAGGGGGTTGGCATAAAGGGAAGGGCATGCTAGCAAGTGGCCTGGAGATGAGGGGAAGGGTGAGGGTTTTGACCCTCATATAGTAGGATGAAATACTCTTACTCCTTACCCAATACAGTTGAAACAATTGTGCTTCATTTTATGACCTCTCCGGCAGGAAATTCAGAAAAAATTGTATGTTTTAGAGCAACTTAAAGTAATATTTTCTGGTTCTCAAATACAAAATTATCCAAATGAGAAAACCAGAGATCAGGTTTTCTTGAATGACAGGAAAACAGTTAAACTAGCTACTTTTTTGTTTTCCCCACAATAGACGTCGACAACTTATCGGGGGCTTTTTGTTGCCCTTTTCTGATCGGAGAGAGAAACCACGCGATTCTAGAGACCTCGCCATGCTGGTTTAACCTGCTATTCTTGTAGCAGTCTTCTCTCTATTTGAGAGTAGAATGAAACAATGAATTTAAACTTTTCGATTTCCAACATGCTTTTTACATGCACACACACACACACTCTCTCTACATATATATATATATATACACACACACACACACACAAATGGTTTTTACCTTTTAGGACAGCAAGGTAGATGTATTCATGGTGGCTGTGTTTTGTGTTTGCGTGCTCTTTTACCTTAGATCCCAGAAAGAGAGATAAGTAACACATCGGGGGTAAAAAAATCTATAATCAATCAAAGGACAATTTCTGAGAGATGTGTTTGTGTCTTTAATTAATGTAACTGCTACAAAATTTGCAGGAAAAAAGGATATTCATACTCAAATGGTTTTTACCTTTTAGGACAGAAAGGTAGATGTATTCATGGTGGCTGTGTTTTGTGTTTGCGTGCTCTTTTACCTTAGATCCCATAAAGAGAGATAAGTAACACATCGGGGGTAAAAAAATCTATAATAAAGCAAAGGACAATTTCTGAGAGATGTGTTTGTGTCTTTAATTAATGTAACTGCTACAAAATTTGCAGGAAAAAAGGATAGTCATACTGCAAGATAGACAAAAACTTAGCAGCCCACATTAACAAACATGCATGCACGTGCATGCAAACACACACATTCTTGGCATAGTTGAAAGTTGAAACATTTACACAAACAGCAAAACTTCTAGAACAAGGAGGAAAAATTGCCTTTTATTTTGCTTTCTACCAATGCTCCAAACAAGCTAAATGGTCATATCCGCTCCCAGAATATACTACACTACTTATATAATCAAGTAACTGCCGGTTCCGACAGAAAACAGTTTCCATCAGTGGAGGTCGCCTATTAACATGTTTCATTGAGGGGTCCTGGACACTAGGAGCTGCAACTGAGTCGGCGCCCGATTCAGCTTGGTTCTCCATCTGTGCAAGCACATTCGCACGTCTGTTATGAACTTCAAAAGCATTTCTGAATCCTAACAGATAGAACGTCAATGAAATAAAATTTCTTCCAACGGCCCACTCTCTTATTCCCCCTTCAAATCCTGAAAATTACTTTCTTTAACACCACTGTTTCTGGATCTTTTTCTGTGAGTCCTTTCCTTTTCATTGCTGTGTACTGTCTCAAGTCACAAAAGTGGCTATAGATGGCTGACTGTATAGTCCATTCACTGTACTAGAGAACTGTTGCCTGTTCCGCCGCCGCTTTGTCACTACTGTAAAGCCTTCACCTTCACCATTTTTATTCTTGCTCATTTCTGTACTTTTAGACTGCCCATGGTCAGAAGGCTGAGATTGAATATCCAATTCCTTATTCTTTTCATCTCCATAAAGGACTTTAATTATTGCAGAATCTCTCTCGATTGGATCTGAAGATTGATCCAAATCTTTATCCTTTCTAACTGACTGAGATGCATCTGCCTTCTGCATCTTATCCGAGTCTACGTTGTTCTGGAATGATTTGAAAATGAAATTTAGCAGAATTTGTCTCGCCAACTCAGATTTTTGTGACTTTTCACATTGTTTACTAGTTCCATTTGCAGTGGCTTCACTTTCAGAGTTAGCCTCTTCTGGACTTGTAATCTTTTGTTCCTTACCCTGTCCATCATTTCCTGCTTCCACTTGGTTTGGCTGAAGTTCTGAATCCACAAGTTTTGGATCTACTGCTTGAGCAGGCTGCCATGCTTTCCCAGGTATGAATTCAGCTGCATTAGGGTTCATTGTCCTAGGAGGGCTGAAGTTGCTTCGATCTATTATGGGTTTATGCATATTAGCATACCCAGGTTTCAGACGAAAGGAATGCCCAGTTTTATAGTATGCAGATAAGCGTGGACCACAGGGAACTCTAGCTGCAATAGATGGGTGATGGGGAATATTTACAGGTTGTGGAAGAATTCCTCCTTGCTCTGCTCTACCATCACTAAATCCAGCAGAAGAAACTGGGAAAAACGGTGGAATCAAGGATGGCAGACTCCCTGGGTTGAATGGCTCAGCAGCTGCTGAAAGCTTGCTGTTGTTTGTGTCCATCGTCTCTTTCTTGCTCTCTTTTGGAGATGATGCCTCGTCAGTTTCAGGGTTTGAGTTGTTTACATCATCAGATCGTTCTAGATGACCAGCATCAACTACTTTTTCAGATTTGTCTACAACGTCCTCTTCTTGCACCTTCACTTCTAAGTCCTTCTCTTCTTCCTCCTCCTTGGTTATCACCTTTTCTTCATCCAAACCCTGCACATTTGCAGCATCTTTGGGCAGATCCTCTGATGCCTCCACTATGGGCTTCAACACTGTGCCAGGAGGTGCAAGAGCTACCTCTTTATAAGAAAGAGACTTGGATGCCATTGTTGAAAGAGTTGCATGTGGGAGAGATCTGGTAACTGCCTTTACGTCTGAATGCTGTTGAGAATCAATAGCCGTCTCAGGCTTCTTCGCAGGAATTTCAGTTGGGCTATCTTTATCACTAAAGCTAGAAGACTTGACCAACTTTCCAACCATGCTCCCATCAGATGAAGGTGTTTTTGGTGACATAAATGTTCTTTGCCCTGGAGATAGATTTTTCCTTCTGTACGTTGTGCTATGGAAGTCTGAGGATCCAGAGTTACCTGTGTTGAGCTTTGCTAGGGCTGGTTTTCTAGTGCTAAACTTGCGTCCGCCACCATTACCAATACGACCCCTTGATCCAGCCTCTTGCCATCCTTCATCAATAGATTCTGTGATGTCTGAACCGTCAAGCATTGGCTGGTTTGGTTCGTGCACAGACACACTATCCTTTTCATGTACGAGACTCACTATCTTGGTCTCAACATAACCTTCTGGCTTAGTTTCTGTGTGATCATTGCCTGCAGCATTTTCATCTACCAAAGCATTTGATGCCATGATTTCCTCATGTTGAATGTCATCCTTGACAGGGACAGAGTTAACTTGATCAAGTTTATCCTTGAACTGCAACATCTGCCATAAAACAAACAAGAACAAATAGATAAATAGCAAATAAAACATAAAAATGATTGCAAACATTTGTTTTCAACAATGAAAATAGTTAGATATTCTGGGAATCGTATCAAATGATCAATAATTATAACATCAGATAACACAAAGGAATTCAACTTATGACTAGAGTTTTTGTTCAAAATATAGCAAATAAATCATAACATAACTAAAAGTTAACAAAGCAAGCACTAGAGCAATGCTACCATTTAAAATTGCTTGGTTTTGCAAACACTTGTTCTTTTCTTCAAATGGAGCCCATCGTACTCTTTTCCCCTTTCATAATTCATGACAATTTTGCCCATATTTGATGCATAATTATATCATAGAGTCATATACATCAATGTTGCAGACACTTTAAAATACTTTTAAAAGACTTGGCTACCAAAGGATAAAATGCCATGTCATTCTCAAAACATCGTCCCAAATCCTACACCCTTCAAAATATTGGTTGCAACTCCAAGGCGAATATCACAGGACTAGGGAAATCCCTACTCTATTCTTTTCTAGTTTTGTTTAGAAACTTTAGACAAATTCATTGTTTTTTGATGAAAATTACAAACATATTTTACTCTTACAAACATATTTTACTCTGACATACCTTTGCACGACGCTGTTTCTTTTGCACATCTCTTCCCTTCATCTCTGTGTCAGGGTTTATGAAATCAAGGAGATCGGACACACTGATGCAGGAAGATAACATTAGTGAAGTTCATATGGATACCTAGCAAGTTCAAAGTAGACAAAAATAATTAGTACAATAGTACCTAAGATGACCTTTGCTTGCTATGGTTGCATCAGGCTTTGGGGTCCCATTGCGTGCAGCCTCTTGCTGCTCCACATTCTTAGACTCAAAATACTCTAACCATGCAGCAGCATCCTTCATGGGCAATTTAATCCAGTATATCAATTTGAATCGCTAGAGTTCAAGATTTTGAATGAGAATATGGCACACACAATGGGCATAAGCAAACCTGAGTGCGAAGATCTTCAGGTCCTAGTTTAGCTTTGAGTATCTGTAGGGTAGTTTGTTCATGCTGGACACTAAGTGAATATGCTTCCATCAATGAGAGAGCAATGGCTATGGCATGATAGCTGGCAGCAGTCTGAAAGAAAAATTACAAACTTAATCATAAAAATAGAAATTATAAATTGTATCCAATTTATTATCACAACGCCTGGGCGGCTGGGCCCCTGGCACCTTAAGCATGACAGTGATGTCTGTCTGTCTAGATAAATGAATATGCATGTAGGCAAATTTTGGTCTTGTAATGCTAACCACAAGGACCTTCACTCTTCTTTGAAGCATCAGTTGTTCTAAAAACCCGAGGAATTAAAAAGGAAAGAGTACAAAAAAGCAAAAAAATAATATAGATCAAGAGAGAAAATATTTTAGTTGCCCATAAAATTCGAGAAATTTAACCGGGAAGGAGTACAGAAAATGGAACCAAGACAAAAAAATAGAAAAAATAAGTCATTTCTTTCTTCATCTGGAGACTTGTTACATGTATAAATCCAAGTTTATGTGATTTTGTGGATCAAATTGTGAAAATATGTTTTTTCTTATTTTTTCAACGTTATTTGCAGTTTCTATGAAAATCTCAAAAGCGCATAAAGTTAAAAGAGCCAGTGGTTTTCGCCACAGCATAAGATGATTGACGAATGTTTGACACTAAGGTGAAGAATCGCATCATTATCCAATTCAAACTATTACATAAATGCACATACATGAATGTCAGCACAAGCCTGTGTGTGGAGTTATCTGCCACATGTTTAAATAGAATGGATAGATATACCTGTATATGATCAGCTCCAAGCAATCTTTGATTGCACTTAAGGGCCTCATGCAGATATCTTAGGGCTACATGAACGTTTCCCAAACCTTCTTCCATCATTGCCACGTTGATATATGTTGCAGCAGTGTTTGGATGTGATGTTCCACAAGTAAGATGCAAAAGGTACAATGCTCGATTTACATACCTAGAATGGATAAGAAGCTCAATGTAAGTACAACTAAATTTACATATTAAAAACAGAAAATGCAATTAATGAACAATCATACAGGAATATGCAGGATGTGTAATAGAGAGTCTTTTGTTTCGGATAACAGTTACACCTTGTGAATATGAAGCGCTGAGAACATTGGACAGATTTTTTTTCAATTTATTTTCTATGCAACATATAGCACATATAAGTTGCTAGGATAAGAAAAAAAAACATATCCTCAATGTGGATAGCCTGAATATGCCCTAGAGTGCATCGATCATTTCCATTAGAGCATATTTTGCCAATAATTTTCATATGGACATGGAAATGAACATAAAGATGCAAGCTCTACAATGGACCAATAAAAGCTTGATTTTCTAAAGTCCTAACACCTTCAGCATTTAAAAGAAAAGGAGTGATTCCAAAGACCAAGTAACAAACCTTAGTTTTGCATCTTCACCTGAAATTTATATATTGCAGTTATTTAATTAATAAATAACCCATTTTGTCCTCCCTTGGATATAAAAATTTAGCACTATTTAGGTTAATCTTTCCAGTCTTACTATAGTTTCCCATACCTACGCCATTTACATCATCAACAAAGATTTGCTTTCTCTCAAAGAGAAGTAAAAGGACATACTAGAAAGAGGGAATCTATGACAAGAAACATTCCAACAATTAAGATTGAGCATACACTCATCAACAACCCTTTTCTCTTAATAGAACAAAGCAACTTTTTGCTTACTTAAGAGCCAGTTCAGTATATTGCAGGCGGTAGTAGAAAACTGAAAGATCACCATAGCTTTTCATCGTATCAGGGTGGTCAAGCCCCAATTCTCTCTCATTTATATCCAAGGCCTTCTGCTGGTAAATAGTTGCCTACAAAAAGAAAAGCATGAATTTACAGTGGCTTCAGGTACTTGATGGTCCAAAAAAATTATGCAGAAGCAATCAGGAATAGAAAGTAGCTTTGGAAGACCTAGTAAATAATTCAAAAGCATGTCAGTGAAATAAACATGCAAAACAAAACTCATCAGCAAGCTAGCAACTTAGCAACTTAATAGCTCAGATGGACCATTAACAGGTATTCTCATATTAAGAGGCTGAATATAGTAAAGTAGATTTATAGACAAACAGCAAAGATTCTGATAACCATAACAAAGAGACTTTTACTAGAACCAACTTAAGTTAAATTAGCATTAGTTCAAGGACAATTTAGCCCACAACAATGTCCAACACAATAGCAAATAAAATTCATCTAAAGAATATGTGAAACTGTAACTTGCAGTTGTGGGTGGTAATCAAACACAGAACTGTATTCCCACATTACCTGATTAAAATCTCCAGTATGATAGAGCACCACAGCCAGAAGACTATATGCACCAGCAGTCATACGATGGTAAGGGCCACAGACAGCTAAAAGTTTTGAGAGTGCCTTCACGTTCATACAGCACAAAATTACAATACAATGACATACAAAAAATTGTAGCACTTCAGAAAACAAAGATTTTGTACCTTGGTTCCATAGTTAACAGCATCATCAAGCTTTCCCTTATCTAATGCAGCCTTCGATGATTCCAATAATGTCCGTCCATCTGCTGATGAGCACACCACATGCTGAGAAACGTAAAGTAGCGTTAAGGCATAAATCGATATTCTTGCCTTTAAGGTGAATTTATATTTATAATTTTAAATTCTGCAAATGATTTCTAACTTACCTTGTATACAGGAACCATGCTGATGATATCTGATTTTTCAAAAGGTCTTGGTTTATCCATTTCATAATCTCTGGGAACCATTTCCAATCCAACCTTTATAGGAAAAGCAAAATAGAACGTTTGTTAACCCTCATAGTAAAATTAAAGTTTGTTCTTTCCACTTCAAGCATGTAAGCTATTTAAAGTTAAATGGACAGACCTTGTGACAGAGTCCTCGAAGAATTGCAAACTTCCGCAGTTCTTCCAAATTTATATCTTTGAGTTTCCAGCCAAACCGTCCAGAAAGAAATGTTTCTAACCACTTCAGTTTCAAAGCAATAACATTGTCATCTTTGTTCGGTACACCTAATAAAACATTTAAACATTCAGCTATTGCTCTGGCCAAGCTATCCATATTCTTGACCGCAGCAATAACTGCTTGCAAAATGTGCTTGAAGGCTCGAGTAACCATCTCATGGATGCAAAGAGATTGTATGTGAGGAAGCTTGTCTGCAAGTTCAACCTGGTTCAGGTCAACAAAAGATATTTAGAAATAAAAGAAAATTGGAAAACCACGAAAGAGGTCAAATAAAGCATGTCATTAGATTTCAGTGGTTCCTACTTTGGTAAATTAGTGCACCTATGTTCTTACCACACGTCCAAGGGAGCACATTCTCAATCCTCTTGTATGCATGAAGTCGGTCAGTGTGCGTCCATCAACTGGAGATAGCTCGAGTGACCCAAAATCTGCTACCTGTACACATGTTCCAAATCAAGGTAAAAATCAGAATTTTTTTCTAGATTAAATGGAAAAAATGCAACATCTTAGTAATCAATTGTATCAAAAAGTAAGTTCCACTTACCAACTTTGGCAATGCAACATCTTCATAATACTTATTTGCCATCTCAGTCAGTTCTTCTAATGACTATTTTTTAAAAGGAGAAAGTCAGTTAATAGATAAAAACCATGAAATTGCAGAGGAAGATGTAAAATGCTTCATCCTAGTTAACAAACTTTATCTGATAAATCATCCAAGCCTGCAGGCATGTCTTCATGAAAAACACAAATTTTGTGAGACCATCTGCAAGCCTATTTCCTTCTCATGCGTTGTGTTCTATATCACATAGTAGCATTGACAATGGTGTAAGTGCAGGTAAAGTATAAGCTGCTCCATTGCCTGCGATCTAAGCCTTCAAAGAAATTGAAATAAAAAATACTCTGGCATGAAAATAATTGAAGACAAATGAACTGTAATAAACCACTCTGAGGACATAGATTACTGTTCCTGCAAAATTGCAAAAGACCTCCTTCACATTGCAAATGGATTTTATCATAGACATCTTGAGCTTTAGATTGCAATTTGCAAACCTTCTCTTCTGTAAGTCTACTAAAAATGGTGAACAACTTGGTTTTTCTGATCAAAGAATCTCAATTCCACTTTTTATCCTTATTCTAGAGGTATTGACTGATTCCACACTACTTTTCCATGCAAAATTAAATCCAGAAATTTGTCATGGATGTCGCATAACAGTACAGAGACTGGTCCACTCTGATCAACTTCAAGTGATTTCAAAAGTGACCACGACCATGTACATTTTTCTCTCATGCTTGAACGTAGTAGCTTTGTTGCTCTAGGATATCAAGTTCATTTTCAGAGAATATGCAGAAGCCTAAAATTCAGTTCTTTTACTAAGAGTTTTTTTAAAAATTTAAGATAGCAATCATGCCAAAATGAAATGATCAAAGCTCCATATCCAGGTATACTGCAAGCATACCTTCAGATGAAGTCCTGTGCCAGATTCCTTAAGACGCAGAAAGGCAGGTTCTGGAAGGACTTTCTGGAGGCCTGGTTCCTGATGGCTTTCTCCATTCTCTGATCCTTTTGAAGAATCACTTGCTAAACTATTAATGGCAACATCATCAGATACATTATACTTGTTTGTATTCTCTGTTTTCTTTTTTATCTTCTTGAGCAATTCAAATTTCTTTCCCAGTCCCTTGACAACAGGTTCGTCTTTCTTTTCGTTAACAGCCTTTGGATCATTACTTTTTGAAGACTCCTGGCTCTGTAGATGCTGCACCCAGCATGATCCAAGTTCCCATCTAAAGAATTTAGCTGACTCTGCTGATTCATTCTCCAACTTCTTCAAGCTATCACCAAGTACGCAGTATACCAATGATTTAGCTTTTTCTATGTCATCTGAATCACCATCACCAGAAGGAAAATGCTGCCCGTTACCAGAAGAATCCACGCCAGATATCTTGGGAAGCAAAATCCTTAGGCTGAGCAAACAAGTAATGTTTTTGGTTAGTACAAACTACAAAGTGAAAAAACAACACCTGGATATATCAAGAAGAAAGAAACCATAAGACATGAAAAAATAACTTGGCTCCACATTCACACCAAAGTTTACCTGTTGACATTTAAAGCATTCGCCCCTCCATCTGGCTGATCTTTAATATCAATATCTTGAAGTGCAGAACCAACTTCATTGTTCATGTCCCCGCAAACTTTTACTACTGCAGTGTAACCACAATGCCTGACAACAACAACACCTAAAGTAGCAGTATCCTGCACAAGAACTATGCCGCTTGAATATTACATGCATCAAGAGAATCTCTACATGATAATGTAATAAATACATTGACAAGCTTACATGGACAGTGACGTTTTCATCAGCCGTAATCCCTTTAAGCAAATTCCTCTCAGCAGCTTCTTTCAATGATACTCCAAGTGCTTGACTCCCATCAATTTTAGCATCCTGCTTGATGTTTGCATCCTTTAAGTCTCTTGTTACTGTTATTTTCAAGTCTCCAATACATTCTTCATGGACTTCACTGTTCAAAAGGCTGCCTTCTGGGACATATTCTTGTCTGTTGACATCTGCTAGATGGCGTATTGCTGCAGTAGCCTTAAAGACTGAAACATCAACAAATAAACAATGGAGGAGGAAGGCCTTCCGATCCCGGATCTGCCTTTCCTCGTCTGTTTTGCACGCCATTTGTGCAAGAACTGAAAATTCTTGCGCCCACTTCCTGTTATCATGTTCACCATTTCTTCCTTGCCCGCCACCATTACCATTCCAACTCTCATCTTCCACAGGTAGAGAGGGGAATCCAGATGATTCAACAACCATTGGTGGCACAAGCCACGTATTGGCACGAAAACCGTACGGTAGATTCCCAAACTGGAAAGTCAGATCCAGGTATCATGTATCAGCAAATTACAGCATACGACCAATTTTAAGCCACTTCATCTAATCCCAAGAAAAATGCAACAAAAATTGTCACCTTATTGTGTTCTGTAAAAGCTTTCATTAGAGAGTCATAGGCCTGAACAAATTTTAAAATTCAAAACACAGAAAAGATCAAGATTTTTTACAGCCATTAGTTTAAAGACAAATCAAACTAATAGAAAGAAAACCTCATTACTCACATTAGCAAATGCGCTGCTTAGCTGTTGTAGTAGATCGACTAGCGTGTGGCATAGGAAAACTTGCTTTCCTGTGGCGTGAAAGCCTTTGCGGGAAGCAACGACGGTCACCAGCTTCCCATTTATCAATTTCACCTGCACATGAATTCTTCCGATTAGACCATAAACGCGTATTCCAGCCAGAAAGTCTCACAAACGAAAAATCCAGAGAAGAATTTGAAGAATGGAAAGGTATAGTAAGCAAACATATAATGTAGGAAGTGGGAAAAATTTGTTGCAGATCATCATGCTAAACATGCTCTCCATGAATATGAAGCTCAATTGCCAAAAAATCTCTACTGTGAAATCTCTTCTATGAAGTTATTAGCACAAAGAATCCACACGGATGGTTGTAATAAGGTTATGAAAGATAGAAACAACTACGGAAAGAAAAAGGAAGAGTTTCCATTTGAAGAACTAGTGCTTCTCGAGATTGCACATGAAAATTTTTAATTCCCTCTTTTTCTTCAAATAGCCACGAAAATCAAATCCTAAAATGTTGGAAAGTTTTGCTCTTGCGATTATTCAACTGAAGAAGTGAAATGGTAGTCTTCCGCTTCCAATTTTCACGTTCTTTGGCATTTGATTCCGTTAATGCAAAAGAGACAAAAGAACGAGAAATAACGACCTGCCCTGAGATTTTACGAATGAGCAACTAGACAGAGTTGAAACCAATAGCACAAGGAAAAAGCGGAAAGAGAAACACATAACTGCTCTAGGACGCTGAAACTACAAGAACTACCAACTTTACAAGAGCTCGAAATTCTTGGCGTCTCAGTGGCATGAATTTGGAAAAATATGCTTACATCTATCTGGAAGAAATCATCCTCCGCCCTCTCTTCAGGAAACTGGGGTCCAGATTTCCTTAAATCTGCAGAAAAAGAGAAAAAGAGGACCAACATTTTCAGCAAAAACATTCAAAGATACGACAAAACCTCCCATATGTCCCATTTAACAAAGCTCTTGGAGTTCTGCTGGAAAAACAAAAATATCATAAACTCGAATTGGATCCATTCTGAAGCTCAACAAAAGGAAATGATCACGCTCGACGATCCCTAACTTCAGAACCAAGCAATTCAAACGAAAACCTTAATCCTCCTCCCCCTCAACCCAGAAAAAGAAAAGGAGAATAAGAAGTTCGAGAAGCTCACATTGAATCGGGGACGGGATGTGGGAGAAGGAGAAGAAATCATAGAACTGGCCAAGCTTCGACGGAGGATGGATTGCCGCAACCTCCCCTGTGCCCTTGTTTCCCTTCCCTTCGGCTTTCGCTGGGTCCCCCTCCTCCTCCAATGGAGCAGGAGGAGGAGGAGGAGAGCTCCGCTTCTTCGCCGCAGCTCCCTTCTCCTTGCCCTCTCCATTCTTCCCGAACGCTGTTGTGCACGCGACGATATCCAGGAACCTCCGCACGTGCGCAACCGCCTGCTCCTCCGTGTAGTCCTCTGCAAAACCAAACCAACCCAATCCGCTCGCACGTGTGAGTCTCCGCGCTTTTGCATAACCAGAAAGGCGGGAGGTTGGAGACGACGATGGGCCAATAGTCTCCTTTGCCCCCAACTTTTCAAAAAAAACCAACCTTGCCCTGCGGTCTCAACAAGAGGGGCAAACTAGACATTTTCGTTATCAACGTCCTTCTCCGACTCGTCCTTTTCGCATGGGGGAGCAACCAAGTCGTACTCATTTCCCAAATTACTAAAAACCCCACTTTCAGGACGTAGATTGTCATTTTTCAAAAAAAAAAAAAAAAAATTATGGGCCTTACGCTTTTCTCATTTCATTTTCATCGGAACCAAAAACAAAAAGATCGTTCACCTAACTGCGGAAGAAGTTCAAAAAGTTCAAGAACAAAAAATTTTCCATCTATATTCCTCAATTTATTGGTGGAGAAAAAAAGCAAAAAAGTATTTCATAAAAAGTGTCTCACTTTTAGTAATATACAGAAAACACCTACAAAAGCATTTATTTAGCGGTAGCTTTGTTGCTTCCAAGCAAGCTAAACGTGAAACATTTAAATATGAGCAGTGCTGATCGTCCCAAAGTTCGAACGATCTTTCTGTTAGAATCATCATTATTTGAAGAAGGATCGGCACGTGCGAGCGTACGCCCGAAAATATCTGATTTTGCTGCCCTTCTGTTTCAGATACACTTTGAGCGTTACGCCGTTACAGTGGCGCCATGGCAATTTGCAGGTAAGGAGTTGTCCTTTCGGGTCATCTCCATTTTTCCGGCGATTCAATTTCACATCAGTCAGATGCTGAAAGAATCTCATTGAGTACAAGAACTAGAACTTATTAGGCAGAGCATAGTTGAATGTTAGATGACCGCCCACTGCTTTCTGTTCTTTCATGATTTTAGAGAGAGAGAGAGAGAGAGAGAGAGAGAGAGAGAGAGAGAGAGAGAAGGGGGGTGTGGCCGGAATTTTCTCAGGAGAAGAGCCACTGAGAATTTTCTCCTGTTCAGGAGCATGATGGCCATAGCTGGCCACACATGGGAAACATGTAACCAATCCCCATAAATAAATGAAATGCGTCACAGAACTAGAAACAGAAGAAACAAAAAAAAAAACGTTGCCTCTTTTGCCTCCATGACCCCAAAAAACTATGTGGGCAGCCACCCATGTGAAGACAATCACTCCCAATGTTTCTCACCTACCAATGTGGTTGAGAAAATCTGCAATTTTTGGCTCCTTCCGTGGTCAAGAAGGAAGCGGAGCATGAATGCATGAACGAACGAGTGCTTCCTTACCTTCAACAATGGTCAATACACAAGGCTTGAGAGAAGTGATTTCCACAGTGTCCTTCAATCGGCTCCCTCTAACCTGTAACGCTCAATCCATCACCATGTTAGTGCCTTAAATCCTAAATCCAGCTGCTACCAAATTCATAAATTGCAATGAAGAAGGCCATTCCCATTGCCATTTAGTGCTACCAATTTCACCTCATGAGATAGTGAATAGTTTGTAAGGTGACATGTATCCACATGAACTGCTAGAAGCCTTCTGACGTCGATAATCTTATCAGTAGAGATCCCCTGAATCAGATTAACCAGTACCAATCAGCACCCAAGTAGGGGAAAAGAAAGAGGAGACTAATGAACTTCATCTGTCGATTGTGGTTCATGAAATTGAATCAAGGAAACGGACTTTCTTTACCTTGAGTGTAACCTGGGTGTCATAAGGGGTGCAGACTGCGATGTCGAGGATGGTAGGCAACACTGCGAATAACGAGGACGAACACCAACGTTTAATTACAATAAGAAAAGGAATGCTCACACGGAAAACAGATTGGTGGTCCGATTTATGAGAGTCTTTTGTGCTAACCTTTCTCCTCCTTCTTCTTCTTCTCTCCCTTGGATTTGTTGGTCTTTGTACGGCCGGCTTTTGGGGCCATTGGAAGACGGAATCAGAACAAAGAAAGCCACTGGCCTGAGCAGATGTTTGGTCTCTGTCTTTCTCAGTCAAGTGTCCGATGGTCGCTGCAACATCATCTGCAGACGACTGCTACCAGGGGAAAGGAAGGAGAAGGGAGACAAGGAGAGTGGAAAATCGAGGGAGGGAGTGAGAGATTGATTGAGAAACAAAAGAGTGCTTTAGAGCAAGGCTTGTGGATAGGATAAGGGTTGCGATTCCAAGCAGAAGATAGTGAGAAATCTTGGCCTCTCGTTTTGGTTAAGGGTTCATCTCCCTGTGTCTCTGAGAAGAGAGGAACGGGGGGGCCATGGGCGCTCTGATACTATATGACAAAAAAGGTAGAACCAGGACCGTTGATGTGTTGTCACGTGGCAGCTCAAATGTGGATCTGGTTGCTGGGCCTTCTACTTCTTCCTCTTCTATCACATGTAATTCTGTGTGGACTGCAGGCAGCTTGGGAATTGGGATGTGAACGGATCCGATATGATCTGGATCCAGATGAGTTTATCGGATTCGGACTCGAAAATGAGTTCAGATAAGCAAAGCCGCTATTCAATTGGGCTGATTATTCTATAAAATTAGATCTGGATATGAATGGATATGAATCTGAATCCACCATTTGATAGACACACATGCTAAATCTTCAAATAAGCAGCATCTTATTATTGGGAAGAGTTCTTTATTAGTCTTTGAGGGGTTCCTGCAATGGTCAGGTCTGCCGTTGGTAGAATCAATTTTCCTTTTTGAATTCTCGAGGTGTCAACTCTCTGTGTTCAAAAGAGAAGACTATTGATATGCAAGTTGAAGTGTAGCAGAAGAAGAAATACCCTGAGAATCTTCGGCTCTCTTATTGGGCTAGTTCTATGAAATACTTCTCTTGCACACCTAAGAATTGAAACCATATTCAGGCTTGCAATCCAAATTACGACATAATTAGAGGCTAATAAGCCCAGATCCATCTAGTTTGGCAAACCTTGATATCTGTCATATTTTCCGAGGACAACACCATAAGAAAGCTCAAGCTGCAAAGGGGCAAGATTTCGGCTTCATTGAGAGGGCCTTCACCTTGGTACCATTCATAATTTCCTAGCTTTCACGCCCGGGGCCGGCCGAATAAATTAAGTTAAAAGGTGCTTTTCTAAGTACTTAATGTAATCTAAAGTGGCTTTCCATGCCAGTTTTAGTACTTGGAAAAGGGGCCAATCAAGGCATGTTTTTTGTTCTTCCTTACAATATTTCTATTTACTTTTAAGTTATTTTTTTTGGTCAAGTGGCTGCTAAGAGACATGTGGTTGTGGAACTTTCTAAATACACAATTTTTAAGTAGAGATGTCAAATGGATCGGATTTATTTGTTTTGTCAAATCAAATTCGAATTTAATTAGTTGGATGTGGCAAATAAAAGAAAGTGAATTTGGATTTGGTATTGAATCCAAATCCCGCGAGGCCCCGAAGTCGTATGTGAGTAAACTGGATCTTAAGTTAGTCAAACCAATATTGTTTAGAACAAGTTGTGGATATGCGTGCTTTTTTGGAATCGGAAAATTGAGAGAAACAAAATGACGAGCAGCATGATGGCTTGATTCAAATCGAGACGGCCGATTCGAATCCAAAATCTGATAAACTTGGAACGATACGGCATACGCAGACGATCCATTTGAAAGAAAATCGGCCAAATTGAACCGATTGGACCGTTCCGAGTCGGAAACAGAATCGGATCAGGCCCGATTCGATTAAGTATGGCCGAACTTCGGATCCAGACGCTAAACCGTTTCGATTTTCTAGACGCATTGCTTGACCAGTCCTGCTTCGTTTACTGAATGTACGTGAAAAACGTGGCAATGTGGAGCACGTTAGGCACGCAGTCGACGCGTGACAATGGCGTGGAAATTATCGTCTGCAGCCAACTTTGCCTTTGAGAGAGAGAAATAATAAAATTGCATTTATTTTTGAAAATTTTTAAGTATTTTAGTTTATTTAACAAAAAAAAAACTATGGGGAATCAAAGTACAATTGAAAATTTCAATTTTGTTTAAAAATGTTTAATGAGAGTTTTTTTTTGTCGAAAAGGTGGTTTCCTGTAAGTAAACATTCAAAAAATTTATGAGAAAACTCTAACTACTAAACTCGCAAGCGCCTCAATAACACATACTTCATGTCATTTTGAGGACTTTTGGTAACGGGAACTCTGCATTCTTTAAGAAACAACTTGTGAGATTCACAACTGCATAAATTTGAAAAGACATGCAACATTCCCAAATTGAAAGAAAAAAAAAATCGCACTCTAAAAAGCCCCTACCTTGTTTGTAGAGACTAATGAATGATTTCGGTGATCAGGACGAGTATTTCATTTGGATTCACAAGTACATGACAAAGACCTAAGAGCATTCTTAGTATTGTGATTTGATAGATCGACACATTTGATTCCGAGTAGTTTCAAGATAAACAATCAACTAACATCAACCCAACTAATGATAAGTCAAGGCCAGTGGGGTAGTGCTCACACCAGTTTCTTAAAAAAAATTTATTTTTAAATGAGAATATATATATATATATATATATATATATATAAAAGTGCCCCATCAGATTTGAGTATTTTTAAACAAGTATCTCATGTGCCCCACCAGATTTGAGTATTTTTAAACAGGTATCTCTCCAACAAATTTTTCTGGCTTGGCGCTACTGGTCAAGGCTCCCTCGTTGCCCCCATAATTTATGGTTGTGTTGCTTTGTGTAGGAGATTAAAACTCATAAGAATCAAACAAAGGATTAGTCTTCTACCAATTACTAGATAAGCCAACCTACACAAAAGCCGTTTGGCGATGAGAACAATGCATCATTCTTTGAGTCATATATAGGAGCTGTTTCGGAATAGCATCGGATTGTCATGTTTCATGTAGACGCCCACAAAATTGGGGTCGGTTCGTAGATCAATTCATAATTTGCCTCATTTTTTAGGACAAGATACATAAAACAATAACATCTTGTTACTATTGCCAAACGGCTTAATCAAATCATTTTGTCATTGATTTGATAAGTTTATACAATATGAATTATGTCCAATAACTGAAATCAATAACATCTTGTTACTATTGCCAAACGGCTTAATCAAATCATTTTGTCATTGATTTGATAAGTTTATACAATATGAATTATGTCCAATAAATGAAATCAATAGCATCTTGTTACTATTGCCAAACGGCTTAATCAAATCATTTTGTCATTGATTTGATAAGTTTATACAATATGAATTATGTCCAATAAATGAAACCAACTAATGAAAAGACTTGTTGGAATTAAAACCAATCTATGTTGTCGACTTGAGAAGAAGGAACTCTCAAACTACCAACATAGATAACACACTTTCACATTGAAAACTTGGTCCTGCAATGGCCGAGTCTTGTCTAACCAACTTTTTAGGCGACATCTGAATTTCCGAATTTGACTTCTGGTTAGCTGAATTGCAACCAAACCTTACGAGTCCACAGAAGGCGATGTCTCCCAAAAGCTTATATATGAAAAGCAAGTTCAATCAATCTCGACTTCGTACGTGTTCTTCACTTTGGTCTCTCATTTTGTTACCTCCTTCTTTCTCCATTTCATTTTTCAACTATTTTCCTCTTTGGTAAATCGGTAGATCTCAGACCGCTAGATTAAGGATAAAAACCTCACTCTTTAAAGGTTTGGCTAAAAAAAATATCCTCAACAAAATAAGAACATCATAGTGTGTTTATAGAAAATATTTTGGTATAAAACTTGCTTTAGTTTGAGTTGCTTTTATGAAAAATGAAGATTTCTCCATGATCAGAGTTTGTTATATGAGCCGTTCAATTTAACTTATTCTAAAAACATGATCAAATTAGAAAAAGATTGGCTTGATATATGCTTCTCATCAACATATTATTTTCATCATATGTATAAGGCTGGCTTAAAAAAAAAACCTTAATAGTTGTATTTAAGTAGTCTAGCTTTTGTCCCCAACCTAGTGGTCTAGGACCTACCAATTACTCTTATATATATATATATATGTGTGTGAGAAGGGTAAAAACTAGATACCTAGGTTAGGAATAAAAGCTAGACCTACTGATTTTTGTTTAAAAACTATTTTAAATACACTATAAACATCTTAATATATTTATAAAGACTATTTTGATATAAAACATGCTTTGATTCAAGTTGTTTTAATGAAAAATGTTGATTTTTTTAATTATCATGCCATGGGGGGAGCTCATCTTATCTTATTACAAAAACATAATTAAAGTCTTAACAAATGATCAACTTAGTATATTTTTTGCATCAATCCGTTCTTAATATCATATTAATAAGGTTAGATTGCAAAAAAAAAAAGACACTTTAAAGATCAAAATAGAATGGGTCTCCTAGGTGCCTGTTTTTTAACAACTTATATATACATGTTAGACTCTTAGACGCTAGACAGTAATAAATAATCTCAACGCTTGATCTTTTATAGATGACAATCAAGAAAAAAACAAGAAGAAAAAGATGTGAACTGTGATATTAGATGATTTCACATCATTTTCTTCTTGTTTTTCTTTCAATGATCAAGCCGAAAGATATCAATAAATGAGACTATTCTTTATCCTGCCTCTACCAATAAGAGATTGAATATTGAAAGACGACTAGAACAAGATTTAGCAAAGTAGAGAAGATTGAAAGTCTGACGCATCCAAAGAGAAAACAAAAACGTACTGGCATTTCTTGTCTTTGTGAAGAAGGGTAAAATGACACGATATCTTCTGTCAAGGGAACTGGGTAGGTGGAAGCGAATTTAAAGTTCCACAAACCAGACAAAGAAGGTTTAGGACATGATGTGAAGTTGGTAGGTGGAATGACTATTTGGGTGGTGGTGGCGGAAAACCCTAGGAAGCGGCTACATGAATTTTTCATGCCGGGGCCTCTCTGTCAGTTCGTGCGGCACGGCAAATACAAGTGAACAAATATGTTAAAGGAAATACACAACAAAGCAAAGAACTGTACGGACTCTATACACAAGGGAACAGCCTTAATGGTGGTTTTAAAATTCTGATAACAATTGAAATATCATTTTTTAAAATTTTTATATAAGATAAACAATATTTTCAAATTTTATATGTTCTTTTTTTTTAAAGGAGATTTAGGACCCCTGTTGCCCTCCCCCCTTGCTCTCAACTTCAATGAAGACCAGCTTAGGTAACTTGTTAGATAATAAACGAGAAGAAAATGTTTCATTGTGATGGATAGATTCTCACAATGTTCGACTTTGCTGGAAAATCCTTGCAAGCTTTCTTCTCCGACTACTTTCATGGACTTTCTGGGTAGCTTTATAATAACGCTCTTTAAGTTTTTGACAACGGCTGTTTTTTCTGAGCTTTATAATAAAAACCTGGTTTGAATTGAATAGAAGCTCAAAGTCCTTGAACACTAAAAAAAATATTACCGATAGCAAGGAAACATTGGTAAAAACTGCCTAAAGTAAAAGTTTTAGTGACATTTAATGAAGACATCGGTAGACATTTCGTTGGTGAAAACTATCACCGACATTTACGAATGCCAATAATAGTATTAGTGACGATGATGTAAACGTTCGTGATAATCTACTGAAGGTTGCCAGTCATGGGCGGCTCTTGTTTGTGGTGAGGAGCAGAGGTAGATGGCCGGATGAGGTTAATCATTCCAGAGAAAAATTACAAGCAGATGAAGAGAGTGGCTGTCAGCCTTCAAGGTAAGCTCCTTGATGTCGATCATCCCACAGAAAATGTTTCAGAGAAAGGGTTTTGCTCGGATTTGCATTGAAACCCCCTTCAAAGCCAAGCTTCCGCCGGAGATAGACCTGAGAGTTGGGAAGAGTCGAATTCTCGCCGCCCAAGAGCTTGTATGCGAGAGCCACCTTAGATTCTGCCGGCGCTGTGGAGTTTAGTCTCTTCCACCAGAGCAGTGGCCCCTCCAACCTCCGCTCGGAGAAGAAGGCTACTCCGAGCGCGGGCCGGCGTTAGTAACGTCAACGAATCAAATTCGAATAAGATATGGTTTCAACTGTCTCCACTTATTTAGGTATTTCACACGGATTCAAATTTGGAATTGAATACAAACAAATTAAAAATATTCGAATCTGAATTCGAAAATTTCACAATCTGAATCTTTTTCTTTTTTTACATTCATATCTATATCCAAATTTTGAACCGAATCTGATCTATTTTCAAAATATAAGCTCATTGGATGCATGATATTTATTTAAAACTAAATCTGATCCGACTCTGAATATGATAAGTATGTCATTTCTTAAATCAGAATACAACCGAATTTCTTACTAGTGCTTGTTAAGATCTAGGCATTCATGCATCGAGTTGATCCAAATCCAAATAATTTATATCCCAGTGGAAGGTTCACCATCTGATGCATTAATGTAATGTTGACAGAATGTTAATGACAAGCTTTCATGGAATTCTACAACTGCCTTTCAAAGTACTGGGTTGTTAGTTGTTGCCTACCTAATAAGAACAAGTTTGCTTTCAAGATTTTAAGATTTTGAGATCCATGAGTTTGAGATGGGCCAGGCTTTTGGTATACTAAAAATAGTCAAGTTTGGACTTTATGTGTGACATAAGGCCTTGGGTTGGTTGATTATGAATTTGATATAGAAATGGAGATTTTAACTTCATGGATTTAAGATTCTCGGCTCCCAAACACATCTTGGGGATGCTTTTTTTGTATATTTTATCTCCTGAAATTATCCATTGAACAGTTCTTGGATAGTTTAACTTGTCCACAAGAAGAAATTGTTAGGAAAGAGACTCTCTCTTTCTCTCTCTCTTATGATACCAAGAGAAAAATGAACATAAGATAGAAGTAGAAGGCCCCAAGATTTAGAAAAATAGTGAAAACAACAAAGTCAATCCTGATTTTCAGAAATCCTAGTTTTAAAAAGCTTTGGGGGAGTTTGGATGATAAATTCTTTCAACTCAGTTTTGTAGAACTAGGATTTTTGAAAACCAAGCTTTTTCATGAGTTTTAAAAACTTTGTTTTTTTTTTTGTTTAAGGTGGACATCCAAAACCTGGTTTTTTGAATAACTTAAAAGGGGCTAGGTTTTTCACTCCCTTTTACAAAACCAGGTTTTGTGAAAACTGAGTTTTCTTTAAACTCGGTTTTGAAGGCACCCAATTACTCCAAAAACCTGGTTTTGCCTTCAAATCCTGGTTTTGAAAGGTCACCCAAACATCCTTTACTTTCTTGAGCCTCTTGTTTCAAAGGACAAGTGGGACCTCATCTTCTGGTGTCTGTTAGTTCATGCCAAGCAGTCAAATCTCATGAATTTTTTTTTCTGGGATAAGATATCTCAGCAGATTGACCATTGATTCTTTGTTTATATATATATATATATATATATATATATATATATATATATATATATATATATATATATATATATATATATATATATATATATATATATATCAGCAGAATTACTGTTATATTTAAAACAATTCGCTGTTAAATGGCCGAACGGATGGACCGCCTTCGACAGTCAGTGGATGAATATAGACAGCGAAAGAAATCCACACAAACACAGGATGCACGAGACCGTTCCAACCACTCGAACCCCTCTCAGTTTTTCTCCCATACAAATGTGATCTTCAAAAGGTTGCTAAAACCCTTTAGGGCGTTGCATAACTGGTCCATTTGAGTGTCATGCTGATGATGTTATCTTCAGTTTGATATTTTTGGACGCTACTCTTTTGAACTTTAGACAGTTGCATGTGCGACTCTCAAGTTAAAAGGTGTACTATACGACCACTGAGATCTCCGACCTGAGTCCTATAAAGGGGAGAAATGTGCAAGTCACATCAAAGGCTGAAAATGCCCGATCTCAAATCCATGGATTTTAAAGTATATGGATCTTTAAACCAGATCCAATTTAAATATATGAAAGACTCCAAATTCTCTCAAGGAAAATTTGGAAAGCTACAAAGGGAAATGTCCAATTGGCAGTGGCTGGGTCCTCGCTTTTCCTTCCCTTCCCCTTCATTTCCTCAATTAATTGATTTAATTTATAGTATGACTGTCCCTTGTACGAGAAACTTTTTCCATCTGTTTTTTTTTACTTTTCTGACTTTTTGTCTCCTAAGACAAGTCCAAGGAAAACTTTCACAGGAACTGATGTTCATAAAAGCGGAATTGTGACAGTCCACCAAACTGCTAGAGATGTCAATTGAACCAATTGGAATATTTGATTTATCAGATGTTCACATATTTGGATTAGAATGTAAATTAAAAAAAGTTTATGTCATATTTGAATTCAATTTTTGAAATTATTATTCATATCCGTCTTTTAAATTCACAACTTAAATCAAAACCACGTTAGAGTATGCTACAAACATATTTCGAAATGTATGAACATTGGATATTGATATTTATCGGATTAGATATTTATTTAAAATCAAAACTGAATATGTTTGGATGCCATTTTCAAAAATGTAAATCTAGCTGGATTTTTTTTAATTGTATAGTTATCTTTTTTCATATTATTAAAACAGTTCAAAGGGATACCGGATCTGAATCTCATCTAGGGCTGTTCATGAACGAGTTCGAGCGGAGTTCAGCCAGCTCGATCTCGGCTCATTTGTCTTGAAAGGAACTCAAACTCAGCTTGAGCTCGACTCAAGTTCTATTTCATTAGCTCGAGCTCGACTCAGCTTGAGTTCTTAAAACTCGAACTCAGCTTGAGTTCTTAAAACTCGAACTCAGCTCGCTTCAGCACAATTAAGCTCAAGCCAAAGATCGGCTCGAGCAGAAGATCGGCTTGAGCCGAGCCAAGCATTTCATTAAAAAAAATTATTTTTTAAAGGAAGAGGCAGCATATAGACTTGAATATGGAACCTCCCACATACCAGTCATGGTATACCCATTTGAGCAAGCAACTTTTTTTTTATTTTCTTTCTCGAGCTTAACCAAGTTCAACCGATCCGAGCCCACTTAACTCGAGCTTGACTTGTTTAGGTTGTCGAGTTTATTTCTTAACTCGAATTCGACTTGTTTAATAAACGAGTCGAGTTTGAGTCAAGTTTATCGAGCGAGTTTGAGTCGAGCTAGAGTTAGCTAGACTCAACCCTAATCACATCCATTGACATCCCCTCACATAGCCACTATCCATATCAGTACACAGTTCCTTTCATTGTGTCTACAAGAGACGGTCTGAGGAAGCAATGCTTCAAAAAAGGGGAAATTGGATCTCCTTTGGAGAAAGCAACCAAATGCAAAACATGGGCGATATAGGCCAAATTCATTAGATAATATCTGCAAAACCCACATATTTACTTAAATAGCAAGAAATTGGAGAAAATGAACTAAGAAAAACTAAACTCCAAAAAAAGTATAACCAGTGAATTACTGAAAAAACGTATATAGCTAAGAATTCCAGAACCAAACAAATTCAGACATGTCTTCCCTCATACTTGAAAGCCTTGCCAAGTAACCCGTAACAATTGCAAAACAACTTCTCTCATGTAGGGCTGTACAGTGAGTTGAGCTGACTCGAGCTCAACTTGAACTTGTTCTGTGAAGCTCAACTTGTTTGTAAATGAGTCGAGCTTGAGCTTATAAATGAGACAAGTTCAAGTGACAAGAATTGGACTCTATTCAACTCGAGTAAGAACATTTAATCTAGGCTGTCTTTTCTTTTTGTGATTTCCAAAATCTAAACTGAAAACCAAGTAAAGAGCTTAAGTCAAGTGTTGGTAAACAAGCTTAAACGAGTCGAGCTCGAGCCAGGACTGGATCTATCGAGTCGAACTCGAGTTGTCCTTGCACAACTCGACTTGAGCGCAAGCGGAGCATAAGCCAAGCAATATATGAGTTGAGTCAAGTCGAGTCGGATCGAGCTGAGCTGACCAAGATCGAGCTTGACTCGGCCCATGTACAGCCTTACCGATATTTTTGATCTATTTAACCTATCTACCATGAAACTTGTGAACAAGTGAATGAATTCTTAACTAAACTCACATGGGTGCTTATTTGTAAAGTTTAAAAAGTTGAGGTTAAAAAGTTACATGTAGAATAGTCCAATAGAAATCTTACTTTTTCTTCTTCCTTATTGCACAATTCACACCAATCTTTAATGGTGGCTCTTCCTTACTGGCACTACCTTTGGCAGCATTGTGCTGTTGGTCAATCATAATCTGCCTCAGCAATGAGTTGCCACTTTTTTTTTTTTTTATTGGTGACTATAGGAAATTATATTCAAGCTGAGAAACTTTGTCGCTCGCCCGATCAAGTAAAGCGGAGAGGCTAGTTGCCCACCTCCAAGGTCTATTATTACTTTAGTGTGTGCATGAAGTTGACGCCTATGAGAATCGAACTAGTGATTGGTTGGCCAGCCTCCTAGCTATTGGCTGGCCAATTATGGCTAACCTTAGCTGCACTAGTCCAGTCATCTTCCATCACCTGATTGAGGATGAAAAGGTGTTCAATATTGAGAAAGATAGAAGAAAAACCTACTACCTCTCGAGGCCCGAGCCCCCTGCCTTTAGGAGTCAAGGTTGTGTCGATCCTTGGTGTGGCTCAGTGTACATCAACTAATTTATCATATTGGGTATACCATTTATCATATTTGATATTCATATCATAATTGGGATCCAAATATGTGAACATTTGATGAAATCAAATATGATAAATGGTGCACCCAACTCCGATCTAACCCATTGACATCCATTATTATTGTTTTTTTTTTATTTGCTTATACACATAATTCATGAATTTGTCATTTTATACGTGTCTTCTTATTCATTCATTTGGAGACTATTTTAAGTGTGACATCTTATGAACTTTTCAAGTAAATGGATCAAACGACTCAAAATTAGTGCACATATCCGTGAGCTTGATTTGGACTTGGTTTCGTGAAATTGACCATGCATGCCATGTTGTGTTCTCTTCCATCATGTGATCAATGAGATAGAGTTGTCCACATTATTGCTAGTTGGGTTGCACAACTTTCTCATGGAATGCTTGGAAGATGCGGCTACGAGGTCAGGTGGTTTGGAGAAGACGAACTTAATTTGGTGGTGCACGCAGGGACTGGACTTAAAAGTTAGTTGTTGAGGACCCAATCAAACGGAAGACGAGGAAATTTGTCATAAATAATTTTGATCCTAAGGTGGCAGCATGCGAGCTCCCATTATTTGTTGTCGCTTGAAAGCTACGACACATTTTCTTGCATTTAACAAGTGCCTGCCTTTATTGAAAGATCTTGTCTCTTAGGTCCCTCTCTGTCTCTCTCTCTCTTGTCCTAAATGGCTTTGTGTAGCAGGTTGGGTAGGGGTCTCTCTCTCTCTCTCTTGTCCTAAACTGGTTTGTGTAGCAGGTTGGGTAGGGGCATCTGTCTCTCTTTCTCTCTCTTGCCCTAAAGGGCTTTGTGTAGCAGGTTGGGTAGGTCTCTCTCTCTCTTGCTCGAAAGGGTTTTGTGTAGCAGGTTGGGTTGATTGGTAGGTCATACCAAGTGATGGGTAGCGATGGGTAGCGCAACCGGTCAGATTGTGTGCCGTGTTATAATCATGTCCTCATCCTCAGTTCGATTCTTAAAGGGTGTTATCCTGATGGTGTTGAGAAGTAGTGTTGATATTAAAATTATGTGTACCATTATGAGGCTAAGTAGACTGGTTCTTGTTTTCCTTCGTCTTTTTTTTCTCTCTCTCTCTTTCTCACATACTGCTTGTTTTTTTTTTTCAAGTTATCATTTTTGGTTTGTACCTCAAAGAAACTATCCCTGGACCGAAAGACTTTCTGGTGTGCTTGGCAGCCAAAAGGCAAAAAAAATTGAGACTATTAGCACCACTCACCCCCAAGGTCTATGCATTACAAGAAAGTGTTCGTGTTCTCTAGCATGAAAAAATGTGTATGTAAGAGGCCGTTTGGCAACAGTAAAAATGTGCCTCGTAAAAATATGGTAAATTCATGACACCTAATTATGACACACTGTTCTATGAATCTGGTAAATTCATGACACCTAATTATGACACACTGTTCTATGAATCTGCGCTATTTTTTAGGGCACATTAATTGGACAACAACAATTTGTTACAATTGCCAAACGGTTTTATGTAATCTATGGCATCCTTGGATATTTGAACTTTCACTAGCTCAACATAGTGGCGTCAGAAATTCATAATCGTCTCCTGGACCAGAGAAGCTCTCATTGCGTTACTGCAAGGCCTTAAGACAAGGATTGATGACACAAGTGACAATGAGGATTGAAGATATGCTGTTTATTGTATTTATCAATTTTGGGATGCACTGGTTTACATATACAAATATTGATTTATATAAATAGAAGTATACATTTGTTATGGTATGTTGTTGTTGAATGTGTTCATTTAAACATATAAATATATAGGTGTAATGCGTTCCTAAACTTATAATATTGTGCTGGTCAATATACATTAGTTTATTTATGGTCAGTAGTGCACAAGCGTGCGTCACTGAAATCTTCACTCATCAAGATAAACGTCAGTGAAAGTCCACTGGGATGAAGCCCGTGTGATGCCAATGTCGCGTCAGTGCAAGTCCACCACTTCACTATCACGCCTGATAGACAACTCTCGTACCATCTTTTGTGGCGTTGCTACTGCGTGATTTCTGATGCATGTCTTGTATCAGGGAATTTCCAGTTTCACTGGCGGATGCATTTTCTGCAGTATTTGAAGTATTAGCATCATCATTTTCAAATAATGCAGCAGCATTCCGCACCACAAATGACGTCAGTGATACTTTTACTGACGTTGTGCCCATTCAAAATGCACATTTTCTTGTGAAAGTGAGCACTGGATTTTTGAAGTGGTGTTTGTTTTCGTTTAAGCCAAAAGTCGACGCCTTTAGAGCTAAAGCAGTAAATGGCCTGTCACATAAAACGCATTTTTTCCCGAAAAAAATACAAAAAAAGTGATAAATTAAATGGCCGTTTAAAACTTCACGTTTTTTTTTGAAAAAAATGTTAAAAAACAAAAAACTGCATTTTTAACGCGTTTTTAACCTGTTTTCGTGTTTTTTCACCTTTTTTCACTTTTTTCAGGCTTTTTAATGCAAAACAGTTTGTTTTCATTTTTTATTTGTTGCAAATATACTTACTTTGTGATTTTTGTGTTATTTGTTTCTCACTTGTTTTATTTTTCTTTCATTTTTAGTTTTTTAAAATTTTTAAAAATTTACCGTATTTTTTCAAGGTCATCGTATTATACTCGAAAAAAACCTCACCATTTAAAGCTCGGAGATATTATTTGTGAATACGGTATTATAAGAGTAATTCTGTGTCAAATTTTTCTTGTGTGCTCAAAGAGAAGCATGATTTTATTTTTCTTATAAGTTTTTTTCACCTTATTTTTCTTTTCTGATCTCTCTCTCTCTCTCTTGGTTTTTGGTAGGACGGTCCCTAAGGCGCTGCAAACTGCCGTATCAGTTTTATAGGAAATGAAGGGTTCTATAGGAAATTGTTGAAGAATTAAGAAACCCCAAGTCTATTAAAACTTCGATGTAATTTCTAAAGATTTCTCAAAGAATGTAAATTAATTTATCTATAATAATATTGAACTTCCAATGCATACGTAGAAACATATGTATTCCCAGGTGCATGACGATTGGTCGTTTACCTTAAAACACATTGACTGGCTATATATGTAGGTTTTTGGAAGCTTGAGATTGTCTTTTGAGAGAGAGAGAGAGAGAGAGAGAGAGAGAGAGAGAGAGCATATGGTAGATTGTCTATATGTAGATTGTCTATATGCCTATGGGCCTATCTTGTGTAGGAACTTTGAGAAACATCTTTTGCCAGGGCTCTTTATACATTTATTCATTTTAATCTTAAACTAATATGAGGAGAAATGAAGTAGAAAATTTTATCTACCATTTCAGTTCTTTTAACACATAAATTTTCTTAAAGGCCGTTGTGTGGGTACTATTTTGGATATAAAATTCGGGTCCCTTCTTAAAGTTGAGTTCAGCCATTAATCATTGTGAATAATGGGTGCACCAACCTGCATTTTTTAATTGATGTGTAGTTGCACATTTGTTCAACATGCTAATAAGATCAATTATTGTTTTAATAAAGCTATCAACATGAACCAACAAAATAATATAAAGTTTTGCGGTGATTCCTTTAAAATATATGTGAAATATATAAGGGCAATACTTTAAAGATAGCTTTCATTTTTATATTTCTAAAGATATCAAATGATTGATAATAATGGGAAATATTATATATTTTACAATAAATAAGTCACATCCCATGTGGCCCCATAGTAGCGACGCTGGACACAAGGCCAAGAGTGGCATCGTTCCAAGGTGAAGAAATTCTGTCCAAGGAATCAAATTGCTAGCGGGCAAAGTTTAGGTAGAACCAATAAGATAGAAAAATTGTGGCTCCAACCTAGATGAAATGACGGCCTTAATATTTTATTTTATTTCACCTTTTTAATGCCTTTATATTATATTGTCTATGTTATTATCAAAGGGATTTGTAAGGATTAAAAATAGAAAAGTTCTGCATTTGAAGGCTACACCTAGATTCTCGTCTACAAATCAAGCAAAAAAAGATATATATATATATATATATATATATATATATATATATATATATATATATATATATATATATATATATATACACGTCATAATTTTGTGTTTCTTGGTGTTTCCCACATGTAAAACCATTTGATGGCCAAAGTAATTGTGAATGTGACTTACATAGTTCATCTAACATATAAGAGCCTTGGAAACACATTATCTCAAGGTGTGAAAAGTAAAATCAATGGCTTACAATGTGTCAACATTTAATGGATAAAAAAAACAAAATCTATTTAAGAGAAAAAAAATCCAAAGTTCGATTCGTAAAAAAACAAAAAGTATTTTGAATTAAGTAAATGTTGTTGTCTTGCTTGAAGCACATGCACATACTGGTTTTCCCCGGATTTTGGTGTACCCTTGTGTGCCCAAAGCTCAAAGGCAGTGGCTTCACTTGATTTAATAGGATAAATAGATTCACCATAGTTTTTTTTGCTAAATTATTATTTTAGGCTATGTTCTTTTGAAAATAAGCTTGAGGATAAAAAAAATTTATCCTTTCTTACTGATTTCTTTTGTTCTTATGCTCCCCTTTACCCTTCCAGATGATGTACTTCAAAGTTCCAATGTTCTTTTTTTGTTAAGAGAAATCACAGACTACATTCAATACATTCTTTTGTTTATTTGGTCACTTGATTGATTAATTTTAAAGCAATATATGTGAGGGCACATAATGCTTAAGACACACAGCAAGATCTAAATCTACCTGAATTCGTATGGAATCATGAGAAAAAGCAATTTAAACTTCAACGTTATATTGTATTTATACATTCTCATGAACATTAAATCACACATGCAACCTTAGGGTTGTCTTGAGTCAAGTTCATCCTTGGATTGTTATCTAAATCAAACAGTCTGGGAGGGACACCCAAACAAGGTATGTAGCAAAAGAATGCTGCATCAATTGGGTCGAATATGTCACTCTTTAAAAGTAGAGGAAAACATGTTAAGTCTTTCATCCACAAGAACATCCTGTACAGATTTGGAGTGCCACATGACTTCATCTCAAACAACAGTACTCACTTCAAGAACGAAAGGATGATGGAGTTATGCACCAAGTTCAGGACCAGGCATCACTTATCTGTCCTATATTATCTTGGAGAAAATGGCAAGGTGGAAGCCGCCAACAAGATTTTGATCAGAATATTAGAAATGATCATGAATTGGCTTTGGCTGGCATTAGAAGATTCATGATGCTCTCTGGTTCTACGGGAACCAGGGAGGAAAAGTGATGTGGTGGAGTGGAGAGGAAGGGTCTGCTTAAGGAACGCATACCTAGAGTGTCAAGAGCTGGACACCGTTGGCATACGACACCCGTTGCCAAGAGCTGGATGACCGTTGTTCTTGCCAAGAGCTGGATGACCATTGGCATAAGGGACTCGCATGATATACAAGGAAACGATTGATAATGGAAATCAATTACCTTCCTTCTTTTTTCAACCTCCTTCTTTTCTCAACCTAGACGTTAACATTGTAAACGTTAACATTAGGAACGTTGAGAAACAGTTGTATATATTTCATTGTAAACCTTTTAGTAAGTAATTCAAAGTATTACAATTATTTCAACGCCTTCCTCTATCGCTGCTCTCCTTCTCTCACGGTGCTTGGCTTCTAACATGGTATCAATGCTCGCAACCTCTCAATGAGGACAACTATGGTACATGGAGTAGGGCCATGTCTATGGCTATTTCAGCCAAAAACAAAACTGGTTTTATCGATGGTTCAATTACAGAACCTGTGAAAACTGACCCACTGTATTCGCATTGGGTTCGATGTAACCATCTTGTGTTATCGTGGATTTTAAACTCCATTAGCAAAGATATTGCAACCAGCATTATTTATGCTACGACAGCAAGAGAGGTCTGGCAAGATCTAAAAGAAAGGTTTAACCAAAGTCTTGCCACTAGGATATATCAAATCCAAAGTTCCATCTCTCGTTTACAGCAAGAAACTATGTCGGTGACCTCATACTTCACCAAAATAAAAGCCTTGTGGGATGAATTGAGTTCGTATTCTCCTCTTCCTGAATGCTCATGTGGGGCGATGAGAGTCTATTCAGACCAGATTCAAAGGGAAAGAAGTATTCAATTTTTGATGGGGTTAAATGACTCCTACAATGCCATTAGAGGGCAAATTCTTCTCTTAGATCCTTTGCCAAATGTGATGAAAATTTATGCGTTAATCTTGCAAGAAGAAAAGCAACGGGAAGCTAGGTTCTTGAGTACACCAAATGAAGGGACTGCTGCCTTAGCCATTTCACAAACAACTCATGACAAGGTCGCCAATCGCGATACCACCAATTTCAGATTTCAGAAAGGTCGAGGAAGTCGGCAAGCTAGACCCACATGCAGCCATTGTTGTGGCATAGGCCATGCCAAAGAAAAATGTTTTAAGCTCATCAGATTTCCTCCAGGACATCGATTCTATGATCCAAATTTTAAACCTGTGGTGGCAGCCAATGTTACATTAAATCGAATGGCTCCCAACGAGACCATACATGGGCCAAATAGCTTTGGACAGAACCTTAAAGAGGCAGCCCCAGCTTTTACGATGGAGGAGTACCACAAACTGCTATCGCTGGTCAAAAATCAGACACCGAACGTCAACTTTGCAGGTAACGCTACCACCACAAAACTTGAATATTCTCCTTGGATCATTGACTCAGCGCAAGTCAGCACATATGTACGGATCAATCTATTCTTAAAGATTTAAGATCTTGTGATACACCGGTGACACTACCAAACGGTAAGATGGTTCCTGTTGGTCATATTGGTAAGGTGTCGCTACCTAATTTTGATATTAACAATGTGTTAAATATCCCATCATTCAAAGTGAATCTCTTGTCTGTTAGCAAGCTAACTAAAGACATGAATTGCTCTATCACATTTTTTCCTAATTACTGTGTTATGCAGGACCTGGCATCGAAGACGATGATTGGTAGAGGTGATGTAAGGGGAGGACTGTATATGCTTCGGCCAGAGACCACAATGGAACAAAACTCCTGCTTAGCAGTATCCAGCCACGAGCTTTGGCACAAAAGGCTAGGACACCCTTCTTTGACGCGTTTAAAGTTAGTTAATGATTATCTTGATTTGAACCTTGAATTGAATGAACATTTTGTGTGTGATGCATGTCATCATGCTAAACAGACTCGTTTAAAGTTTGATTTAAGTGAGATTTCATCTACTCGCTCTTTTGATTTAATACATTGTGATATTTGGGGGCCGTATGCCCAAGCTTCTCTATCAGGCGCGCATTATTTTTTAAGCATTGTAGATGACTTCTCTCGTGCAACATGGATTTTCCTAATGAGACATAAATACGAAACTTTGCATGTCATTAAAAATTTCTTTGTCATGATCAAAACTCAATTTGATTGTCAGATAAAAACTTTACGTTCCGATAACGGATCTGAATTTTTTTCTCAAGAAATGAAAGATTTTTTGTGCCAACAAGGGACCGTTCACCAACATAGTTGTGTGGGAACACCACAACAAAATGGTGTGGTAGAACGTAAACACCGGCACTTACTTGAGGTAGCTAGAGCATTACAGTTTGAATCTAATCTTCCTTTTCGTTTTTGGGGAGAATGTGTCTTGACCGCAACCTACTTAATCAATCGTATTCCAACACCCAACACAAATGGAAAAACACATTTTGAAATTCTTTTTAAAAGAAAACCTTCATCCAAACACCTTCGTACTTTTGGCTCCCTTTGTTATGCTACCAAAATTAGTCCCAACAAAGATAAATTTGGGTCACGAGCACATAAATGTATTTTTCTAGGTTACCCGGATGGACAAAAGGCCTACAAAGTGTATGATTTAGAATCTCATAAAATTTTTACTAGTAGAGATGTGGTTTTCTACGAGCATATATTTCCTTTTCATGAAACAAAGGACTCTGAGAGAGAAGTCGTCCTCCCTATGCCTTGTGATTTAGACGAAGATGCATATGAACATCTTTCAAATCTACGAAACAACACTCTATTGGAAATTGACCAAATTGATCATCAAGATCCTGATAGCCACCAAAATGATAGTAGACCAAATTCAGTTGAAAACACTTCCCCTCAACGGGTTCTGGATGTCGATAGAAATGAGATTCAAATTGCCCCACCAGAATCATATCCCATCAACGTTGAGCCGGTTAGGAGGTCCACTAGAATCCGAAAATCCATTCCATGGCTGAAAGATTTCCATTGTTCTCTTGTAACATCACCATCAACCAATCACGTCTGCACGCCAGGACAAAAGAAAGGAACCAGGTATCCTATATCAAATTACACCTCTTTTCAACACTTTTCTACTACACATACTGCTTTTCTCACATCTTTAGTATCTAAGTTTGAACCAGAAAGTTATTGTGACGCAATCCAACACAAAGAATAGCGGGAGGCGATGGATGCTGAAATTCGAGCTTTACAGGATAATAAAACATGGACTATCACTACTCTACCAAAAGGCGTCAAGCCGATCGGATGCAAATGGGTGTACAAAATCAAGTACAAATCCGATGGATCTATTGAACGTTATAAGGCCAGGTTGGTTGCCAAGGGTTATTCACAACAAGAGGGGCTTGACTTCAATGAGACCTTTGCCCCAGTCGCAAAAATGGTAACGGTACGTACACTATTCACAATTGCTGCTAACCGGGATTGGATTATGTGTCAAATGGATGTCAACAATGCATTCCTACATGGTGATCTATATGAAGAAATATATATGCAAGTGCCTCAGGGATATGCTAAACAGGGAGAGCATCAGGTTTGCAAATTACATAAGTCCTTATATGGACTAAAACAGTCTCCTAGGAATTTGTTCCACAAATTATCAATGGCCCTTGAAGAATTCGGGTTCACTCAATCAAAAGCCGATCACTCTTTGTTTACGTATAAAAGAAAAACTATATTCCTTGTTGTGCTAGTATATGTTGATGATTTACTTATTGCAGGGAACAAAGAAGATGCCATTGAAGAATTTAAGCAATTCCTATGTAAAAAATTCTTCATGAAAGACTTAGGCAAGCCGAAGTATTTTTTGGGAATTGAAATTGCTCGATCTAACCAAGGTATCTATTTATCACAACAAAAATATGCATTGGATATTATACATGAGGCAGGGCTACTTGGAGCAAAACCAATGGAATTTCCAATGGAGTAGCACCACGGCTTAGAAGTTGATCAAGGAGAGCTCATTAAAAATCCTACATATTATCGTCGTTTAGTTGGAAGATTGATTTATCTCAGTATTACACGGCCTGACATACAATTTGCTGTACATATGCTAAGTCGCTTCATGCAACAACCACGTCTCCCACATTTTCATGCAGCTCTCAGGGTCGTTCGGTATCTCAAGCTCAATCCAGGCCAAGGGATTATGATGAGCAAACACAACAATATGCAATTAAGTGCGTCTTGTGACTTCGATTGGGCAGCATGTAAACAAACGCGACGTTCAGTTACTGGCTACTGTGTGTTTCTTGGTTCAGTTCCTATTTCATGGAAGACTAAGAAACAACAAACAGTCTCTAGATCTTCTGCAGAAGCTGAATATAGGGCAATGGCGAACGTCGTATGTGAAGTAACTTGGTTAAGGAACTTGTTGGACGATTTTCAAATAATTCATACTTCTCCCGTTACAGTCTATTGTGACAATCAAGCAGCCTTACATATTGCGGCAAATCCAGTCTTTCATGAGCGTACAAAGCATATTGAACTGGATTGTCATGTTGTTCGCGAGAAACTACTACAAGGCATGGTTCGGACATGTTATCTTAGAAGCAAAGACCAGCTCGCAGATTTATTCACTAAAGCTCTAAGACGAGAAGCATTTCAACATCTGCTAAGCAAACTGGGCATTAAAAATCTTTACGCTCCAGTTTGAGGGGGAGTGTCAAGAGCTGGACACCGTTGGCATACGACACCCATTGCCAAGAGCTGGATGACCGTTGTTCTTGTCAAGAGCTGGATGACCGTTGGCATAAGGGACTCGCATGATATAAGGAAACGATTGATAATGGAAATCAATTACCTTCCTTCTTTTTTCAACCTCCTTCTTTTCTCAACCTAGACGTTAACATTGTAAACGTTAACATTAGGAACGTTGAGAAACAGTTGTATATATTTCATTGTAAACCTTTTAGTAAGTAATTCAAAGTATTACAATTATTTCAACGCCTTCCTCTATCGCCACTCTCCTTCTCTCACGGTGCTTGGCTTCTAACATAGAGCGAGTTGGTTCATCTTCATTGCTCCCCATGGCCGTTTACCTACGCTGAACGAAATTCAAAGGAGAGACACTGCAATTGCCAATGGATGCTTTCTTTGTACCAGGCGCGAGAAGAGTGCGGACCACTTATTCTTTAAATCTAAGGCTTACAGTGCAGGTCTGGCGTCTGGTTATGGAAACTTTTAACAGGAAAAGAGGCCCGCATCTAATCATTTTGCAGGAATTTAAGGCCTGGTTTTCTTGTAAGTTCAAGCAAGGGTGGCTGAGGGTGTGTTCCATCTGGTGCTTTTGGAGCGTTCGAAGCAGATGCATGTTTGAAGGCCAGAAGCTGAAGTCTTCTGCAGAAAGCAAACAAGGTGTGGGGTAAGTGCTGAACATATCTCTCACGGTTTCATCATAAGCATAAGGAGTTGAACAGATGGCTGTTAGTGACCTTTCTGATACAATTTTTCTGCTGTCTAACTGTAATTGTTGGACTTGCTTGGTACAGGATGTATCACAAGGCAGACAAATGCTGCCTAGAGAGTTTTGCAGGATCTTTAGGTTTCGGGGTTTGCTTTCACTAAGGGAGGTCCGTCCTTCCATCGAAGTTGCTGCTGCACTCCTGTCTGTGCAAGGAGCAGATTTTGTATTCTTTCATTTTTGTTGATTGGTCGTGATTAATGGAAGTGAGATAACAAGTTGGTGACATTCATAATAAAGTATCAGATATTAAGATTAGGAACCCAAATTCAGTACAAGTCCCAATAGGTTTTTCTTATGTTCATTTTTTCCTTCAACCTTTTTAACCGAGTGCTGCTCACTGCACTGGCCTCGCGCAGACGTAAAGCTAACCTTGGCAGAGATGCCACAAGTTGGACATCGATTTACTCTCACGGGATTTGGCATAGCTGGTAGAAGGCCAAGTGGTTAGTTCGGTCCATGTGCAAGTGGGCGCCAACTCCTTGTGCACCTTCATGAACAAGACTTAGCACTAATGTAGGATAAGAGCAATGGATTCTATACCTATTTCAAAAGCCATGTCAAGAAAAGCTTGAAGCTTCAAAGCCCTACTGTAGTACATCATCCCTCGAACTGCAGGAAGTGACAAGTTCATGAGGATAAAAGGGAAAGTCTGCTCAAAGTTTTACATGTGCAAAAGTCTCTATGTGTGCTGCAGAGAGTTTACCATCTTAGGGATGCCCAATGACGAAGATGCAAGACATCTTAGAATTGAGCCGTTCCATGAAATTATTCCATTCATCTAAGAATATTTGGCACAATAAATGGAACCATACTTTTAGCCACAAGATACTACCACGGTTAAAGTAGAAAGCCACAAAAACAACAATTTTATATTGGAAATCAGGAGGAGTCTGAAAATTGGTTCCCCCAAGATACTACCACGGTTAAAGTAGAAAGAACTTGTTGCTTAGCATTTAAGCTTAGAATAGGTTGGACTAAAGCCTATGAATAGTCCCAAAATGTACTTGGATGATATAAAAAGACCTTGTCAAAAATTAAGGTTGTCAATGGATCAGATTCAAAATTGCACATACCCTTAACCGTATCCACTTTTTCAGATATTCACATTTTCAGATTTGAATACAAACAAAGAAAAGTCAAATGCAAATCCTAATACAAATCCAAAACTGACTTTACAATCTGATTCGGATTTTTACATTTGTATACAACCCAAATCCAAAAGTTGAATCTAATTTGGCTGATTTTCAAAATGTAGGAGGATTAGATATAGAATGTTTATTTAAAAATAAATCTGATCTGGATCCATATCCGAATCTGATCAGATATTTAAGCATATCCAAATCTGAATCTGAATCCAAGCATACGTCATTTCTTAAATCTGAATTTGATCTGATTTCTTATTTGGATAAATCTAATGTACTGACCATGTAATAGTTTTGCAAAGGTAAGGCCAGGTTAGAAAAATCTTGCCATGACATAATCAATATCTTCAACAGGTCTATGAGGACGAGTATCTCCATAGTTCTTGAACTTGAATGAGTAATTCAGAAATATCTTTAAAATTGACCAAGATTATAGTGGGAATGAAAAGCAAGAAACAGTCAACTTATGGAGGTCCCAGTCAACCATCTAGTCCAATTCTCAATCCACATCTTTGAACTCCTTTGGAGAGTTGGGCTCAAGCTGGTCGCAGTAGAATCCACTACAAGTGTTAATCTGTTTCAAATATCTTATTAATTCAATGTTTGGAATTAATTTAAATCCCAATAAAATGCAATTGATAAACAAAACATAAAAAAATACAAAAAAAAATCACCATTGGTAGGGATGGTGCATCTGATTATTGATACATGATCCATGAAGCAAAAACGTTCATAGAAATTAAGAGCCAACTTAGCTGCCTGGTTTAGATAATCCTTTCCAGCATTGTAATAAGATGAAATCACATTTCCATACTAGGTATAGAAATGAATGAACATCAATGTGTTAGAGCTACTACTATCTACTCAAAAGGCCTGCAATCAAGAAAATCTCATCTCCATAGTTCATGCTTAAGTGATTGTTGTGGCACCATATCATACAACAACTCTCAGCTAGAACATCAGCTGCTGCCCTAAGTTACGAGGGTACAATTAAGAAAGAATGGGTATGGATAGGACAATTTTAAAAAATGTAGGTCTAGAGTTAAGACATGACACATATTTATCTATACATTTCATTTCATTAACTCAAATATTATGAAGCAGAAAATAATAATTGCTTATAAATATAAATTATAGCTTGTAGCCTTATTTTGATTCCAATATGAGACAAAAAAATGTTTCATATCTTGTAGGCAAAGGAAAAAGCATTTTTGCGATCCTATTTTTCTTTTCATTTTACCCATCCTAATGAAAACTATTGAATGACAAGGAACACTTTACACTATTCTACAATTTAATGTTGCTTTTTGTGTTCACAATATATTCATTTACGAGTGGTGGTAAACTAAAGAAGAGAGATAGTTTATGCTATAAGAGGCACCTTAAGTACTAAAAACATGACTTAGGTATATGTATCATGATATTATATCTTACTATTCGTGTAAAATTGAAGTTGCTACCATATTACTTAAATGCAGCCTTTGCCTTGATTTCATTGCCAGGAAATGGGAGATTTCTTTCCCTTTTTCTCTACCACTTTGATGAGGCCATATATTCAATTGTCCTTTTTGCATTGTCCAAACATGGGAAACAACTGTTAAGAAAATGGAAATGAATCTATTTCATTAATTAAAATATTTTGAAAGCAAAATTAAGATTGCCTATAATATACACTTATATTGTCACGATATTTATTTACCAAGATAAGATGCAAAACATTAAAAGCTTCCTTGCTTGGACCGTTCTGAGTTGGTGAAGTAAAGACTCTTAGGCATATAAATAAGATGTCAAGGTTTGTTCTGAAAATGTGCCTTTCTTGTTCTATGATGAACTTTGGGCAGCGATTGTGTTGTTTTTGCTGTGGGCACGGGAAGCTGCCACGGTTATTTGTTACCGGCCGTTATGTCTTCCCGTGAGGGCTAGTTTCCTGTCTGCTATTCTTAGGATTCCAGTGGAAGAGAGATCTTCATAAATTATGTGCCAATCGATGCACAGATGGACAAAAGAAGGAAAAATGAAAGCAAAGATAAGGGTAATATTTTGGCAATTACAGTCTATTTTTCAACTATAATCTAGCTAACTACAGGATTTTGGTAAGCCTGGTGTTTACTGATCATACTTCATTAGCGTGATCCAAATAATGAGCTTTCATGTGAAAGATTCAAATAGTTTCCAGAACCTCAGTCCTGATCTGCCCATGTATCTCTCAACCATAAAAACTTTAACAAAAGCAGCCAAAAAAATACACAATGCATATACACAGAAGCAAGAACATTTTGCTCATAAATAAGTTTTATAAGCCCATTTGATTGCACCATTTTCCTTTTCCGTAAATAGCTTTAGGTAGAATTTGCTAGCTATTAGGCATCATTATCCATTGGGATAGTTCAATAACCATTAAACTACATGTAAGACCATCTATGGCCAATTAATACAAATATAATGAAAAAAAAGGCAAACTCCAGTAATCACTGTCCCTTCTCTTAGTGATTATCAATGTCTGAACCTTTTCCCCCTCGAATTCTGAGTTGCTTCACTATCATTCCATCCCCAACCACCTTGTGCTTCCTTTGTTTTCAAAATTCAAAAGAAGGTCCAATGGTCCAACCATACAATCTTACGGTTCAAAAAAAAGCTATGAGAATATTACCTCCATTGCAAGGCCATAAGTTGCTGAAGAAGGTTTTAGGCCATTATGCTTGAGCTTTTCAAGCACCCAAAGTGCTCCTTTCCACTGCTTATGAGTGGCACAAGCATTCAACACCTAGAAATAAAAAATGAAAACAATAGGTTAAATGCCTATCCACTCAGCTGCTCGAACCTAAGTTGAACTTGGTTGGTTCTTCGGCCACTGTCCAGTACATCCAGGCAGATGCCAGCTTAAAAAGGCACTACAAATGCCAAAACTACCCCAGGACCCAACACCATGTAAGTAGTGATGCCCTTAGGCCTTAAGTACTCATCAGGTTTGCTGGTGTTGCACCTTAGACCTCAAGTACTCATCAGGTTATGAGTTACGGCCTATCCAGACAATAAACATCACTAATAGTTACTGAGTTGTAGACCACCACATCAGGTTCCAAACAACGATTCCAGTCTCTACGATGCATTTTTTGTAATAATTTTGAAGGTCGTTTCCTCATGCAATCAATTACATGCAGTAACTGTTTTATCAGACCAGCTTGCCCGAGAGTCACAGAAATGCTGTGGTATGCAGCCATATCAGGATATATATGGTAGTCTTCCTGTAAGATTTATGAAAACTAAAAAAACTCGATTAGTGTATCACGATAAAGAAACAGTCATGACCCGAAAGTAATAGAAAGAACACAGTACCTGCATTGCTTTAAAAATGTTCAAAGCTTCTACAGGTCGCCTTGCTTTTCCAAGGATTGCCAAGAGTTTTGTGTATACATATCTGCCACATAAAATGATATGATAATGTAAATGAAAAAGAAAAAAACACAGGCGCGGGCACAAACCCCACCTTGCTAACTGTACAAATCACACAACCACTTGTTAACAAAAAGCACCACTCTAAAATCAGGTTTGAAACCATAGAGTGATTAAGCATGAAGGTCACGGAAAAACGTCCGGCGAATTATAGTGAGTGTTACGAAAACTCGCTCCCTCTCCCCTCCTCACATAGTCACATTCTCTTCCTCCCTCCCTCTCTTTTACCAGGGAACAGCAGCGGAGTCTGACGAAGAATTGAGCCCTCTCGATAGCCAGTTGGGAATTGGCCTTGACCACTTCCGCTGCTCTCTTTTACCAGGGAGCGAGTTTTCGTAACACTCACTATAATTCGCTGGACGTTTCTTCGGCAGACTCCGCTGCTGTTCCCTGGTAAAAGAGAGGGAGGGAGGAAGAGAATGTGACCATGTGAGGAGGGGGAGAGGGAGGAGTTTTCGTAACACTCACTATAATTCGCCGGACGTTTCTTCGGCAGACTCCGCCCGCTGCTGTCCCCTGGTAAAAGAGAGGGAGGGAGGAAGAGAATGTGACCATGTGAGGAGGGGGAGGGGGCATGGTTTGGAGATAAGTGGCACAAGTGGGTTATAAAGATCAGATAAGCCTAAGGATGTACCAGGTGTGAGGGGTAGGAAGGGCATATTTGAGCCAAAGTAAAGAGAAAATGGGTTGGTCAGAAGTAGCTAATTGTTATAATCAAGAACAAAGAAGGCAGTATATGTATGGCAGGATGGATGTACTTTCTATGCTAATTATCTACACATTCTAAATTTTCTGGTTAGCAAATTTGTTTTCCTGAATAGCTTAGTTTAATTTTTTAGATATAGGAAAGAATAGTTCAGCATAATTACATAAAAATGGTCTCACGATTGAGAGAGGAGTTCGACTACTAAGCTCTAGCTTGGGGTTTCCACCAGTAGTGTCGAAATCAAGGTACTCGACTAATTATTGGGTCTAGCAGTGGAACTCCCTTGGAATCTTGTGAACTTAAACCAAATTGAAGTATCACTTCATCCCATTGCTTCTTCTTTTTCGGATTCTCACATGCTCGATAGATCAAACACTTTGGTGCAAAAATGGTGGACTGAGACCACTGTCCAATGACATCCTTTTTTCTTCCTGTTACAGGGGTGATAACTTTTTGTTCTTCCTTAAGGGATGTCTGAGGTAAGATTTTTTATTCTCCATCATGGTTGCTCTTGCTACAGGGATGATAACTTTTTATTCTTCCTTAAGGAACGCCTAAGGTAACATTTCTGATTCCTCATCATGGTTGCTCTTGTTTGATCATAACTACTTATTTCAAATTGATTAGTATATGATTATAAAAACATTGCTTTTCTTGGTATCTCTACTTAACTTGTCTATAAACTAGAGTGTCAACTTATTTAAATTTTTTTAGGGAAAAACCAGAGGTAAGAAAGCTTGAGCTAAATTAAAAAAAAAAGGTTATGTTATATATATCAATCGGATGGTCTTGTACTAGAGCGAACACTGGGTCAATACTTTCCACCAACCAATTTTTTGAGCACTCTTTTCAACATTCTAGCCATGGGTTCGTGTTCTACATGTTTCAAAACCATGCTTCTCAACCACTAGAAATGTTTTTTTGATCAAACGGGCTCTAATCACTCATTGATTACAACAAAAGTCTCAAATTTGGCTTGTTTCATAAAATTCAAAAATAGTAGTGCTCTTTTTGAAACATGACAAAAAAAAAATTGAAGATACGCATAAGTCAAGATCTATGAAAGAGGTGCATAAACAATGTGTTTCCAGTCTGATTTTTGTGGGTGCTTTTTTACAATGCAAATGATTGCTTGTGCAACCTCGAGTTGAAATTTCAGAGTGAGTTGGTAATATATTTAATATTGTCTCTGATTTTGTCAATTACATTGCTAATTTCTTTCTCACCATCTTGTACAACTAAGTTAAGAATATGAAGAACACATCTAACTTGAAAAAGCTTCTCCTTACAAACAAGTGCATTTTTTTAAAAAGTCACTTCATTAATTTCATAACCATGTTGTCATTTATGAAACAAATATCTAACATAATTGAAAATATCTTACAATCAATGTTTCATTTTTATCGACAATCTTTGATAGCTAATGCCAGTTTTCCTTTTGTGTGAGTTTTCTTATAGATCTCTCAACATTATCAATATAATGTCAAAATCAAAACACAAATAACCATATTTTTTATAAGAAGAAGTCCACATGTATGTTGTGAGACTAATTCTTTCATTAATCTTCTCTAAAATATTAAGTAATTTTGTCATTTCATTTTCATAAGTTGGTTTGCAATCTAATCTAATAGTGTCACATGATAATATGTTGAACTTTGGTCATAAGCCTTTGACAATCTTATGAAAACTCAAATGACTGACTATGGAAAATGTGCACTCATAATGAATAGCCATATAAGCTTTTCTCTTAATCAATTCAAAAAGTACAAACAAAACTTATTTCATCTTTATTCCTTGCACCATATATATGATGTTGATCTGATTCTATGTTAGGCTTCTTCGAACATGCCCTCAAATGATTTTTCAAATGTATAGTACTCATATTATTGTTATAGAAAAAAAAACTTGTAATGATGACAAATAGCTAATTAAATACCTTCTTCATTTACCATTTTGTTGAGTTCCTTCCATACATGTTATGTTAATATTTTGGCCTTTGGAGGAAGCAACTTAGTCTTCAAATTGTTGGCAGACATAAAATCACATGCATGGACACCAGATGTTATACAGTATATATGTTGCATATACATAAAAAAAGAAAGCAATAACAATAAAAAAATAATGAAGAAGATAACATAACAAACAAATGTTAAGTATACATGTAAATTACTCGATCTTATCAATTGAGGAGGTTCTTTGGCATTCCCTCTTGACTCTTGCTCAGCAAGACGTGAGTTTTTCGCCATAATTGATGGTAAGGTTATTGGGTATCCAATCATTAACAACATAGACAAATTAGATTCTGGCCAAACACGATCATAGTTTAGGCACACAGATCATTAAGACTTAGACATAGTGAATATTTAGTCATTATCGCTCAATGTTGATAGAATATGAAAAGGGAGAAGTGTCCCCCGTTGTAATAAATTCTTACACTTGACATCGTCAGATGTCACAAAACATATAATTGCATTGACACCAGATGTTATAGAGTCTATATGTTGCATATACATAAAAAAAAAAGCAATAACAGTAAATAAATAATGAAGCAGATAACATAACAAAAAAATGTTAAGTATACATGTAAATAACTCTATCTTATCAATTGAGGAGGTTCTTTGGCATCCCCTCTTGACTCATGGTCAGCAAGATGTGAGCTTTTTGCCATGATTGATGGTAAGGTTATTGGGCATCCAATCATTAACAATATAGACAAATTAGATTGTGGCCAAACACGATCATATTTTAGGCACACATATCATTAAGACTTAGACATAGTGAATATTTAGTCATTATCGCTCAATGTTGATAGAATATGAAAAGAGAGAAGTGTCCCCTGTTGTATATAATTCTTACACTTGACATCGTCAGATGTCACAAAACATATAATTGCAATGGGGTGCTTCCCACAAAATAGACATACTACTTTTCATCCAATGATCAAAGCTATCGAGCATTTACGCAAGACTAGCTACCTTTTGAGATTTTAGAGTAAACAATACCATATATACCCTTGCCAGCCAGATAACAAGCAATTTGAGAGTTAGTTAATTTGCAAGATCATCTAATGACATCAGATTGCAGCCTGGATATTTTGCGAAAGTGCCAGCAATCCATGTGATACGTGTTACATACTACCGAAACCCACCAAATCCAGAATGCTACCGAATTCCTTGACTTGGGCCTAAAAAGCCATGGTAAACTAGTCCCACAACTTAGGTTTAATCATAAAAGCAATTGCAGGACTAGGTGTGGGCGTCAACTCATTCATTTTAACAACAAGTTGTGCCTAAATATACAGGATGCTTCCACTAGCCTGGTCCAGAGTTCTTATACAAAACTACCATTCAGTTTTGTTTTTTTTTGCTCAACCGTTGGTGGACCTACGTCATATGAAAAGGTTTCACATAAAAGGATGAATTGTTGTAAGGAAGGATCACATAAACAACTTGTGGTACAAATCTAGAATTTCATTCATTTATACAAGTTACTCTCTCTCTCACTCTCCTATTTTATTGTGTTGCTCTCTTGTATATTTCGTACTTTTATTTTGTTTTTGTGGATTGTTCTTGTATCTATGGGACTTCTTGTCCCCAAATTTTATTATGCATTTCTATTTTATCATCTCTCTTTCTCTCTCTCTGTATCTACGGGGTGTGCGAAAGCCAGGAAGATGCCGGAGCGGCGGAGGCAGCAGCAGTGGCAAGGTAGGGGGATCCGGTCGGATGCAGAGTGACTTGTTCAAGAGAGAGAGAGAGAGAGATAGCCGATAAAATGAAAATATATAGCAAAATTTGGGGACAAGGAGTCTCCTAACTACAAGAAGAAAATAGAATAACAAAATATACAAGTTTGTAGTACAATAAAACATAATAAGAGGGGTGGAGAGACAGTGGACATACGGAGCATCATAGTCACCAGTAGTAGATGAAGGACAGCGTTACAGTGAAGTAGCAAAGTGGACATCCGACTGCACAAGGTGTGCCACAGACTCCAGCAATGAGAAGGTGCCCCTAAAGACCCTGCTGTTGCGCTCCTCCCAAATGCGCTGCCAAGAAGAAATGAGCCACAACCTCCAATTACGACCCCAGGAAAAAGACATGAGGGAGGAAGGACGAAAGAGGAAAAAAAGGTGAATGGAGGGTGGGTTTGGGAGGTTACCAATAAAAGAAGGCCATGCAAAGGTAATAACACTGTAGAAGAAAGGAAATGAGGTGAAAAGGTAAACCCGAGTCTCAGCCGTGGTGAGACAAAGGGAACGTTGGTTAGCTAAACTAATACTGAGGCATTGTAGGTAGTCAAAAGGATTGATGTGGCCAGCAAGGAGAAGCCAGACAAAAGTAATGGCATGAGGAGACTACCGGGGGCTCAAAGGGACCGGGGTGGGAGTGACGCGACGGAAGAACCAATGGAGGCTAGGTAGCAGGAAGAAAAATTGAAATTACAGGAAGACAAAAGAGGCCAAGATGGGGGGCAAGCAGTGGGAGGTCAGCAAGGTGGAGGAAAAGGGAAAAGGCAGAAAGCAGGCCGCACAAAAAGTGTGAAGGAGAGGTGTGAGAGATAGAAATATTCCAATCATAAGGGGAAGACATGTCATATTTGGAACAAATGAAATGAGAGATGTGAGAAAGCTCATTTGACAGACGCCACCACCAAGAACATAAAGAGGACTCTCACGCCCGACTAAGGTTGGTAACCCCAGTACCCCAAGAAGACGTGGAAGGGCAACCATATCCCAATGCGGCAAACAATCTGAAGGGCGATCACATCCTAAATAAAGTTACAAATGATTTTATAAAACCTTCTCAAGACAACCATAGGAGGTCAAATGACTACCATGGCATGAAGGGAGATTGATGCAAGACAATGCTTAGCAAGGGTAATATGCCCTGGGAGGGAAAGCAGCTTTTCTTGCCTACAATGCAGACGATCAGATAGCTTCTGCTCAAAAGGAGGGCACAGGAGGTGACAACGTAATGTGAAGACCCAAGTAGTCCATGGGCATGCCAGTAGTCTTACACCAAAAACAAGCTTCCGCAAGAAGCACTATGGCCGGATCCGCGTGAATGAGAGAAATGTAATACTTCAAGGCATTAATAGAATGACCAGAGATGTGCTCAAAAATTTAATGGATGAGCCAAGTTCTCACAATCTGTTGGCAAGAAGCCGTGCCAAACATGGTTGTGGATGTGGAGTGATGAAGCCAATGACTACAGTGTGACGAAATAAGGCAGAAAAGCACTCAGTAACTAAGTTGAAGAGCAACAGTGAAAGCAGACAACCCTGATGGAGGCCGCAATCGAGACAGAAGAATTCGCCACACATTTCCTTGAAGGAAACCGCAAGCTAAGCCCCAATGATGAGCGAGAGGATTCACTACCGGAATGACGGACCAAAAGCAAGGTGAATGAGGAGGTCAGATAGGAACTCCTAACTAACTGAATCAAAGACCATGGAAATGTCCAACTTAATATGAATCAGGGAAGACACAAACAGTAGAAAGAATGAACAACCTCGTTAGCTAAGATAACAACGTCATGAAAACACCGACCCTTCATGAACACAACCTCAAAGGGGTTGATGATAAATGGCATAACAGTTGCAAGGAAAACAACTTAGCGACAATCTTATAGAGAGTGCCTAAGATGTAGATCGGGCGAAAGTGGCTAACGGCCTTAGGGTTAGGATGCTTAGGTACCAAGACGCAGGAGGCTTGGTTAAACTCCTTAAAAAAGATAGAATTGGAGGTAAATTCATCACAAAACTCGACAACATCAACGCTACAAGCCTCCCAAAAGGTGCGAAAGAACTCAATCGGAAAACCATCAATGCCAGGTGCCCCCGAGCCGAGGGCCCAAACAACATTCTTGATTTCTTGGTGCAGGAAGGGCCACTCAAAAGTGATCGTGCAAAACACAGAGAGGATGAGAAGTGAATGTCTGGCAGCAGGAAACGGAAGCGAAGAGATTTAGAGTAGAAATCATGAGAATGAGTGGTCAAAGCAGGGAGGATGTCACCACTAAGAAATTTCCTATGCCTAATAACCATGGACTGAAGCAATGCCTGACGGTGTCTCTGAGAGGCGGCAAAGTGGAAGAAACAAGAGTTCTGTTCATCATGTGAAAGCCAACCCAGACCTAGAACGCTACGGCGAGTGGATGAATTCCCTAATCCGCCACTCCTGAGCAAGACACTGGAGACAAAGAAGACGAGAAGACTGATCCACAGAAAAATTGTCAGATGACTGGAGGGACAGGATCTCCTCATTTCAAATGGACACCTCAAAAAATTTACACACTCCAAAAAATACGCTTCCAGGCAATAACCTCCCTCCTAATGCAGTGCAGCTTACGCGAGAGCCTAAAAGCAACCCACTTACCATTGACGATGCAAGCTTCTCCACCTAGGGATGACATCAACAAAGAAAGAGAGAACGAAAGCTGACAAAGTATAAAATGAGAACAAAAAAATGAAAAAGACAAAAGAGAAACATAAGCAAAAAGAAAGTAAGAGCAAATAAAACAAAGTATAAAGAAAACCACAAAAGACAAACCGAAGAAGGTAACAGTAAATAAAACAAAAGCAATAATAAGAAGGGGAAAAGAAAAGAGAGAAAAAATTAGAAAGCAGTTTTCTTGCGGCTAATATGAAAAGGAAGACAGAAATACGTCTTTACTCACTGATGTGTTATGATTATTGCATTTTTTTCAAACCCAAAGTGAGTTAACACTACAAAGTAAATTACCACCCATTTTGACAAAAAGTGAAAAGAAATGAGAGGAAGATCTCCCAAACAATGGAGCGATGGAAGAGTGTGGGGCAAGGGAAGGCCAGGATATACAATCAACAAGAAGGAGATGTATCGATTCTATAGTTGAGAGGCAAATAAGATACTAGTTAGCAAGGTGAATCCCAAGCGCTGGAGGTGGTTTAAGGTATTGATGTGGTTTACAATAAAGAGCTAGGCAACAACTATGACATGGGGTGAATGGTTAGAAAACCAAAGGGTATGATAGATGGTCCATGGAAAGACCAAGCGAAAAGTATTAACAAGGGGCAAAGGTGAATGAAGTAGAAGATCAATTGGCCAAGTAGGGGCATGGTTTGGTTATAAGTGAACCAAGTGGGTGAATATTGACATGGCAGAAAAATGTTCTTTCAAAAGTGTGATACAGATCAGATAAGCCTAAGGATGTACTTTTCATTTTATTGCAGCTGAACTTGCATGTCCAGTCCAAACTTCCACATATTTGTAATTTGGTCTCTTTTTCCTATAAAAGGAAATTTCAATCTAACATAAAGTGCACCTACTCAAACAAAGAAAAAAATTGTGGTGCATCTATATGCAATATCATTACCAAGAGGTGGAAAAAGAAACATGGAACAAAAAATAATGACAAAGTTAAAATCATGTAGAATATGAAAAGAGGGAAATGTCCCACCTAGTAAAAAATTTTTACACTTGACATTGTCAGATGTCACAGAAAATATAATTGCAATGGGTTGCTTCCCACAAAATAGACATACAACTCTTCATCTAATGATCAAGAATATCAAGCATTTACATAACACTAGCTACCTTTAGAGATTTCAGAGTAATGAATAGCATATATACCCATGCCAACCAGATAACAAGTGATTTGAGAGTTAGTTACTTTGCAACATAAACTAATGACACCAGATTGCAGCCCAGACATTTTGTAAAGGTGCCAGCAATCCATGTGATACATGTTCGACTCTATCAAAACAAAAAATAAGCCACATATGGAATGCTAACAAATTCCTTGACTTGGGCCAAAAAAGACACGGTAAACTAGTCCCACAACTTAGGTTTAGTAATAAAAGTAGTTGCAGGGCTAGGTGTGGGCGTCAACTCATTCATTTTAACAAGTTGAGTCTAAATATATGGGATGCTTCCACTAGCCTGTAAAGAGTTCTTATACAAAACTGCCCTTCAGCTTTTTTTTTTTTGTTTGGCTCAGCCATTGGTGGACCTATATCATATGAAAAGGTTTCACGTAAAAGGATGAATTGTTGTAAGGAAGAATAACATAAGCAACTTGTCATACAAAATCTAGAATGTCATTCATTTATATGACAAGTTGCTCTCTCTCTCTCTCTTGCACTTTATTGTGTTGCTCTCTTGTATATTTTGTTCTTTTATTTTGTTTTTGTGGTTTGTTATTGTATCTACGGGACTTTCTGTACCCAAATTTTACTATGCATTCCCATTTTATCCTCTCTCTCTCTCTTTGTGACACACACACACACACCCACAAACATTTAAGAGAAGTCTCAGTCATATTCCAAAACTAGACATTAATGTTTAAAGTGAAGAATTTATTGGACTAATATAGCATCCAAACTGTTAAGGACTTTATTCCCAATTGAATGAATACAACTAAGCTATTAACCAAAAAATAATGTGGGCACCACTAGTTTCTGTGCCAAATAGCAATCCTAATTTTAAATATGAAAGGGGATCATTAAATCCCAAACAGAAACATATAGAATAAAGTACAATTTTGTCAATATTGATAAATCTTTTCCTTATTTTCAGTAAATCTTCTAACTAAAGAAAAGCAGTCTTGACATCAATACGTTTCTTCTTATCATTTTGATGGTTCAAGACTTAAGCTTGAAGACAAACTTTGCCACTTCCAAATACTATATCTGTGAATTATCACAATGTGACCTAACCATTTCACTGCTATTTGATACCAAGTAACCTAAACCTCGAAATTTACATGAATCCAGTGAACCTGTAAGTTCCACAATCCAGCGATACACATGCTGCATTCAAGCTGCTCCAAGAACATCAGTGGCCATATCAACATGATATACCTCAAAGTAATGCTTGACACGTGAAGGAGCACTTATTGAGATGCAAAGGAGCCAATTTAATTTATGCAGTTGGTCAAAAATTGTGGTATTTAATAGACAAAAGTTATATTGCAATGAAAAGATAGGTTTAACATAAAAAACCATATGAACAGCAGCATTTCAGGTGATCATCAGTGACTATGGAAAGTCAACACATACTTAACCATCAAGTTTAGAATATCTGTAGAATGGCGATCTCCACTTTCCTTTTGGTTACCATAGTTCTGGCAAGCAGCTTCAAAGCCCTTCTGTAGTAGATCATCCCTCGAACTACAGGAATAACAAGTTCTTGAGGATAAAAAGGAGAGCTTGCCCTCTTAGGGATTCCCAATGACGAAGATGCAAGACATTCTCTTTGTTACCCCAAACCTCACACTTTCTTCTACAATTGAGTCGTTCCATGAAATTATTCCATTCATCTAAAAATATTTGGCACAATAAATGGAACCATACTTTTAGCTTCACCAGTCAAGAAGTATTATTCAAGCCTTAATCCACAAAAACAACAATTTTATATTTGTAATCAGGAGGAGTCTCAAAATTGATTCCCCCAAGATACTGCTACAATTAAAGTAGAAAGAAATTGTTGCTTAGCATTTAAGCTTAGAAGAGGTTGGACTATAGCCTATGTATAGACCCAAAATGAACTTGGATGATATAAAAAGACCTTAAATACACCGTAAAAAAGTAAGGTTGTCAATGGATCAGATTCAAATTGCGCATACCCTTAACTGTATCCACTTTTTCAGATATTCACATTTTCGGATTTGAATACAAACAAAGAAAAGTCAAATGCAAATCCAAATCTGATTTTACAATCTGATTCGGATTTTTAAATTCATATCTGAACCCAAATCCAAATGTTGAATTAAATTTGCCTGATTTTCAAATGTAGGATCATTAGAAATAGAATGTTTATTTAAAAATAAATCTGATCTGAATCCATATCTGAATCTGATCAGATATTTAAGCATATCCAAATCTATCAGAATCCAAGCATACGTCATTTCTTACATCTGAATTTGATCTGATTACTTATTTGGATAAGAATGTTTTTTCCATAACCAACTTTTTTCGAAATATTTCTGTCAGATGCAAATCTAATGTACTCACCATGTAATAGTTTTGCAAAGGTTAGGCCAGGTTAGAAAAATCTTGCCATGAAATAATCAGATTTATGGAGGTCCTAGCCAACCATAGTTCTTGAACATGAACAAGTAATTCAGAAATATCTTTAAAATTGAAACAGTCAACTTATGGAGGTCCTAGCCAACCATCTAGTCCAATTCTCAATCCACATCTTTGGGCTCCTTTGGAGAGTGGGGCTCAAACTGGTTGCAGTAGAATACACTACATGTGTCAATCTGTTTTAAATTGCTGATTAATTCAATGTTTGGAATTAATTTAAATCCCAATAAAATGCATCTGATAAACAAAACATAAAAAATTACATAAAAATCACCATTGGTAGGGATGGTGCATCTGATTATTGATACATGATCCATGGAACAAAAACACTCATAGAAACTGAGAGCCAACTTAGCAGCCCATTTTAGATAATCCTTTCCAGCATTGTAATAAGATGAAATCACATCTCCGTACTCAGTATCAAAACGAATGAACATCAATTGGTTAGAGCTACTGCTATCTAGTCAAAAGGCCTGCAATCAAGAAAGTCACATCTCCAAAATTCATGCTTAAGTGATTGTTGTGGCACCATATCATACAACAGTTCTCAGCTAGAACTTCTGCTGGTCCTCTAAGTCACGTGGGTACGGTTAACAAAGAACAGGTATGGATACGAAAATTTTAAAAAATGTAGGTATAGAGTTAAGACATGACATATATTTATATATACATTTCATTTCATTAACTCAAATATTATAAAACAGAAAACCATAATTGCATATAGTTATAAATTATAGCTTGTAACCTTATTTTGATTCCAATATGAGACAAAAAAATGTTTCATATCTTGTAGGCAAAGGAAAAAGCTCTTTTATGATCCTATTTTTCTTTTCAATTTACCTGTCCTAATATAAACTATTGAATGACAAGGAACACTTTACACTACTCTACAATTTAATATTCCTTTTGCGTTCACAATATATTCATTTACGAGTGGAGGTAAACTAAAGAAGAGAGCTAGTTTATGCTATAAGAGGCACCTTAAGTACTAAAAACATGACTTAGGTATATGCAAGATATTATATCTTACTATTCGTGTAAAATGGAAGTTGCTTCCATCTCACAAAAATGCAGCCTTTGCCTTGATTTCATTGACAAGAAATGGGTGATTTCTTTTTCTTTTTCTCTACCACATTGAAGAGGCCATATATTCAAATGTCCTTTATGCATTGTCCAAACGTGGGAAACATCTATTGTGAAAATGGAAATGAATTCATTTCATTAATTAAAATATCTTGAAAGGAAAATTAAGCTGGCCTATAATATACACTTATATTGTCGCGATATTTATTGTCCAAGATAAGGTGCAAAACATTAAAAGATTCCTTGCTTGGACCGTTCTGAGTTGGTGAAGTAAAGACTCTTAGGCATATAACTAACATGTCGAGGTTTGTTATGAAAATGTGCCTTTCTTGTCCTATGATGAACTTTGGGCAGCGATTGTGCAGTTTTGTTGTGGGCAGGGGAAGCTGCCATGCCTATTTGTTACCTATCGTTATGTCTTGCCGTGGCGGGCAGTTTCCTACTTGCTATTCTCATGATTCCAATGGAAGAGAAATCTTCATTGAAAATGTGCCAATTGATGCACAGATGGACAAAAGAAGGAAAATTGAAAGCAAATGTAAGGTAATATTTTGGCAATTACAGTCTATTTTTCAACTATAATCTAGCTAACTACAGGATTTTGGTAAGCCTGGTGTTTACTGATCATACTTCATTAGCATGATCCAAATAATGGGCTTTCATGTGAAAGATTCAAATAGTTGCCCGAACGTCATCTTGATGTGCCTATGAATCTCTCAACCATGCCTAAAAGTTAATGACCTTGAGACAGCCATAGAACACTCACATAAATAAGTCCCATGTTTATTGTTCTTTGTGGGTTGTCATAAAGTGGGCCAATCTTGAATGTAATGGACCAGCTAGGCAGGGGCGGAGGGAGGGGGGGGCCCGCCCGGGCCATGGCCCGGGTGAGCCAAATTTTTTTTTTTTATATGTAAAAAAATCAAAATTTTTTAGTTTGGCCCGACCCATCGTTCTTCTTGGCCCTACCGTCGCTCTTCTTAGCCCGACCCGCGGATGGTTTGGCCTGTTAGGAACAACACACAAAACACTCCGCTCACACTCTCAAGAGGAGGTTAGAAGCAAAAGGAAGAAGACAACGATTTACGTGGTTCGGAGCAATAATCTCCTACGTCCACGGTCACACAGAACTCTTGTATTCTCTCTCAGATGAACACACACAGAATAACCAACACAAGCGGCGGCCCTCCTCTCAACATAAGGATTAGGGCAAAAACCCGCATTTTTACAAAAGACATATATGCCCTTACATATGGGAAAAAATTTTCTTCGGGGGCTACCGCCCCCCGAACCCCCAAGCAAGGGGGCGCTGCCCCCCTGCAACCCCCAGCCAACCCGTGACAATGGCACATGGGTGTCCAATATTGATCAAATTCCATACACCAACATGGCCCACCCCACAACAAAATCCTGGCTCCGCCCCTACAGCTAGGTCTTAGTGTTCAAGATCTAAGGCCACAAATTTGCAAGGAAATCCACTTGAGGTTATGTGGCGTCAATTAGGGTACTATCTATGAAACCATCGATTTTTAATTGCTTCCAGTATGTAGATCTACCGACCTACATTTAATCTAGTTCATGCATGTGTCAAACAGGAACTATTTTCCTTATGTATATCCATGTTAGATTCATTTCAAGTTCTCTAATGACTAATTTAAAATATTCAAATAAGACTAATTTAAAATTTTAATTGCTTTATTTTAAAAAAAAACATATGTTTTAGTTTGATTTTTTTTTCACATATGTACCAGTGACCGATGAACCTCCTTGATCACTTTAAGTGGGGAGAGAGAGAAAGGAAGGAGAGGAAGAGTTTGTGAGTGTCGATGAGAACACCAATCGATTGAACCCATGTGAAGTCGCGCTTCTTGCCATCGCTTCTCCTGCCAATGAAGTGGCCGTTGATGTGGAGATTGGTATCTGTGACCAAGCAGAATAACTTGCCATTCTTGCCGTGGAAGTAGAAGGTGATCCATCCCCTCCCACGAAACGGGGATCATCGCACACTACACCAGGCCTATACAATCTGCAGACAGATAAAGATAATTATTGAACAATGCACCAGCATAGTACGTGTTCCTATTAATCTTGAATGGGCTAATCAGATTTCTTGGATAGTACCTTCATCCCCGGCGAGGCATGATCCCAGCGAGTAGGTAGAGGGCGGTACACAAGCAAAGGAGTAGAGAAAGTGAGATAGAGAGCGGGGCACGGCAGACCAGAAGGGGCCACACGGGGAAGGTAGCCATAGACAAAACAATGCAAGAGACCGAACAAGAGTGCGAGTGAAGTTGTTGGGCGGTTGCGGCAGGACGACATCAGTGTCAACCCAACGGCCAATGACGAAAAACAAGGGAGGGCAGCAAGAGATATAGAGAGAGAGAGAGAGAGAGAGAGAGAGAGAGAATGTGGGAGGGCGTAGCAGAAGAGGCCGGATGCGGTGCGACAGGCCGGAAGAAGCCGACCGGAGTGGTGAAAGCAGAGGCATCGGCCTACACACGGCAGAAGCCGACAAGACGCTGGAGCGGGGGAGGCGGCAGTAGTAGCTTGGTTGGGTGCACCGGTCGGATGTAGAGTGAGTTGTTCAAAAGAGAGAGAGAGAGAGAGAGAGAGAGAGAGAGAGAGAGAGATAAAATGAAAATGTATAACAAATTTTGGGGACAAGAAATCCCCAAAATACAAGAAAAAACCACAAAAACAGAAGAAGAAAATATACAAGTTAGCAGCACAATAAAATATAATAAGAGGGGTGGAGAGATGGTAGATAGATGGAGCATCAAAGTCACCCAGTAGTAGATGAAGGACAACGTCGTAGCCGAATAGCAAAGTAGACACCCCCTGCACAAGGCGTGCCACAGACTCGAACAATGAGAAGGTGCCCCTGATGATCCTGTTGTTGCGCTCCTCCCAAATGCAACACCAAGAAGAAATGAGTCAACCTCCAAACACAACCCCAGGAAAAAGACAGGAGGGAGGAAGGACAAAAGGGAGAAAAAAGGCGAATGGAGGATGGGTTTGGGCGGTTACTAACAAAGGAAGGTCATGCAAAGGTAAGAACTCTAAAAGAGAGAGACAAATAGAGAAAGAGAGAGAGAGAGAGAGAGAACAAAAGCCAACAAAATATAAAACAAAGTATCAAGAAAACCACAAAAGACAAACAGAAGAAAGTAATAGTAAATAAAACAAAATCAACAATAAGAAGGGAAAAGAGGAGAGAGAAAAAATTAGAGTATTTGCGGCTAATAAGGAAAGGAAGATAGACATATATTTTTACCCACTGATGTGTTATGCTTATTGCATTCAAGAAAACCACAAAGACAAACCAAAGAGATAACAGTAAATCAAACAAAAGCAATAATAAGAGGGGGAAAAGAGGAAAGAGAAAAAATTAGTGAGAAGCAGTTATCTTGCGGCTAATAAGAAAAGGAAGACAGACATTCGTCTTTACTCAATGATGTGTTATGATTATTGCATTTTTTTAAACCCAAAATGAGTGAAAATTACCAACCACCTTAACAGAAAGTTAAAAGAAACGAGATGAAGTTGTCCCGAAGAGTGGAGCGATGGAAGAGTGTGGGGGAAGGGAAGGCCAGGTGATACAATCAACACGAAGGTGATGTATCGATTCTATAGTTGAGAGGCAAATAAGATACTAGTTAGTAAGGTGAATCCCAAGCACTGGAGGTGGTTTAAGGTATTGATGTGATTTAAAATAAAGAGCTAGGCAACAACTACATCATGGGGTGAATGGTTAGAAAACCAAAGGGCACGATAGATGAGCCATGGAATGACCAAGCCAAAAGTATTAACAAGGGGCGAAGGTGAATGAAGAAAAAGATGAAATTGGCCAAGTAGGGGCATGGTTTGGAGATAGGTGGGCCAAGTGGGTGAATATCAACATGGCAGAGAAAATGTTTTTCCATAAGTGAGATACAGATCAGATAAGCCTAAGGATGTACCAGGTGTGAGGGGTAGGAAGGGCATATTTGAGCCAAAGTAAAGAGAAAATGGGTAGGAAAAAAAAGTTATGTTATATATATCAACTGCATGGTCTTGTACTAGAGCGAACACTGGGTCAATACTTTCCACTAAGCAATTTTTTGAGCACTATTTTCAATGTTCTAGCCATGGGTTCATGTTCTACATGTTTCAAAACCATGCTTCTCAACCACTAGAAATGTTTTCTTGATCAAACACGCTCTAATCACTCACTGATTACAGCAAAAGTCTCAAATTTGGCTTGTTTCATAAAATTCAAAAACAGTAGTGCACTTTTTGAATCATGACAAAAAAAATTAAAGATACGCGTAAGTCAAGATCCATGTAGTAAAGACTCTTAGGCATATAAATAAGATGTTGAGGTTTTTTCTGGAAACATGCCTTTCTTGTTCTATGTTGAACTTTTGGCAGCGATTGTGCTGCTTTTGCTGTGGGCAGGGGAAGTTGCCATGCCTCTTTATTACCTACCATTATGTCTTGCGGTGGCGAGCAGTTTCCTGGTTGCTATTCTCGGGATTCTAGTGGAAGAGAGATCTTCATCGAAAATGTGCCAATTGATGCACAGATGGACAAAAGATGAAAAACTGAAAGCAAAGATAAGGGTAATATTTTGGCAATTACAGCCTACTTTTCAACTATAATCTAGTAACTAAGGGATTACTGATCATACTTCATTAGCATGATCCAAATAATGAGCTTTCATGTGAAATATTAAATAGTTGCCAGAACGTCAATCTTGATGTGCCTATGAATCTCTCAACTATGCCTAAAACTTAATGACCTAGAGACAACCATAGAACACTGAGATATATAAGTCCCATGTTTATTGTGCTTTGTAGGTCATCATAAAGTAGGCCAATCTTGAATGTAATCGACCAGCTAGGCCTTACTGTTCAACAGCTAAGGCCCCAAATTTGCAAGGAAATCCACTTGAGGTTAACGTGCTGTCAATTAGGGTACCATCTATGAAACCATCCATTTTTAATTGCTTCCAGTATGCAGATCTACCGACCTACGATTAATCTAGTTCATGCATGTGTCAAACAGGAACTATTTTCCATATGTATATCCATGTTAGATACATTTTAAATTGTTTGATGACTAATTTAAAATAGTCAAATAAGACTAATTTAAAATTTTAATTGCATTATTTTTTAAATAACATATATTTTATTGTGATTTGTTTTTTTCACATATGTACTAGTGACCGATAGCCAAAAATTTTTTGCTCCACCACTAGGCTTCTCGAAGGTTTTGAACGGTGCGAGATGCACTGTTTGAGCTCATGTGGACCTCAACTCGTGGAGTTTTACTTTCTTCCTACAGCGGCATAGAGTGCAATCGTGCAAGGTGTCTGCGGCTTTGGCTGCACCATTTTTCCATCGCCTCAGTCTTGGGGAGGAGTTGGAGTTGCTGCCTTGGCAGTCTTCTTTTGCCTCTTCTCTAATTATTTTCCAAGGAAGCCCTTTTTGTACCGGTTGACTAAAAACAAGTGATTTCAGGCGATGTGTTAAATTTATGCAGTTGTTTTTTGCATATGCATTGGTGATGCTGAATCATCTTCTCATAAAAAATTCAGCTTACTGTGCTTCTGTTAGGGCCCATTGATTGGTTTGTTACTTTGTTTCCTCTAAGTAATTGCATCAATGGATATACTTATTGAGTGGTTTCTTTATGGTGTGGTTTTTCAGGGACAGGATTTAATTGGTCCAATTTATAGGATGATGCATTCCTTTATAGGAGTTCGGGAGAAAACCCGTGTCCTGACAATACTATCGTATTGTAGTATCCCTTGCAACAACCTACTACCGTTGCTTTTCAATTTTATGTGAATCACCAACTTATGGCTTTCATTTCTCTTATTCTTCTTTTTACTCTGCGTTTGAGAATAATTGACCACATTTTTCCATTCGTTGAGTACACTTATCTTTGTACGATAGAGTGCTGCCCTAATTGGGAAAGCCTTTGCTCACTGACAAGAGAACGCCAGTACATTTAAATCTTGCCACCTAAGCTTGCTATTGGCACTAAGCTTTTTCTCCTTTCACTCCTCCCATTATAAATTTACTTCGCCCCTCTCCCGTGGATTCCTATAGTGATTGAACATATACAGAAGTTGTCGATGGCTGTAAGAACCTGTGTTCCAAACACAGAACCGTCACCGACTCTAAGAACAATGGAGAGAAACAAAAACCGTAGTGCAGTATGAAGGAACATTCAAGCAAGATTCAGAAGCAATCGGAAGTATCGACCTTCTGGAAGTAGCCGATGTTGTTGGTGCTGTCCAGCAAGTGGGCCGCCTTTTCAACTTGCCGCCTTCTCTTTTCGTTTTACTTTTTCCAAAATTGTAGGTTAATGTTTTTCCTAAGCTTACCAAAATTATAAGCATTGTTACTATTGAACTCCAGAAACTCGCGCTCTCCCCCTCCTCACGTTCTCTCTCTCTCTCCCTCTCTTTTATCTCTGATGTCTAACAAAGGAGCATCAACCTCCGGCGGCACCTGATCTCCACCTGTTCTCATTCGAGAGAAGAAAAGATAGGTATAGAACAACCAGTCAAGAGCATTGGATCAAATGGGTGGGATATAAAGAAAAACGAGATGAGAACAGGTGGAGCAGGCCAAAGGTTGCTGCTCCTTGGTCATGTTAGAAATAAAAGAGAGGGAGAGAGAGAGAACGTGGGGAGGGGAAGAGAGTGCGAGTTTTTGGAGTTCAATAGTAACAATGATTATAATTTTGGAAAGCTTACAAAAAACTTTAACTACAATTTGGAAAAAGTAGAAACGAAAAGAGAAGGCGGGAAGTTGAAAAGGCGGCCCACTTGCTGGACAGCACCAACAACGTCGACCACTTCCAAAAGGTCGATACTTTCCACTACTTCTATAGCTTGCTCAAATGTTCCTTCTTACTGTACTACGGTTTATGTTCTCTCCACTGTTCTTATAATCAGTGACGGTTCTGTGATTGGAACGCAGGTTCTTACACCCATCAGCAACTGCTGTATACGTTCCATCCCTATAGGAACCCGCAGGGGAGGGGTGAAGTAAATTTATAATGGGAGGAGTGAAAGGAGCAAAAGCTTAGTGCCAAGGGCAAGCTTAAGTGGCAAGATTTAAATGTAGTGGAGTTCTTTTGCCGGTGAGCAAAAGCTTTCCCAATTATAGCAGCACTCTGCCGCACTAAGATAAGTGGACTCAACAAATGGAAAAATGTCGTCAATTATTCTTAAAGGCAAAGTAAAAAGAAGAAAAAGAGAAATGAAAAGCTATAAGTTGGAGATCGCAGAGAATTGAAAAGCAACGGTAGTAGGTTGCATGTTGTTGCAAGGGATACTACAATAATGTTTTCCGGACACCAGTTTTCTCCTGAACACCTGTAAAGGAATCCATCACCCTATAAATTGGACCAATTAAATCCAGTGCCTGAAAGACCACGCCATAAAGAAACCACTCAATAAGTATATCCATTGATGCAATTACTTAAAGTAAACAAAGTGACAAACCAATCAACGGGGCCTAACACAAGCACAATAAGATGAATATTTCACCTGAGAAGATGATTCAGCATCACCAACGCATATGCACGAAACAACTGCATAAATTTGACACATCAAGGCATGATCAAGTTCAAAAGCACACATATGTATTCATTGAACAGATGAACCTCCTTGATCACTTGAAGTGGGGAGAGAGAGAAAGGAAGGAGAATGGTGTTTACCTTCTTGTCCCCAAGGAAGAGTTTGTGAGTGCCGAAGAGGATGCCAAAGGATTGAACCCAAGTGAAGTCGCGCTTCATGCCATTGCCTCTCCCGCCGATGAAGTGGCCGTTCATGTGGAGGTTGGTATCCGTGACCAAGCAGAAGTCCTTGCCCTTCTTGCCGTGCAAGTAGAAGGTGATCCATCCCCACCACAAAACGGGGATCACTGCATACGGTATGACAGGCCTATACAATCTGCAGACAGACAAAGATGATTATTGAACAATGCACCAGTATAGTATGTGTTCCTAATCAGATTTATTACATAGTATATTCATCCCCGGTGAGGCATGATCCCAGCGGCTCCACCTGTAGGCATCAGGACAAGCGGAGGAAAGCAAGGAATGCACGAGGAGACAACGGCCATTGGGAGTAGGCAGAGGGTGGTACACAAGTGAAACTGGAGAGAAAGGGAGATAGATAGCGAGGCGATGGTGGACCAGAAGAGGTCGGACGGGGAGGGTAGCCGCAGACATAACAATGGAAGAGATCCGGTAAGAACGGGAGTGAAGGTGTCGGGCGATGGCGGCTGGGCGACGTCAGCGACAACCCGGCAGCCAACGGCGGAAAACAGGGTTGGGCGGTGAGAGAGAGAGAGAGAGAGAGAGAGAGAGAACATGGGAGGGCGGAGCTGAAGAAGCCAGATGCGGTATGACAGGCCGGAAGATGCCGGTCGGGGTGGTTAAAGCAGAGGCGCTGCCCTCCACACGGCGGAAGCTGTGAAGACGCAAGAGCAGAGGAGGCGGCAGCAGTAGCTAGGTGGGGTGCACCGGTCGGATGTAGAGTGAGCGAGAGATAGAGAGAGCCGATAAAATATATAACAAAATTTGGGGACAAGATGTCCCACAGGTACAAAAACAATCCGTAAAAAACAAACCGTAAAAACAGAAGCAGAAAGAAGAAATATACAATACAATGCTTAGAAAATGAGAGACAGGGTGAGGGAGGAGAGGATAGACGGAGCGACACTATCATTCAGCCGCAGACGAGCATCGGCGCTTCAATCGGATGGCAAACTGGACATCCCCTTGCACACGACGAGCCACCGAATCTGGTGAAGAGAAGGTGCCCCTAAAAGAGGAAAGAGAAAGAGAGAGCGGATAAAATGAAAATATATAATAAAATTTGGGGACAAGAACTCTTCTAACTACAGGAACAAACCACAAAAACAAAAAAGAAGAACATAATATACAAGTGGAGCATCAGAGTCACCCAGTAGTAGACACAAGACAGCATTGTAGCCAAATAGCAAAGTGGACATCCCCCTACAAAAGGCATGCCACAGACTCCGATGATGAGAAGGTGCCCCTGAAGATCCTATTGTTGTGCTCCTCCCAAATGCGCCACCAAAAAGAAATCAGTCACAAACTCCAAACACAACCCCAAGAAAAAGACAGGATGGAGGAAGGACAAAAGAGAAAAAAAAGGCAAATGGAGGGTGGTGGGTCTAGGAGGTTACTAACAAAGGAAGGTCATGCAGAGGTAATAACACAAAAATGGAGAGAGAGAACGAAAACCAACAAAATATAAAATGAGAACAAGATGATGAAAAGGATCGAAGAGAAACATAAGCAAAAAAAAGTAAGAGCAAATAAAACAAAGCATCAAGAAAACCACAAAAGACAAACTGAAGAATGTAGCAATAAATAAAACAAAAGCAACAATAAGAGGGGGGAAAAGGAGAGAGAAAAAATTAGTGTATTTGCGGCTAATAAGAAAACGAATATAGACATATGTTTTTACCCACTGATGCGTTATGATTATTGCATTCAAGAAAACCACAAAAGACAAACCCAAGAGAGAAACAGTAAATAAACCAAAAGCAAATAATAAGAGGGGGAAAAGAGGAGAGAGAAAAAATTACTGAGAAGCAGTTGTCTAGTGGCTAATAAGAAAATGAAGACAGACATATGTCTTTACTCACTGATGTGTGATGATTATTGCATTTTTTTCAAACCCAAAATGAGTGAAAACGACCAAGTAAATTACCAACTTTGAGAGAGTGAAAAGAGACGAGAGGAAATTGTCCTGAAGAGTGGAGAGATGGAAGAGTGTGGGGGAAGGGTAGGCCAGGCATTACAATCAACAAGAAGGTGATCCATCGATTCTATAGTTGAGAGGCAAATAAGATACTTGTTAGCAAGGTGAATCCCAAGCACTGTAGGTGGTTTAAGGTATTGATGTGGTTTATAAAGAGCTAGGCAACAACTACGACATGGGGTGAATGGTTAGAAAACCAAAGTGTACGATAGATGAGCCATGAAAAGACCCCAACATGATGAGAGCTGCACTTGAGGCATGTCTAGAGCTCTACCCATACCCATATCTGGTCGTGTTGACCTTTGTACTTTGCCCTTTTAATAGTGTTCGTGTTACATGGTTTGCAAGCTTTTCCCATCAAATATACTGCACCAGAACTGTCTTTCTGGAGCCTTATGGACATGATCATTATAAAAAAGGTGGTATTTATTGGACGAATATAGCATCCAAAATGTTAAGGACTTTATTCCTAATTGAATGAATACATCTTACCTATTAACCAAAAAATAATGTGGGCATTACAAGTTTTTGTGCTAGCAAGTAGCAATCCAAATTTTAAATATGAAAGGGAATCATTAAATCTCAAACCGAAATATATAAAATAAAGTACAATGCTGCATTCAAGCGGCAGCTTGAACATCAATAGCCATATAAATATATCATATCTCAAAGTAATGCTTGACACATGAAGGACCCACTTATGAGATGCAAAGGAGCCAAGTTAATATATGCAGTTGGTAAAAAATTATGGTATTTAATAAACAAAAAAACAAGGAAATTAAAATCTTCTTGTTTGTTTATATATATATATATATATATATATATATATATATATATATATATATACAAATTTTTTGAAATTGCTTTACAATTTACACCCATACAACGCACCTGTAGTGGTATCCATACTATGTGCCACAATTTGCAAAATTATGTTCCAAATTAAGTGTTTAACCTTATATTCAATGTCTCTGCAAGTCTTGAAACAATTTGAAACTCAAATTGCCACTTCTTTTATTAAATTCAGTTCCATAATTCTAGACAACCAACAGGCTGGCAGCTTCACAACTCACTTAAAACGAAAAGCCTTGCAGACCTCCCTTATCTAAAGTGCCCTTGCTTTCACTCGTTTATTTTCCAATTTGTTACATGGCAAAAGCCCTAGTGAGGTTTGATGGGTCACCTAGCAATCTTTTATTGTTATTTTGAAAGAAAGAAATGAAAATGAAGGGAAAAGAACTCTGTTCATTTATTAGGGTCAAGACATTCTAAAACTTGCATGAGGTTAACATAACCACTCTTTTTCACAACTGAAATGTTGCCATCTAAGTTTATTACTTTTTTTCTGAATAAAATAATCTACAACCATATTGTTTTGCATTGACAATTTCACCCATCTATCTTGTAGACCATCAAGAGCTTGTTTATGCATCAAATCCACAAAGTATTGGGTACTCTGGATTATGGGACATAGGTCAAGTAATATAACGTATACTTCAGCTAAAAGTTTTTGAGCGCATTGTGTCCAATGACATTGAGTATTATGGGATATAGATCACAAACTACTTGAAGTTTGAGTCCACCAATTTTGTCTTTCACATGTTTCCAGTTGATGCAATGTTAGACACAAAAGTGCACATTAAATCATCAATATTTTCAGAAACTTTTATTTGCAATTGGCACTGTGTGACTGTACTGTTCTCTTGTGCGTGTACTATGCATTTGTTTGCTCAATAAGTGACTTTCAATCACCAAGGGGGTTAGAAACATGATGCATATCAGTTTTTTATAGTAAATAAAAAAATTATTATTTGAGTGTGTTGCATAAGCAGATCTTTCCAAAGCTAAAGTCAAGTTAGCAAATATATATTAGAACTGTGACTTAGAAATCAGATATTTGAATATAAAACCACTTGATGCACACTGTTTTAGTTTCTACTTATGAATGTGTTGCATTGTATAGAGAAATTAAGCTTACATCCTTATGAGTTTCTAATTGTGAATATAGTACTATCATGGCCAATGTTTTGCTAAATGCATTTTTATGTTATCACTTTTTTGAAAAGCTTTCACATTACACCATGGATCTCATAACATACCTACATATTACAAACTTTTAAACATGAAGCAACTATTCTTACACTTTTTTTTTAGGTAAACCGATATATTTAGTTCATAAGTTACTCATTTATGTATGCATTAAACATACATCTATGCTTAGGACCCTACAACTCATCATGACAACCAAAGAAAAAATAGATTCTAAAGTGGTATCTAGAATTATCTCTGAAATAGAAAAATTCTTTTACCACATGCATGAGTCTATTTGTACCAACATATCTCTTCATAGAGTGTGACGTTGTACACCAAGGAAAATGTGCAAAAAATTGTGGCTTTTATGTTAATACAAAACAACATTTATAAGTAACCAGAATCCAATTCTAAAAGAATCCTATAAGGCCTAATGTGTACCTATTAATGACTGGAAACAATGAAGATCAAAAGTATCTGCCTCAAGAAGTTCAATTCTTGTACAACTCACTGTTCGAGACAGCTGTTGGGAAATTGCATGCATTGAATGCCAGAGACTTTCTATACGCAAGCTATCATTTGTGTCCATGCATCCTGCTGATCCATAATCATGGATGAGTGGATCAAGGATTATGTAAGAAACAAAAACTATAGATTTAGAAACCAAATGTCTCTTTCTACATACACATAACAAGTACATTGTTGATTTCCTATAAAAATCAACTATCCAAATCAGGAAGACAGAGAACCAAATTTAATGTATTATTGTGCCTAATTTATTACATGTACATAGGATCATAAGTCAGATTCAGTTAATGGGCACCAACATGGTTGATAGAATGAAAAACAATGACTCATTATTTGCTTAAGCAGTCTGACGACAATGAGAGAGTAGACTCAGTCCATGGGCTCATGCTTCAAGACACTGACCCCATCTTCATAGTCGTACATGCACTGAGAGACCTTCACAATGTTGAGAGTCACGTTCATGAAGGAACGAGAGAAGGCGATCTGTTGTTGTTGCTGCTGAGCAGACAGCAGCTCCCTGTTCAGCCTCCTCCATGCATCCCTTAGCAAGTTCCTTATGTGCTGCCGTGCTTGTTCCTCCTCTACCCTTGAATTGTTTTGTTAATGATAAGGTTGAAAGACAACCATTCTAGAGAGATTTAATGAAAGATTCCTAGCAAGATCAATCAAAATTAATGATAAAGGAAAAAGAAAATCTTTCCACAAAAATTAGATTTAGTTTCTCATATTTATTGTTGCCAAGATTATAGTGTTAACGATAAGGTTGAAAGGCAACCATTCTAGAGAAATACAAGGAAAGAATCCCAGCAAGATCAATCAAAATTAATGATAAAGAAAAAAGAAAATATTTCCACAAAAATCAGATTTAGTTTCTCATATTTGTCGTTGTCAAGATTATAGGAACTTCAATTATTTAAGCTCATTCTATGCATTGTGTAACCAAGGCTCATGGTGGCCTTCCATGGTGAAAAATCATGCACGTCTAATGAAAAGAATCTTTTAATTGTTGGTTTAAGTTTGTTTTGGTTCTTCTTTATTTTTTAACTTGGTATCAGAGCAGGATGCTTGACGAAGAAGAATGAAGCCCATAGGTAGCTACAGTCGACCAAATACATAACTGCCTTCTTCACCAAAGCAAATACTCGATCTTATGAAGAAAATCTTGAGGAATCAAACTTGGGTTTTTTGAATCGCTGCCAAAGCATGATCTACCTTCACAAAAAACTTTATGAAGCAAATTTGGGCTCACCGAATCATTGCCGAAGAGATGACATGATCACTTTTTACAAAGTTCTACAGCAAACTTGGACTTTTAGATTCATCGTTCAGTTTGAAGGAGAATGTTAACGATAAGGATGAAAGGCAACCATTCTAGAGAGATTGAAGGAAAGAATCCCAATACATCAATCAAAATTAATGATAAAAGAAAAAAAAATCTTTTCACAAAAATTAGATTTAGTTTTTCATGTTTATTGTTGCCAAGATTATAGGAACTTCAACTATTTAAGCATGTTCTATGCATTGTGTAACCAAGGGTCATTGTGGCATTTCTTGGTGACTGCACGTTTAATGAAAAGACATCAAACCCACTTGTACACAGGGGCGGAGGGAGGGGAGGGCCCGCCTAGGCCGTGGCCCGCCCTAAGTAGCTAGAAAAAAAATTACATTAAAAAAAAAAATTAGTTGTTCAATGTATTTTTTTATTTAGATTCATTTTGGCCCTACCCAAATTTGAGGTTGTATTTTTTGGCCCATCCCTAAACGAAATCCTGGCTCCGCCCCTGCCTGTACAACCCACCATTTGAGATAGTTGTTGGGAAATTTCATCCATTGATCCAATAAGTAGCAAGTTGCACCATAAATCTTTACATAAGCCAACTATCTTCTCAACTCAACGTCAATATATTTACAAACTGAAATGATTAAGAATTTCTACCGTTTCAATGCCATGATGGATGAAGATTTCATTCACCATTTTAGGAACGACGAGGTAGCTCTAGAGTCTAGCCAAATCAACAGATCAGGTCGTTCTATTTTTTGAACCACCCTCATATCACATTAACAAAGTGTCAAGTAGTGTTGACGTCGGCCTGGATCAGGCTCTGGCTAGCCTACAAGCCTATGCCATGGCCAAACCCTAGGCCTGATCATCAAGATCCAAACCCAAGTCCAGCTTGACTTGATCCAATTATAATGAGAAAGTTAAAATATTCATGTATAAAATATAAATACGGTATTCATAAATAAAAATGAATAAAAAATAAATATAAATTTCATATTATATATGCTATCAGGGCCCAAGCTCAGCCCAACCATACTCTGCCTCAAGAAGTTCAATTCTTGTACTTATTTTTAATATAATAAGGTATTCATGGATCATGCACATTTGTTCTTTCATGCCTCTAAATTTACCGTTGAAACGCTTGTATGCTAAAATCCACTCTGTTTGCATTGTTTAGTTGGAGTATCTTTTTTATTTGACGGCAAATATGGTCATTTAAATATTTTCAGTTGTCTAAAGGTTCAAAGCATTCTGCATTATGACTTGTAATTGGAGGCTGGCAATCAAATAAATCAATACGAACCACTGCAGTTGTTATTCACTTTTCTGCTAAACTAGAATCTAGAGTTTGTTCAAATGGAGACATGTTTGATCTTTCATCTTTGATGCTGGATAGTGGTAAAGCTGATCTTCTGTTCAAATTAGAATCTAGAGTTTGTTCAAATGGAGACGCTATAATATCCAGCAGTTGCATGGCAAACAGTAAAGCCCAGTACCAGTAAGCATTCTCACGACATTCTGTGATAAAAAATGTAATTGTGATATAATAGAGAATGGCGACTTTTATGGGCACTACTCCTATATACCATAAACTATGGATGTGCAGTTTCTAATTGACGAGTGTCTCATTTTTTATCCAAGTCTCACTACATAAGTGCAAAAACAAAATGACTGGCAGTTTTGATTTCAAAACATTAACTCCAAGAGAGTATTGAAATCATTGAGACTGCCTAGAGGCAAATGACATTGATGTTTATATATGCAAAGGAAGATTCATCGAAGAGAAAGAAAAGACATCTGACCTGATATTTATGCAGCAATGTAGCATAATGTAATAAAATGGGTACATTAATACATTAAATTCAATACTCTGCCTCAAGAAGTTCAATTCATGTACAACCCATCATTTGAGACAGCTGGTGGGAGGTGAAGAACAGGACATGAACCCTTCAACTTTGAGCCCTCATAGCTACCATTTTCAGGATCAATTTCATGATGACTAGTTTGATTCTTGTATTGTTTCAAGCATGTTTGCAAATTGAAATACCTGATCTGAACAACAACTTCGATGAACCTTCGTCTGCATATATAACTCCAATGGAGTATTCAAACCATGTTCGGGGTTTTACAGGTGTCCTTTTCTTCACCTCCCAACAACTGTATCAAATGATGGGTTGTATAGGAATTGAACTTCTTGAGGTAGAGTATTAAATTTAATGTATTAATGTACCCATTTTTATTACATGATAATACATAGCATATTCGGTTAATGGGCACCAACATGGTTGATAGAGTGGGAAACAATGATTGGTGGTTTACTTAGGCAATCTGGATGGGCTCGGCAATGAGAGAGTAGACACGGTCCATAGACTCATGCTCCAAACACCGACGCCATCTTCATAGTCGTACATGCACTTGGAGACCCTCGCAATGTTGAGATCCACGTTCATGAAGGAACAAGATAAGGCGGTCTGTTGTTGCTGCTGCTGAGCCGAGAGTAGCTCCCTATTCACCATGTATTCCTTTCCCATGTTCCTTATGTGCTGTCATGCAAGCTCCTCTGCTACCCTTACCTTGTTGATATAAATTTGGACCGATCTAAGTAGGTTCTCTCTCCCGAATCAAACCTTAAATCAAGTGTTCACCATCTAAATAGAAGATCATCACTCAATCAAAACAGGAAAACAAAACAAGAACATTCTCAACTAAGAAGTTCATGCTAGTTAACCAGCAGAAAGTAAAGTAAACCAAGCCTGGATCTCTGGATATCAGCCGAGAGACCAACTATCATCGATGACAAGTTGATGTTGTTGGACTCAAACTGCAGGATTGGTTGTTACTCAATGTTTTGGAAGAGAAAAAAATAGGCTGAGAGGAAAATAGGGCTAGTCATGGCTGCCCGGATGTCGCTCAGATATTCCTTAAGCCTTGGTGTCTGTTTAGCACGGTGCCATCTTGCCTCAACCAAGTAAGCTCTGCACACACTCGCCCACTGCCAAAGAGTAAAGAGAACAAGTCAATTAGATAAGCTAATATAGTAATGTGATGATGTCAATAATAGAAGAGAGATTTGATAGAGAAAGTGTTGTACCACTCTCCTCATGTGTGAAGTGATATCACAGTCATGCCTCTTGAGAACAATATAGCTAATCTGGTTGGTTGTGTATTTGACAACCACATAGAAGACCTTCAGTGACTGTGGCAGTTGCTCTACTGCTTGAAGATACCACCTACATATATACAATATACAGAAACCTCATTGGTTCCTAACTATGTGAAGCAGAAACTAGAGACAAAGAGGCTCCCTCTAATTTACCAACCATAATCATCTTTTACCTCTCAACAACTTGCACAAGGCGTTCGAGCTCCTCAACAGACTGATGTTCACCAAAGATGTCCTCAATGGCGGCCATCAAGTAGGAGACCCTGGCAAGTTGCATTATGTACTATGAGAACTGTGGCTCATGCATCTTCCCCACCGCCGTGAAGTAGCTCTCCACCAACCTATCTCTGGCGAAGCTAATGTGCTCACCCAAGCACAACTCCCTCCACCACCTGCAAACACCCAAAAAAAGGACTCATGGTTCATGATTAGAGGACTCAAAGATGGAAACCAGCAACAATGTAACATATAAGTCACTGATTATTGATACATAATATATATATATATATATATATATATATATATATATATATATATAAGTTATTTAGGCAAAAGTGCAATAATGAATTGTACCCCGGATAACTCCCTTAGCTCTCTTTGGTGGATTGTCTGCACCATGTTGAAGTTCAACATAGTGAACTCAAGCAGCACTTGGCTTCTGCGGTCCGTCCTCTCAAATGTCTCAATATACTCTCGGGCCTCGACCCTACGAACCCTTCTATAGAGCGGAACCTGCAGAGCACGTTGTACCTGTCGAGACATCCTCTGGTCCACGCGGCTTATCTTTGCTCTAAGATGCTCACAGGATAATTGTGATGCTTCGTAAAGGCTCAACAACCCTCTCACATCCTCATGAAGATTTTCAGAGAACCGGCCAGACTGGTCCTTAAATCTACTAAAGCACTCTACCAAATGAAGAAAGAGACTTTAATGGTAGTGTTAATTAACACATTTGTAATAGACAGTCTAGATTAAGAACTAATTATTGAGTCAATACTTTACAATTAACACACTATATATATATATATATATATATATATATATATATATATATATATATATATATATATATATATATATATATATATATATATATATATATATATATATATATATATATATATATATATACAGAATTCTGAACCGAAGTGAACAAGAGTAGAGGTCCTCGAATCGTCTAGTGCTCGTGGTTATGGCATCTATCGATCGCTTGATCTCACTCTCAAAGTGATAGACCACACCTAATCGTTTGAATGAATAGATGAGCTCCAGTTGAGCCACTTGCTTAGTTGTAGATGTTATAATTTGTCAAACTTCTCTTCTCTTCTCAATTGTTCAACTCTGGTCCTTTGTGTTTCAATATGCTCTCATTTTCATTTCTGAATTAGGATCACATCATAATACCAAAATAAACAAAATAATAGTGTCAAATCAAAGTATAGAAAATTACTGATGTTGCACTGACAATGGACTGGATGAAGTCATAGTTCCATGTACTTGGCTGGTATCTGGAAGGCCTCCTTCGAGCAGCAGACTTACCGCAGCCCTCAGCCCTAGGCTCACATCTCACAAGGGTGGTGCTCCATGGCTTGATGAGCAGCCATTAAAACCAGTGTGTGTATTTGTTGTTGAATGCTGAAATGCTTTCAATGTCTCAAGGATGACTTAGCTCAGGAACATTTTGCTAGTTTATATAGAGCTGCATCCGAGTGTACATTGCGTGACTATACTAGTTAGAGAAATTTAATAAGGTTCAATCTCTTAAAATATGGCGTTTGTGTAAGCTATGAATGTTTGATAGTTTTTTCTTTGTAGATAAATAGAATGCATTAAACTATGATACTTTCCTAAGCCATAATTATTTGGTACTTTTATTTTCTTTGCATAGAAATAGAATGCATTGTTTCTTCACATTTTTTATATGCATTATAATCCGACACTTATTAGCTAATGTTTGCCACTTAAACCATTTTTATGCAAAATGATGGTTATTTTTTGCACGTATTTGAGTAATTGCACCCTTTCACCTTTGAGTAGTGCAAATTGTCATTTCTACAATATCAGAAGTTCAGTTTGCTAGCCTATACAGACTTGCATCCGAGTGTACATTGTGTGTCTATAATGGTTGGATATTTTCAACAAGGACTAACTGATGTTTGCATAAGTTATAGTTGTTTGATACTTTTCTCTTTGTATAGAAATTGAATACATTAAATATGAGGTTTGCATAAGCTATATAATTGTTTTTTACTTTTTTTCTTTACATAGAAATATAATAAACCACATATTTCACGGTTTTGATATGCATTTCAAACTGACACTTATCAGCTCATGTCCGCCACTTAAAACCATTCTGCTAAAAAACCATGTTTATTTTTTTACACGTATTTAAGTAATTGCGCTCATCCGCTTTTAGGTAGTGCAACTTGTCGTTTTCAATAGTGTCACTTGCTATTGGTTTGCTATTTATGTAGAGTTGCATCCAAGTGTACATTGTGTGTATGTAATAACTGAAGAATTTCAACAAGGACAAACCTCTTAAAAGTATTGTTCTCACGTAAGCTTTCTTTGATACTTTTTTTCTTTGTACAAAAATAGAATACATTAAAATATGGAGCTTATAAGCTATAATTATTTATTAATTTTTTTCTTCTTTGTATAGAAACTAGAACACATTCATTCTTCACGATTTTTCTATGCATTGGAAACCAACACTTATCAACTGTGTTCGCCACTTAAAACCAAAGACCATGCTTATTTTTTTACACGTATTTGAGTAATTGCACCTCTTCACCTTTAAGTAGTGCAACTTATAGTTGCAACAATATTATAAACATGGTTTGCTAGGTTACAGCGAGTTGCATCCAAGTATACATTGTGTGTCTATAATGGTTAGAGAATTTCAATGACGACCAACCTCTTACATTATGTTACTTACATAAGCTACAATTGTTTCACACACTTCTTTTGAGTGAAAATAAAATGCACTAAAAGATGGTGCTTGTGTAAGTTAATGTAGAATGTATTCGTTTTTTCATGGTTTCGAGTTCCCATCATTTTTGTGAAGGTCCGAGATGGTGGTGGAGTTGAAGATTTTTTTTTTTTTACTAAAGAGTCCGAGTAAATTTTTGAGTTGTCACATTGTGCGATTTTAAGTCTTTCAATGAAAATTTTAATGGGTTGGTGTCGGCAGCTGGCCCACACCAACCAACCACCATGTATTTCCGTCACTGCTCGGACAGACACATGTAAGGAAAAAGAAAAGAGCGATGCAGAAGATGTCCACTACTGACAAATCCAGAATACAAGTTTGTTAATAATGACACAAGTTGTGTCAGCTAAGTTACATTTGGACCAAACATGTGGCAGACCACATAAACTTCAAATTTCATGAAAGATCATACCTATATGCATAAAAAATCACCTAAAGTACCATATATTCTGAAAATTTCATTGAAAAAATTAAAATCCACAGCTTGCTCTAATTGCAAGATTTAAGTTGACACCTACATGAGATCAAAAACTTTTAATCTGGGTTTAAAATTTTAAGCAAATCGCCCACAAAAAGTTTCAATGTAGGTTGCAAGAGTGGCGGAGCCCACACCAGCTCCACCAAAATCTTTGATTTTCATATTGACATATCAATTGATTTATTCATTTATAAATAATGCTCCCCCGAAAATATTAGTTTTTTAATGAGCGCCTTTCAACCTAAAATTCCTTGACTGGTTACAAGCTGAGCTGATTGATAGATGCCTTGGTGGCTGTGAATATGCCATTGAAGATGCTTTTCATGACGCAAGTCCCAAGCAGTCAATCTGTTGGTCTCCTCCTCACGCTTTCATAACAAAAATTTAGATGAATACTTTACAGGAATATACTTTGTTTTTCAAGGAATAACAAACACACACCAAAATTTGAACATATTTCATTTATCCTGCTGAATTTAATCTGTTTTTATTAGAAAGTTTTTCTTTCATTGTACTATTGCTTTTTTTTTTTTGTGTAATTTTTTGGCGGTTAAAGTTACATATTTTTATTGGGTGCACCTGATTCAGGACCGAGTTCAAACACTTAAGGGATTTTATAATTATTAAAAAACATTAAGATCCATCAACTTGATTGGGAGGGACACTTGAGTGTTGAAGGCATTAAGGCATCGCATGAAATACTCTAACCAACTTGATATGATGCTTCAGTATGCATCATGTCAAGCGGTTGAGGCATTCCGTCGTCGCAAGTGGAATGCCCTAACAAATAGTTGAGTTGTTTCTACCTTTTAAATTTCAACATAAATTATTCTCGTTGCGTCTAAATCTGGATCTGAATCTTAATTTTAATCGAACCCTACTCCAACTAAAATTTGAATACTTATGCGAATCTGATCCAGTCTTGGTTAACAAAAAATCCATCGCAGATTATATGAACCCAATCAGGTCTGACTAAGCAAAGGCTAATCAAGATCTAAGCTGAACCGGTTTGTGTTCTTAAAACTAAATCCAAAGTTCACCAACTGTTCAAAATATCAGATCGCACAATTCGGTTTCATTACTTAGTAGATCCAGTTGATGTTCCTTTGGTTTGGTTGGTTAATTAATTAGCGGGGATGTCATTGGATCTAAAGTTACGACCCGAACAAAGATCCGATTGGTTTATTCCTCGACAAGGAAAAATTGTGACATTGGAATCGATAATTTGAATTCGGAATTCAAGTCCGAGACAAAATTTGATGAAAATGCCAATACATGGCACGTGCAAATGTCCGATTTCGGATCCGATTCAGTCTCGGAACACAGATCCGACATTTTACACCGCTGTACGAGTGGGTAGGCCGGTACGGGTCTGGGCTGGCTGACCCGGTCCGGATGTTCGCGAGCCATTGCGAGTTCGAACCCGAACCGGCCAAATGTAAGGGAAGCCGCCGGTGGTCTGACATGGCGGGGCCCGGCAGCATCGTGATCGAGTGCCGTTTGTTTCGCACACCCGCCATTTTCCCCTCCTCCGCTCTTGTCGTTACGTCTCGTGGACTCCATCCCTGTCTTGCTTATTTCGGATCCATCGATCACTTTCCTTTCTCCTCACTTGCTTCCTGCCCACTGCGAGCTGCACCATAAGGTTCTCTCTCTCCCTCTCTCTCTCTCTGTAGGCGTCTTGCTTGTGGGAATCAAATGCTACTGCAGATTGTCTTCTTTGCTGTTTCTTAAGTGGTGGTGTTGAGTTAAACCTTCGTTACAAAGGATTTGTAAGTGAGCCTTTGATGCCCAATAAATTGTTTTTCTGGAAAATTACGCTCTAATTCAAGGTGCTCCGTTTGATCAGTTAGAGGACGGAGGCAAAACGTTGCATCTCTAAGCTTCTTCTTACTGAATGTAGCTACGTTCACGCTCAATTCACCAGATTCATGGATTTAGAATCGCTTAATTTTACCTCAGCCATGTGGGCAATTGTCGTGTTGATCAGACCTGTCTTGGTTTGATGGTTTCGGCCGTCAAGACGCTTTCATGCTTTGGCTGTTCCCGCGTTAGGATTCCTAGATATACAATTTCTCGTGCTATCTACTTAAGAATATGGTATCTTTCCTATTGCTTTCTATACAAAACAATGAACACTAAAATATAGGATGGCATATCATGTGCGATTATAACAACCTTTTGTTGTGTCCCTTTTTACTTTTTATTTTTATGTTTTTTCCTGTTAATGCAGGATCCGTCTTTTCAAGTCGTACTGTTGGCGAAGTGAGATTAATATTTGTTTGTTGCTACAGTAAGCACGGTTTTTCCAATCCGATTGTTAGCAATACGTGCACTCGAGATGTGGGTTTTTATGTTTTCTACATGATTAGCTTGTTTAAAAGGTCACAATCATTGAGCGTGATCATGAATAAGCGTCTCAAAGCATGCATTCATTGTTTAATCTAGAAGTTCTTATGTCAAACCCTTGTTTTCCAAATTGTGAAGTTTGTGTTTTGGTTTGCTTCTTAGGGTACTCGTGTATATTGTTTCCATTGAAATGGCTTTGGTTATGGTTGCGGTTGCTGGTTCTTTCTTTGGGTGATTCTTTTAGTGAAACTTTTAATGTTCACATGTTAATATCCTACTATCTTCTTTGTATAGATTACTAACAAGCGTATTAGGATATAAGCTCAGAGGAAATAATTTGATTTTCTTGACTTCATATTGATTTCAGAACCAGGTCAGGGGCATAATGAGAAACAGCGACTTGGGGACGACATTGTTGATACTTTTTTATCTCTGGAATCATGCGAACACTACCAAGGCAGGGATAACTAGTGGTTTCTCCCGTTCTGAATGGCGATCAACTGATATCCCTCTTGACAACGAAGTTTTTGCTATTCCAAAAGGATGTAATGCACCCCAGCAGGTTATTCTTGTCTACTTAACTCTATAGTTTATGGAATTTTTTGCTTTAAAATTCTCTAGATTATACAGATTGGCCCTTTGTTTTAGAAAATAGGAGTGGTAGATCTGTTAATCACCATGTTTTCTGGCGCCACTAATCTTTTGGTTGTTGGTTTGGACATTGCAATATCTGAGGATTTCAGATTTAAAACTGAAAAAGCCCTATAGGTGATCAATCTGTTGTATCAGACGCTTGAATGCTACTCTATATATTTGCTTTTGCAGGTCCTAAGATGAAGATCAGGTTATTCTTTAATTCACTAGGCTTTCACTTTTTTTTTTCTTTTTCATGATGAATTTAACTGGTTGTGAGTGTGATGTTTTGCTTCCAAAGTCATCACAAGAAACACCTTTACACTTAGGGCTAAGGATGATGCATTGCAGGTGCATATTACTCAAGGTGATTATGATGGAAAGGCTATCATTATTTCATGAGTAACTCCCAATGAACCTGGTTCTAGTAAAGTTTTCTATGGGAAATCTAAGCACAAGTACAATCATCATGCTGAGGGAACATTTACAAACTACACCTTCTACAATTACAAATCTGGGTATATCTACCACTGTACGGTTAATGATCTTGAGGTTAGCATTTAGCGGCATGTCTTTTCTTCCACTATCAGCTTTTGTGGCATAATACCATCATTTGTTTAGAACAGTTTGCAGAATATATTACTTTAATACATGTTCAGCAATTGGGCTTCAATTTACTGGCCTTGTAATAAAAGTATCTTTTGAACAATGAGATTCTGTTTTCTCCCCCCTCCCCCCTCAAAAAAAAAAAAGGGACAAATCAAGATAGTTAAGCATTTATAGTCAGTTTATCCTAACTGTCAGATGCCATGGTCATTCCAGAAAAATGGCTGAGAGTACAATTATTGTGCATGATGATGAATAGCTTCTAAATTTATTGAATAAAGAATGGTTAAACTGCACTCCCTCTTTGGTCTGCCCATTTTTAACAATTTGTGCTTTACTACTTTAATGTGATAGGTTTACCTCCATAATGGGGTTTAATTTCCTTCTTGTGGATGATAATCTGATGATATCCAGCTATGCTCTTGTTAGCAACTTTGTGCTTTTCTTTTTCTTCATCCATTTTGCTGATAAAAATTCTTGAAATCTCTCAAAGATGATAATTTTATTTTATGAGTTGATATTTCAGTATGATCCGAAGTACTACTACAAGATTGGTGAAGACGAATCTGCTCGTGAGTTTTGGTTCCACACACTACCCAAGATTGATCCAAATGCTTCTTATATCTTTGGTATTATTGGTGAGTTATTGTGAGTGGTATTTTAATGGAAACTTTATTGGAGAAAGCATGCCCTTTTCTTTCTTTTTTATTAACCGCTTGTGCTGAGGAAGAAGCTAAAAGTGAATATTGTTTATGTGCCCTTTTCTACCTGTTAAATCAGCTTTCCTGTAACATAATCGCATGCATGTATTATTTTTAATTTATGATGCTTATGCCGTGATGTTCGTAATGAGCCTGCAAATTTATTGTTATTCTATGATGTTTATTGCTTAACCATCATACTCCTGCCAAACAAATTTGTCGTTATTGTTTAAAATAACTTGTGTTTCTAGCTACATAGGGTATCCTTCTCTTTTAGAAGCAATAGATCTGTTGATTTTTTTGAATAAGTGAAAAAGCAGAAAGAACTTATTGGCCTGTGATCATTTCTGCTAATATATGCTAGTTATGATCTTATTGTCATTTGAATCTGCTATGCTCGAATAGTTTAGCTTCCTTTTCATGTTGGCCTGTTTCCTTCTTGCATACTCCTACATGTATATGTATAAGCCTATCTATATTTAAACATATGAAATAAATTTCCTGAGAATCAAATTTTGGATCTTATTTGCTGACGTAAAAAGTATTATTTTTAAGAAGCATCATGCTTGTGTGCATTGTGCGGCATTGATTTCTTTAGCCATTCAAGACCATGCTTCTGTCAAAGTATATGGGTCACACTACATCTACTAGTTAAAGGTCACTGTTATCCATTTTTATTCACTTATTCTGCACATCCTTTAGTTATGTCCCAGTCATAGTCCCTTTATTGTTGTTAGACATATTAGTGAGGTGCAGTTTAGATTTTTACTATCCTGTCTAGTTAGGGTTACACACCATTTATTGTATCTTTTCTTGTTCTGAGCAGTGTGTTGTCATGTGCTGCAACTCTTGTACTGTAATGCAGAATGAAATAAGTGCAGTTCTCCTCATCGTCTATGTTTGATTTTGTAGTATTTGAACAGCTTCTATGTTAGAATCACGTGATGCACAACTCATTTTCTGCTAAATAAATCATGTAGATTCTATGGGGTTTGATTGCAAAAGGTGGAAAAAGGGGGAAGAAAACAGATTTTCACTCATTCACTTTTAGGCCTTCATGTGCAGATATATGTGTACATGTTTGTGGTGGAAGACCTAGTACTGAGCAAGACACTTGGTGGTTGTGGTAGAAACTCATTAGTCCATGCCCCTTTTGGCAAGGCCCCATTTTGATCCTGGCAAAATAGGCCCATGCCCATTGGGTCCCTTTTAGATAACTCATAATGCTCATATGGTAGGGTCTCTATTAATGTGCACTTGTCGTTGTTTTATTCTTTCAGTAATGGTTTCTCCATCATGTTGTTATGGGCGAGACCAAAGGTTAACATGTTTCCGATGAATTTGAAAGAGATTTTTCTTGTTGATCATATATTATAAACTATAATCTTCTCAGCTGGAGGTACTGTTAGTGACTACCTTGAAAGATGACTCTTAATTGAACTCTGGTTTTCTCTGCAGTAAACCTTTTTTGCTGCTTTGACAGCTTTTTAACTTTGACCATTGGTTACTTGGTTCTTGCTAACATTTTTGTGCTTTTACTTCTTTTAGTGTTGAACACTTGTCATCTGGTTCTTGTGGTAATTCAGGCAACTTCCATATCTTCTTGCAGCATATTGTGCCAAAAAATGGCCTTTTGACTATAAGTGTTGGCTCTGAGGTCTTTAAATCAGATGCTGGACAGAGAATGAGTCAAGCATCTCATGTTTTCTACTAGCTTTATTATATATCTAAAACAGGTAGATCTTGCTGTGAAGTAATCATCCCAGTCTGAAAATTGTTCAATATGTGACTCAGCTGTGGTGCTGTGAGAAAGAGATAACCTGATGGTACATATAATCAATGAAGTACCTCAAGGAAATAACTAACTTGGGTGAAATCCCGTAATCCACAAGCTATTTGACATAACTTGAACCTATCTTCCTTTCTCCTTTTGAAAAAATTATGATCTTATACATAATCTCATATTATTCGCCTCCTTTTCTTGTAATATGCATCATTGCTTCTCATTGGGAACATTAAGTGATCTAGTCCAAAACTGACTTAGGTGTTCAGTTTGGCGGTCCCAACCTGCCTCATAATTGGTTTATATATATATAATGCTGTAAACTAGGACAACTGGTAGAATGGTGAACAAACTTAGCATTCAAAATTAGTACAGGCCTAGGTGGTGGCCCTCCAGAAAGGCCTACCTGGGCCAAAGACAGCATAAGAAAGGAAAAAGGATGAAGAAGAAGATGAAGATGAAGAGAAAGGAGGAAAAGGAAAACGAAAAGGGAAAAAAAGCAGAAGAAGAAAAATGAAAGAGGGTAAAAGTAGAAGAAAAAGAAAATGCAAGAAAAAATTTTGTAACATTTTTTGACTTTAGGCGCTTAGGTGGTCTAGCCTAATCGAAAAGGTGGGAACCTAGGGTCTAGGGGCACCTAAGCACTTTTTTGGCTAATAAGCAAACAAGGTACAGGGTGTATGCACATGTGGGACTTCAGGTTTGAGTACTGAACTTGGTTTTGATACTAACTGTAGTTACTTGGTTCAAAGTTGATTTAAGTGTCTGGTTCATATCTCAAATTGCCTTGTATTTGACATTGGTTTATACCTTAAAAGGCCACTAAGCAGGCCAACTGGTGGTATATCAAACAAGTATATAGACCTCTGAAGATTTCTAAAACTCTTTGATACAGGACTAGTCTGAAAATATTCTATAAAGTACTATGCTTTATCTATCATATACAGGTTATTACAATCTACTCCCTTTAAGGCCCATGTGTTCATGCATGTAGGACCTCAGGTCTGAGTGTGGGATTTGACTCTGGTACCAATTGTAACGACTTTATCTGGAACCAACATAGCTGCTTGGTCTAGCAGATCCTAACCTGCCCCATAGCTAACTTTCTTCTATACCAAAAAAGGCTATGAACTAGGTCTGTTGGTAATTGGGGACCACAATTTACAAATGCCTCATCTTTTCTCTAGATGTTTAACATATGATTTAAATCAGCCATCTCCACCTGTTGGGATGTCACAATCCAGCTCCTGCTTGATGCACATGCACCCTGCATGTGGGATCCTAGGTCCAAGTGTTGAACTTCACTCTCATATTAATTGTAGTAACCCAATGCAAACTGGTCTTAGTGCTTGGTTTGATTAATCACAACCTGCCTTAGTTGACTTGAGTTCACATCCCAAAAGCCTAACAGCCAAGAAAGCTGGTCATATGGCAAATAGATTTGCAAACCCCTGATCAAAGCATCCAAGATTGTAAGCATTTTTTTTTCTCTTCATGGTATGTGCATAAGATCTTTTTTGTCAAAATCCCGGTGAATCGGCAGACCAGTCTGATTGGTTGGTTGAGTTGATTATTGATTGACAGCAATTAGTTGGTCAAACTGGTCAAATCAGTCAGCCTAGTGTTTGGTCAACTAACTAACAAGTAACAACATGTATGTGCATTCATTATGTAGGTATGTGTATGCTTCTGTTTTTGTTTCAATATAAACATATGCATTTATTTATTTGTAGTCAATTGACTCGGACCAACAAGTCATGACTAGTCCCAATTAATCTTTTTAAGGTCATGATTGACCTATGTCCGACTTCCATTTTGGCAACTCAAGTGACAATCCTTCAGCATTTTAAAACTACACTAGGTGTTAACAAGAAACTGACGTGTATCAGTTCCTCTACCATTGCAAGGCTGATAGTTCTTCCAATACTAAAAATTCTGAGAAACCATTTCCTTAAAACAACTAAACGTTAAAAGTTTATCAAAAGCATTCCTGAAAAACCTAAAATCCCAAGTAATTAAACCCTTACATAACAGTCACATAACCCAGCCAGGTCACCCATAAATGGAGCAGTTGGATTGAACTTGGACAACAATGTTTTTTTTCTTACAACCTTATAATAGTAAGTCCAGAAATGTTAATTTCGTCCTTTCTTTAACAATTACAATGGCAAACAGGTTTAGTATATGAATTCCTAATACATTTGATTCTCAGTTTCATTCCATGCAGCTTCCTTTTTTACTCATTGTAATTGTTCAAGGAACAAATTTTGTTGCATGAATTACACTGATCTCACTATTTTGCATGTGACTTGGGCCAAACATTTAATTCTCTTTCCACACTAGAGCATTACATGCAGAGCGGTGAGCAGACAGTTTTATTTGTTGGAGATCTTTCATATGCTGACAATTATAAATATGACAAGGGTATTCGCTGGGATTCGTGGGCGCGTTTTATTGAGCGGAGGTGTTGCTTATCAGCCATGGATATAGACAGTTGGGAACCACGAAATTGAGTACAAGCCTGATCTGGTAAGAAGAATGCAAAATTGCTAATGCTTATATCATGATTAGAAGAAGTGGTGTTGCACAAACATTCCCTCTCAATATATGCTACCATCTTCCATATCAGATCAAGGCCTTTAAATTTTCATTTTTTTTTCCTTTTGCATCGAGTAAAATTCATGGTTTCCCAAACAGTTCAACCATGTTGCATTGTGGGGGGACCAATAATGTTACAACTGGGTTTAAATTGACTATATCTGTCCACTCATTTTGCGTAAAGTGCACTTGATTGAATTCCTCAAATAAGGGGACAACCTTATAAGCATTAAAAATCATGACAAGCTGTGCTATTTGTAAAGCAGGTAATTACCCCTTGCAAAAATGTCGGAGTTATTTTTTTAAGTATTCATATACTTCTTGTTCAACAGTGACCTATGCAAAGTTGAAAGTGTTTGATGTAGTTTGTCGTCATTACAGGGGGAAGTCACTCCTTTCAAACCTTACCAACATCGTTATTTTACACCTTACATGGCATCAAAGAGTAGTTCTTCTCTTTGGTATGCAGTGAGGCGTGCATCTGCTCATATCATTGTGCTATCTAGCTATTCAGAGACCAGATCCAGTTAATGTTGCTAGGTTCTGCTTTACTCATTGTGTTGATCTTTAGTAAATCAGTTCTTGATTCAGATTTAGATACAGTTGGGTTTTAGGACCGGAATTTGATCCATACTTCTGTGATATTTGGATCTGGTGGAACGGGTTAACTCTGTCACTCATAACATGCTAAGATGGCTTGGTCGAGTACTTTCTTACCTAGATGTGAATTGTATATTACCATTAGATCTTGGGTAGAATCTGATAGGCCCTATATATTTTGAGATCTGGACTGAAGATGACAAACGCTGTATTATGCCTCTATATCATGGTATGGGTCACAGCCACTTGAACTCTTTACATGCTTGCATCAGCAACTGATACAAACATACATTATGGTAGTGTTTGGTTTAATATATGACAATCAATCTCATTATAAGTGAGGGATTCCCATTGAAATGTTTATTATGTTACCACTAATATTAATATATACTCATTTAAATAATGTACACATAAATATATGCATATTGCCATGCTTTATATGTATATACTTATCTATATAATTGTAAACATATGTTCTATCATATATATAAATTCAAAATTTGCACTCTCTGAGATGGTTGGCTTTCTGGCGCGTCCACAGTTGCTGGGCATTTTTCACAAATCCAACCTCATAGATGAGGTCAAATTGCACAATGCTATACGCCTGTAAAAAATCAACGAAATCCAATGCGTGGATGTGATCTTATGACTCCCTATTTTTGGAGAATATAAAGCTTTAATTTTGATTCCTTACAAAGAGTGATCCACACATCCATTTTAGATGTTTCTTTTGAGACTTCAATATTTTGCATTCATCTATATGTTGAATTTCAAAAACCGACTGGAAAATGGTTGAACTGACGGAATGCTGGTGGACTGCTGATAAAAATTTGAATATACATATATATAATAGTTACACGCACACATATATATGACGGATGTATGTTATCTTTTGTACTTGGTTGCTTTTTTTGTATTTTTCTTGTTTCAGTTCTGGTCAACTCTTTGTAAGGAATTGCATGATTATGTCATATCCTCTTTAACGTTTCTATATGGTTTTATTTCCTTATTTCTAATTACTTATATGCTCATGGTATTCACAAATTATTCCACTTTATTTTTTATTGTTGTCAAACAAGAAGAGGGTTTTTGCTGAATATACGTGGTTAGTTACGGATTGACTTTTTAATTAGCACTTCTCTTATCTTCTTGCCATTGCTACTTAATTGGCATATATGAAGCAGTATTACATTATTATAAATGCTTATTTTCCCTGTCTAATGACTTGATTGTTCACCTGACTAAGGATATCCTTTTCGACAGTGAAGTACACACCTCAATGGCAATGGTTGAAAGGTGAACTGCAAAATGTGGATAGGGAAATGACTCCCTGGCTTATAGTTCTCATGCATGTGCCTTTATACAACAGCAATGATGCACATTACAGAAGTAACATGGTTGAGGTAGAAAAACAAATAGTCACTAAAAGTAACAAACTAATTGTGGCGAGTTCTCTGTAAAATATATAAGATGACAACTTATTACCAATCAAATACTATATATATATATATATATATATATATATATATATATATATATATATATATATATATAATGAATGGGCTCTTTGACCAAGCAAACATGGATAATTACTGCAAGCCTGCCATCACTCTTGCAGTTGCTAGTAGACTCATGTTCGAGCTTGATAGATCATCTTTTGCTTTCCACAATAAACACATTAAGCATCGTTGGAGCTTTGTGGTATGTACTTGCAAGTTCATGAACCAACCAACTGAGGACTGTGTGAAATACCTTTTTGGCTACTTAAAAGTCGCTCTAAGTTGCCGTATGAAAATAGTCTGATCAACTTCATTCAAATTGTCAACATTATCTAATGTTGAATGGAAAATGTCTGCATTCTTTAATGTTGATTGTGTATGCCCAGAGGATAGAAAGTTAATAAATTGGTATGTCATCTTTGCGGGACCTAACATCATCTCATGCAAATCTAGAAACCAACACAAAGTCACCAAATCTTATAGGTAGCATAGCTAGTCAGACTTGCAGTATAGCAAAGGCCGATTGTCAACTCGATTCTCATGAGTGCTATTCACCCGAACTACAAATGGTGGGTGTGTGATGCTTAGTTGATGGGTGCTTTGCTTCGCACTTAAGTCACAAAGAAGCCCCAAACCGCAGGGCAGGAGGAAAGAGGGAGGGGCTTCAAGCTACACCCCCATAAAACAAAAGCAAAACACCAAATCTTAAACATTTAAAACTAGCAAATTAATAACATAATTATCATTGTTTTCAAATTGTTGTGTCCTCCCTACCCACGTACCCAAACCTATGCCTGAATCCATACCAGCACTAACGCGACTTGGGCTCGGGGAAATGTTGGAAACACATTTGAAAGGGATGTCAACAGTTGTAATATGATAAAGCAAGAACGCTCGGATGTAGATCCAAATGAGGAAGGAGATTCTGTCAAGGATTGGATCGAATACTGGAGACAAGAAAATTGTTATGAAAATCTGTTGTAGTCAAATAATTCCCTATCTGATCCCATAAATCAAGATATTGATAATTTGTATGAAAGCCTTCTCGCTTATAAAACGGCCAACAGATTCATCTAAGGAGTACACTGTTCATAAGTGCTTCATATACGAAGGAAGGGTTGCTTGCCCTTGCTGGTCTGCCGTCAATCATCCCTTTAGTTTAAACAGTTTTAGAAAAAAAAGCGGATTTTAACATCAAATGAGCTACCGTGGTTGCAAAACCAAAAAAGGTCCGACTAAACATCTTTATCTTCTCTGCTGTATATCAGTTACCAAAAGTTTCTTCTAGAAATTCCTTGAGCATATGATATTCATGCACTCGGATACTTCGGCAAAGGTAAATCAAACCACAAATTCTCTCTTAAACTACTAATGTGGTTGAGAGTTGCTGTTCTTGAAGGTACTAATGTGGTAACATCTTAGGCCCCCTTTCTCTCTCAAACTCTTTCTCCTTCTATATGACGAGAGTTTTGTAATAATATTTTCTCTCTCTCTCTCTTTCTAGGCCCCCTTTCTCTCTCAAACTCTTTCTCCTTCTATATGACGAGAGTTTTGTAATAATATTTTCTCTCTCTCTCTTTCTCTCTCTCTCTGAGCAAACTTTTGTAATCTTGCTCTCAGTGATCACATAATGAAAAGGCTGTTCCCGTAATCAAAACCCCAAGAAGGAGGAGTCAGCGGACGCGTGGGGGAGGTAGACGAAGAAAATACCAACCTCACTCCTCATTCTTGGACCGTTCGGTCCCGTCTCCCCCGTTCTTTTTTCTCGGTCTCAGAAAGGACTAGTTGTTGGGATCGACGCAAGCAGGAAGTCAGAGAAGATAGAGGGAAAGGAAGGGAGAGGAGAGTGATGATCAACATCAAGCGAGGGGAGGCATCAGGGGGGCCACGGTCGCCGTCTGCAACAGCAGCACCATGAAAGGCGGCGGGGAGGAGGAGCACGAGACGCAGGTGCTCGCCGTGCTGCATGCGCTGAAGGAGGCGTCCCGGCGGATACGGGAGTCTCCCACCGCCGGCGGGAAGCAGCAGGAGGAGGAGGGCAGCGCCATCAAGGCCCTCCTCCACCTCCAGACCGAGGACCTCGCCTCCAAGTTCAAGGACCCCAAGCTCGCCGACCTCACCCACCACCTCTGCAGCCTCCGCTCCCAGGTGGACGACCAGCTTCCCCGTTCCTACCTCACCGTCATCAGTTCCTACATCAGGCGCCGAGTCTTCGGCAGCGAAATCGCGCGCGTCGCCGGCCTCATCGAGTCGGAGATTCAGGCGTGGATCGACCGGAAGAGCGTCGAGAAGCTGGTGAAGTCGCTGCTCAGTGAGGATGAGGAGGAGGTGAAGGTCGTCGGGCTGCTGTTCGCCTTCGAGTCCCGGCTTCTGGAGGGATTCGACCCGGGTCTCCAGGACGCCGTGCTGAGGTCCCGAGCTTTTTCCGTGCTCGAATCGGTCCTGTGCGACGGGAAGGCGTCCAGGCGGGTCAGGGAGAACTGCGCCTTCGCCATGGCGGCTCTGGTGAGGTTCAACAAGGACGTGTTCGTGGGTCAGGTGGTGATGAGCCCGATGGCAACGGCCTTGGTGGAATTGGGCTCTGCCGACGGCCTCAGGGTCCTCTGTAGCTTGATCGTCGCCATTAAAAGCCCATTTGTTGATGAGATCCACCAAAGTGGGGAGCTCCCCAAGATCATAAAGGCCTTGGATTTGGAAGAGGAGGGCTTGAAATCGGCTGCTTTGGATTGTATTTTGGAGATTGGGTACTTTGGCAGAAAGGAGGCAGTCGAGGCCATGATGGAGGAGGATTTGGTGAGGAAGCTTGTGCTCTTGCAGAGGTCGAAATCTTGTGGGCATGGTGAACATGGTGAAGAGAAAGAGCAGGAGCGACACCCATTTGGTGGGTGTGTGGCCAAGTTTGCTATTCAGCTGGAGGTGGGTCAGGGGCTGAGGCAGAGGGAAAAGAGGGCTTTTAAGCTGGAGGTGCTGAGGAGGGTAAGAGAGGCAGTGGACTCCGACGCCGAGGCTGCTACCATTATTGCTGAGGTATTGTGGGGAGCCTCGCCTTAAACCTTGGTGGTGGTGGAGAAGGAGGTGTCCTGTGGCCGGTAGGTGGTTCTAAGTCATTTTTTTCTGCACATATGCCAAAGGGAAAGTGCTGTGTAATTGTAGCTTCAGTTTAGATCTGTAAAATTATTTTATTAGAAGATTTGCTATCTGCATTCATTTTTTTTCGTTGAATTGCATCTTTGACATGTGTAGTGGTAAGAGACACTTTTTGTTTTGTTAAGAATAAGAACTCTTGCAAAAGATAGATTAGAAACAGGGTGCTGAATTTGTAGGTCACAGTTGCTTTTTAACATTTCATATCCTTTTCGTACAAAATGTAGACATGAATACGATCATGAAACAGTAGAAATCTACTTAAAATGGCATTGCGATGTAAAAATAAGATGTTAAGAGTCAATATCATCATTTTAAGCTTATAAAATTCACTTTTGTGTTGATTTTCATAATATAAAACATAAAGATTAATAAAATTTGAGTTAAAATAATAAGTGGTCGTTATATATATATATATATATATAATTTTTTTTGTCTTTCAATGTAGGCCCATTTGTACAGGATTTGTATTTTTACTGAATTAGTTTTAGGTTCAAACCTTTATTATAGTGATACTAAAGGTGAGACTGGACTCAAGCAAGTTATGATTGTGTGTGTGAGAGAAAGAGGGATAAAGAAAGTGAGAGAGAGTATTGAATTTAATGTATTTAGGCACCATCATGGACAAGAGAGTTGGAAAAAGCACCTGGTGATTTTGCTTAGGCACTCTTGGGTGCATCTGATTCAGGTCATAGTTCAAACACTTAAAAGTTTTTACATGAACATGTCTAAAGGATTTTACAATTATTAAAAAATGTTAAGATTAAAAAAAAAATCTAACAACTTGATTGGGAGGGCAAATTGAGTGTTAAGGCATTAAGACGTTACATGGAATACTCTAACCACTGGTGTCAAGTGGTTGAGGCATTCCATCGCCGCAAGTGGAATGCCCTAACAAATGGTTGAGTTGTTTCTACCTTTTAAATTTCAACATAAATTATTCTGGTTGCGGCTAAATCTGGATCTGAATCTTAATTGAACCCGACTCCAACTAAAATTTGAATACGTATGCGAATCTGATCCAGTTTTGGTTAACAAAAAATCCATCGCAGATTATACGAACCCAATCAAGTCTGACTAAGCAAAGGCTAATCAAGATCTAAGCTGAACCGGTTTGTGTTCTGAAAACTAAATCCAAAGTTCATCAACTGTTCAAAATATCAGATCGCACAATTCGATTCCATTACTTAGTAGATCCAGTTGATGTTCCTTTGGTTTGGATCCTTCGAGTATGATGGGGAAGAAACTAATCCGATTTGGTTGGTTAGTTAATTAGCGGGGATGTCATTGAATCTAAAGTTACGACCCGAACAAAGACCCGATTGGTTTATTCCTCGACAAGGAAAAATTGTAACGTTGGAATTTTGATCATTTGAATTCCGGATTCAAGTCAGAGACAAAACAAACGTGAAATTTGATGAAACTGCCAATACAGGGCAGTGCAAATGTCCGATTTCGGATCCGATTCAGTCTGGGAAACACAGATCCGACATTTTACACTGCTGTACGAGTGGGTAGGCCGGTTCGACTCGGGTTTTTATGATGTATTTTTAATAAATAAAGATATTTCATTTTTGTATTAATTAAAACTAAATAGCATGTAATATAAGTATCTTTTTAGAATCATGTAGCATTTTATTATTTAAAAAATAACAAACTTCAATATTTCACAAACAAGAACATATAATTAGTCCAGTTGATAATTTCAATTAACATCTTGAGGGTAAGCTTGGGTATCTAGTTGGGTACCGGACAACTTGGGTTTGAGGCACGGCCCTGCTGAGTAGACTCGACTAAGCTCGAGTCGATTTGATAAGTTTGGTTTAATATTATTTTTTATTAATATATATATATATATATATATATATAATATTTTAATATAATTAATTATATTTATATATTATTTTATATTAAAAATATATATATTTTTTAATTTTTAATTGAATCGAATCGGGTCAAAGTTTTCAATGTCGCGTTGAACCCAAGCTGGCGTTTCGTGTCGAGCTAGCAAGCGGCCTGGTTCCTGGGCAGGCTGACCCGGTCCGAATGTTCGGGAGTCATTGCGATCCGAACCCGAACCGACCAAATGAAAGGGAAGCCGCCGGTGATCTGACATGTCGGGGCCCGGCAGCATCGTGATCGCGTGCCGTTTGATTTCGCACACCCGCCATTTTCCCCTCCTCTGCTCTTGTCGTTAGGTCTCGTGGACTCTATCCTCTCTTGCTGATTTCGGATCCATCGACCCCTTTCCCTTCTCCTCCCTTGCTTCCTGCCCACTGCGAGCTCCACCATAAGGTTCTCTCTCTCTCTCTCTGTAGGCGTCTTGCTTGTGGGAAGCAAATGCTACTGCAGATTGTCTTCTTTGCTGTTTCTTAAGTGGCGGTGTTGAGTTAAACCTTCGCTACAAAGGATTTGCAAGTGAGCCTTTGATGCCCGATAAGTTGTTTTTCTTTATTAAATTGACGGTTGGTCTTCTTGCTGCTTTGCGTGGCTAAAAATAGTGGGTGATCTGTTTCTGAGCTCTCATGCTTCTGGCAGTCAGCCTGTAGCTTGGGCAGTTCCCGAAATTGAAGATTTATTTGCAGCTTCTCGAGAAAATTCCATTGGCCCAGTTGGGTAGTTTCTCTGTTTGGCAGATTTACGTGGATGATGATTAGATGAGACGCGGTCGGGCACGAAACTTCATGTAGATTTGCTAAATTATGTTGATTGGGAATTCGTGCAAAATCTTCGTCTTTTTCTGGAAAATTGTGCTCTAATTCAAGGTGCCCCGTTTGATCAGTTAGAGGACGGAGGCAAAACATTGCATTTCTAAGCTTCTTCTTACTGAACGTAGCTAATTTTAAGCTCAGCTCACCAGATTCATGGGTTTACAATCACTTATTTTAACCTCAGCCATTTGGGCAATTGTCGTGTTGATCACACCTGTCTTGGTTTGATGGTTTCGGCCGTCAAGACGCTTTCATGCTTTCGCTGTTCCCGCGTTAGGATTCCTAGATATACAATTTCTCGTGCTATCTACTTTAGAATATGGTATCTTCCATATTGCTTTCTATACAAAACAATGAACACTAAAATATAGGATGGCATATCATGTGCGATTATAACAACCTTTTGTTGTGTCCCTTTTTACTTTTTATTTTTTATTTTTATGTTTTTTCCTGTTAATGCAGGATCCGTCTTTTCAAGTCGTACTGTTGGCGAAGTGAGATTAATATTTGTTTGTTGCTACAGTAAGCACGGTTTTTCCAATCCGATTGTTAGCAATACGTGCACTTGAGATGTGGGTTTTTATGTTTTCTACATGATTAGCTTGTTTAAAAGGTCACAATCATTGAGCGTGATCATGAATAAGCGTCTCAAAGCATGCATTCATTGTTTAATCTGGAAGTTCTTATGTGAAACCCTTGTTTTCCAAATTGTGAAGTTTGTGTTTTGGTTTGCTTCTTAGGGTACTCGTGTAATATTGTTTCCATTGAAATGGCTTTGGTTATGGTTGCGGTTGCTGGTGCTTTCTTTGGGTGATTCTTTTGGTGAAACTTTTAATGTTCACATGTTAATATCCTACTATCTTCTTTGTATAGATTACTAACAAGCGTGTTAGGACTTAGGATATAAGCTCAGAGTAAATAATTTGATTTTCTTCTGACGTCATATTGATTTAAGAACCAGGTCAGGGGCATAATGAGAAACAGCAACTTGGGGACGATATTTTTGATACTTTTTTATCTCTGGAATCATGCGAACACTACCAAGGCAGGGATAACTAGTGGTTTCACCCGTTCTGAATGGCCATCAACTGATATCCCTCTTGACAACGAAGTTTTTGCTATTCCAAAAGGATATAATGCACCCCAGCAGGTTATTCTTGTCTACTTAACCCTATAATTTATGGAGTTTTTTTGCTTTAAAATTCTCTAGATTATACAGATTGACCTTTGCTTTTTAGAAAATAAGAGTGGTAGATCTGTTAATCACCACGTTTTCTGGCTCTACTAATCTTTTTTTTGTTGGTTTGGACATTGCAATATGTGAGGATTTCAGCTTTAAAACTGAAAAAGCCCTGTAGGTGATCAATCTGTTGTATCAGATGCTTGAATGCTACTCTATATATTTGCTTTTGCTGGTCCTAAGATGAAGATCAGGTTATTCTTTAGTTCACTAGGCTTTCACTCTTTCTTTTGTTTTCCATGATGAACTTAACTGGTTGTGAGTGTGATGCTTTGCTTCCAAAGTCATCACAAGAAACAACTTTACACTTAGGCCTAAGGATGATGTATTGCAGGTGCATATTACTCAAGGTGATTATGATGGAAGGGCTGTCATTATTTCGTGGGTAACTCCCAATGAACCTGGTTCTAGTAAAGTTTTCTATGGGAAATCTGAGCACGAGTACAATCATCATGCTGAGGGAACATTTACAAACTACACCTTCTACAATTACAAATCTGGGTATATCCACCACTGCACGATTAATGATCTTGAGGTTAGCATCTAGTAGCGTGTCTTTTCTTCCACTATCAGCTTTTGTGGCATAATACCATCATTTGTTTAGAACAGTTTGCATAATACATTACTTTTGATACAGAACTAGTCTGAAAATATTCTATAGAGTACTATTCCGTATTCTCTATTCTATCATATACAGGTTATTACAAATTACTCCCTTTGAGGCTCATGTGTTCATGTGTGTGTGTGTGGGATTTGACTCTGATACCAATTGTAACAACTTTATCTGAAACTAACTTAGCTGCTTGGTCTAGCAGTTCCTAACCTGCCCCATAGATAACTTTCTTCTATACCAGAAAAGGCTATGAATTAGGACCGTTGGTAATTGGGGACCACAATTTATAGATCCCTCATCTTTTCTCTAGATGTTCAATATATGATTTAAATCAGCCATCTCCACCTGTTGGGACGTCACAATCCAGCTCCTGCTTGATGCACATGCACCCTGCATGTGGGGTCTTAGGTCCAAGTGTTGAACTTCACTCTAATGTTAATTGTAGTAACCCAATGCGAAACTGGTCTTGGTGCCTGGTTTAATTAATCCCAAGCTGCCTCAGTTGACTTGAGTTCACATCCCAAAAGGCTACCAACCAAGAAAGCTGGTTGTATGGCAAATAGGTTTGGGAACCCCTGATCAAAGCATCCAAGATTGTAAGCATTTTTTTTCCTCTTCATGATATGTGCATAAGATTTTTTTTTTTGGTTAAAATCCCGGTGAATAAGCAGACCAGTTTGATTGGTTGGTTGAGTTGATTATTGACTGACAGCAAGTAGGTGGTCAAACTGACGTGTATCACTTCCTCTACCATTGCAAGGCTGATAGTTCTTCCAATACTAAAAAATTCTGAGAAACCATTTCCTAAAACTACTAAATGTTAAAATTTATCAAAAGCATTCCTCAAGAACCTAAAATCCCAAGTAATAAAACCCTTGCAAAACAGTCACATAAACCAGCCAGGTCACCCATAAATGGAGGTGTTGGATTGAGCTTGGACATCAATGTTTTTTGTTACAACCTTATAAAGTCCAGAAATGTTAATTGAGTCCTTTCTTTAACATTATAATGACAAGCAGGTTTAGTACATGAATTCCTAATACATTTGATTCACAGTTTCATTCTCCTGTTTCACATGCAGCTTCCTTTTTTACTCAATTGTAATTGTTCAAGGAATAAATTTTGTTGCATGAATTACACTAATCTTACTATTTTGCAGGTGACTTGGGCCAAACATTTAATAAATTAATTCTCTCTCCACACTAGAGCATTACATGCAGAGTGGTGGGCAGACAGTTTTATTTGTTGGAGATCTTTCATATGCTGACAATTATAAATATGACAATGGTATCCGCTGGGACTCATGGGGGCGTTTTATTGAGCGGAGTGTTGCTTAACAGCCATGGATATGGACAGTTGGGAACCACGAAATTGAGTACAAGCCTGATCTGGTAAGAAGAATGCAGAATTGCTAATGCTTATATCATGATTAGAAGAAGTGGTCTTGCACAAACATTCCCTCCCAATGCATGCTACATCTTCCATATCACATCAAGGCCTTTAAATTTTCCTTCTTTTTTCTTTTGCATCGAGTAAATTCTATGGTTTTCCCCAACAGTTCAACCATGTTGCATTGTGGGGAGACCAATAATGTTACAATTGGGTTTAAATTGACTATATCTGTCCAGTCATTTTGTGTAAAGTGCACTTGATTGAATTCCTCAAATAAGGGAACAACCTTATAAGCATTAAAAATTATGATAAGGTGTGCTATTTGTAAAGCAGGTAATTACCCCTTGCAAAAATGTCGGAGTTATTTTTTAAGTATTCATACACTTCTTGTTCAACATTGACCTTTGCAAAGTTGAAAGTGTTGGATGTAGTTTGTCGTCATTGCAGGGAGAAGTCGTTATCTTACACCTTACATGGCATCAAAGAGTAGTTCTTCTCTTTGGTATGCAGTGAGGCGTGCATCTTCTCATATCATTGTGCTATCTAGCTATTCTCCCTTTGGTATGATAATCTTTTTCTTGTTATCTCTGTCCTTCTCAGGGTTCTTCCAAGTATATTAATACAGTTTTATATCAGAGACCAGATCCATTTATTGTTGCTAGGTTCTGTTTACTCAATGTGTTGATCTTTAGTAAATCAGTTCTTGATTCAGATTTTGTTTCAGATTTAGATACAGTTGGGTTTTAGGACCAGAATTTGGTCCATACTTCTGTGATATTTGGATTTGGTGGAATGGATTTAACTCTGTCATTCTCATAACATGCTGAGATGGATTGGTCGAGTGCTTTCTTACCTAGATGTGAATTGTATATTAGGTAGAATCTGATAGGCCTTATATATTTTGAGATCTGGACTGAAGATGAGAAACACTATACCTCTATATCATGGTATGGCTCACAGCCCACTTGAACTCCTTACATGCTTGCATCAGCAACTGATGCAACATTATGGTAGTGTTTGGTTTGATATAAGGGAATCAATCTCATTATAAGTGAGAGATTCCCATTGAAATGTTTATATGTTACCACTAATATTAATATATACTCATTTAAATAGTGTACACATAAATATATGCACAGTGCCATGCTTTATATGTATATACTTATCTATATAATTGTAAACATATGTTCTATCATATATATAAATTCAAAATTTGCACTCTCTGATATGGATGGCTGTCTGGCTCATCCACAGTTGCTGGGCATTTTTCACAAATCCAACCTCATAGATGAGGTCAAATTGCACAAATCTATATGCCTGTAAAAAATCAATGAAATCCAATGTGTGGATGTGATCTTATGACTCCCTTTTTGGAGAATATAAAGCTTTTATTTTGATTCCTTATGAAGAGTGATCCACACATCCATTTTAGATGTTTCTTTTGAGGCTGATAGACTTCAATATTTTGCATTAATCTGTATGTTGAATTTCAAAAAACCGGTTGGAAAATGGTTGAACTGGCAGAATGCTGGTGGACTGCTGATAAAAAATTTGAACATACATATATATAATAGTTACAGGCACACATATATATAACATATCCTATGTTGTCTTTTGTACTTGGTTCCTTTTTTTGTATTTTTTTTGTTTCAGTTTTGGTCAATTCTTTGTAAGGAATTGCATGATTATGGCATATCCTCTTTAGCGTTTCAATGTGGTTTTATTTCTTTATTTCTAATTACTTATATGCTCATGGCATTCACAAAGTATTCCACTAGATTTTTTATTGTTGTCAAAAAAAAAGAGAGTTTTTTGCTGAATATATGTGGTTAGTTATGGATTGACTTTTTAATTAGCACTTCCCTTGTCTTCTTGCTATTGCTACTTATTTGGCATATATGAAGCAGTATAACATGATTATAAATGCTTATTTTCCTTGTCTAATGACTTGATTGTTCACCTAACCAAGGATATTCTTTTTGACAGTGAAGTACACACCTCAATGGCAATGGTTGAAAGGTGAACTGCAAAATGTGGATAGGGAAATGACTCCGTGGCTTATAGTTCTCATGCATGCGCCTTTATACAACAGCAATGATGCACATTACATGGAGGGTGAAAGCATGCGCGTGGTTTTTGAGAAATGGTTTGTCAAGTACAAAGTTGATCTTATATTTGCAGGTCATGTACATGCATATGAGAGATCGGTATGTGTCAAATCTTTCACTAGTTTCTGAAATGAGGTCATATGCCTTCTTTCTTTGTGATTTATGATTCATAAAAAGTGCCATCTCATTTCATCATGGTGCTGATTAGCTTGTTTCTTTTCATGATAATGTCTATTTCATTCTGTGGGAAATCAATTTTATGGTACAGATGCTTATGACCTCCCCCTTTGCACCTCACAGTAATAATTCCTCTGGCTTCATGACCTTTACAACAACGATGCTGTCCACAAATCATTTTCTTTTGTGGATTGTATTTTGCTTGATTGTCTTAGGCTCCTACCAGGACTGTCTTAAGTATTATTTTTTTATTTAAGTTCTATAAAAGGTGGAACAGAATAGATCAGTCGAAGTGTAATGATCACACATCTATAATCCTTGGTATGTCCTAGTTCAGTTCTCCACCTTAACAACAGAAAAAAGGATTGGTCAAATTCTATTGAGTCTGACTCATAGTGATCATTTATTAAAGAATGACTCTGGTTATCAAATGATTGAACAACCGGGATCACTATTCATGATGATCATCAAAGTAGACTCTCCACTCTCCAGACTGCAATAGTTGCAAATGCATAAGCCACAATACACAATCCTTTAAAATTGAGAAAAGATGAAAAAGAAAAAAAAATCCAGATAAAAGGTATCTGCATTTTTTTCTCCTCTCAGTGAATTATGGCTTTGTGTATCTTTCACTAATATTGTACTATGGAATTTATAGTTGACAATCTACCTTTGTATTGATCTAGAATATATAATAATTATCAACTGTATGATTATCTTAACATGCTCCTTCATGCTCAAACAACACGTAGTGATGCTGTTTCAAGCTACACCTATTCTCGGCACCTTGGAACAACTGATTTTGTTGCTGCACTAAATTATTTGGAGTAAAGATTTGTTTAACTCCTGCCTAGTTGTACAAAGTGACCACAGCAGTAAAGATTCTGAAATTGCAGTCGTGTATGTCTGGTTTGATCTGATTGCTACGTCAATCTTCATTGTTACTGCAATCTGTCATTGACTCACACGGACTCTTCAAAAGAGGGGCCGCACCCATGTCGACACGACACTGATGCTGGTGTTGTTTCGACACACACCCCAACCATGTCCTTTCTTGTACAAGTTCAAAATATTTTCCTTTTTTTTTTTTTCTCCCAGTCCCTTTTTTTTCTTTATGTATAGTGTTGAAATAGTAAAAGCGTAAGGAACAATTGATGTAACATGGAAAACCCTCAACAAGAGGGAGAAAAAACCACGGTTGAGGAGTGTTAGCGTATGGGGATCGGGTCTATTTAGACCCGATCCATTCCCCTTAGATCCACACGCCTAAAGTCACTTAAGCGGTGGCATCTTGTAAATTTTTATTCTGTGAAATCGCACGCGATCTTGGGCTCTTCAGACAGGAATGGGAAGAGGGATTCTTCCGACACCACTAGGCATGAATGCTACTTTCGGCACATCTAGAAGGGTGCCAACTTGCTTCTATTGCAACAAGAAAGAGCATGTAAAATCTGAATGTTGGCACAATCCTCAGAACAAAAGTAATTAGATCAGGCGTGAAAACAGGGCAGCCGCAGGATCACCCTCATCATCATCCTCGTCAAATCCGACATCAAATGTTCCAGCAAGATGTGCAGCAACTTCTCATGACAGCCTTATCTAAGCTTCATTTGAAACAAAATGAGCAAGGAGAGTGGTATGTGGATTCTGGGGCAGCAGCTCATGTTACTGGTGAGACAGGTAAACTTTCTAGTGTTTTTCCTTATTTAGATAAAGGTTCAGTTGTCACGGGAGATGGTTCTCCTCACACAATAACACATGTTGGAAATGCACAAATATCTGCGGGCTCTTCTTCCATTCCGTTAAAAAATGTTCTTGTCGTTCCAAGTGTCAAGAAAAATATTATCTCAGTATCTAAACTTATAGATGATACTCACTCTTCTGTTGAATTCACGACGTCTTCTATTTATGTCAAGGATGCTCAAACCAAGAGAACATTCACTGAGGGCACTCGCAAAGGAAATATGTATGTCCTTCAAGAAGCTCCAAAGCTCTTCACACCTCACATCTCAGATTCGTGTCTCTCAAGTAATAGTGAAGTCAATGTCGCAGATTACAATAAGCCATCCATTTGGCATGGTCGATTAGCCCATTGTAGTCAATCTTTTGTTCGAAGTCTTGTTGCAGACGGACTCTTAGATAAGTCCAGTCTGAGTTCAGTTAATGAGTCCAGCATGTGCTCAAGTTGTCATCTTTATAAGAGCCATGCTCTCCCTTTTCAGTTAATCAATAAAAGAGCTTCTAAAGTTTTTGACACTATATATTCCGATGTTTGGGGGGCTGCTCCAATTTCTTCTTCTTCTGGGAGTAGATACTATGTCATTTTTGTTGATTCATATTCCCGCTATACTTGGATTCATTTCATGAAACATAAATCTGAAGTTTTCCGTTTGTTTACTCAATTTCATGCCTTGGTTTGCAATAAATATTCCAGCAATATTGTGCATTTTCAATGTGATGGTGGTGGTGAATTTATCTCCAATGAATTTACTGAATACTTGCTAGATAATGGGATCACTAGACAAATTTCATGCCCACATACACCTCAACAAAATGGAGTTGCTGAAAGGAAACATAGGCATATTGTTGAAAGTGCACTTAGTATGATGCATGACACAAATTTACCCATGACATTGTGGACCGAGGCTTTCCACACGGCTGTCCATGTTATAAACCGTCTGCCATTGGCCTTGCTTGATGGAAAATCTCCATTCTTCCTATTACATCAAGCTCAGCCAATTTATGAGGAATTGCGTGTTTTTGGATGTGTATGCTATGTGCATGTTGATGTTTCCTTACAAAACAAATTTCAAGATCGTGTTATTTTGTGTAGATTTATTGGGTATGCAAACAACTACAAGGGTTATAGGTGTTACAACCCTAAAACTGGGCGTGTACATATTTCACGGCATGTTGTTTTTGATGAAGGCAGGTTACAGGATCCCAAGGCCCCTCTTGTGACATTCAAAAACAAAAATGAGGTTTATGATACTTGGTTACATGCTGAAATATTAAGACAAGGAGCATAAATGTTGACTGAGCGCACACTGCAAGATGTTGATGAGCCTGAGACAGTTGTAAGTACTTCTTTGGACAGCATGCCTTCAACTTCTCAGCCCAATGATCCACCCATGCACAATCGGTTCTCAGGCCAGGTGAATTCTAGGCGATCAGTTCCTACTGCAATTCCACGCAAATCACAACGTGTGCGACATCCTATTGACAGATGGGTGAGCTATAACAACTTTTCTTTGGATTTTCAGCTCTTCATGACAGAAGTTAGCAAGAAGGTAGAGCCGAAATCTTATCATCATGCTAGTAACAAAAAATGTTGGGTTGAAGCAATGAATGAAGAAATAGCAGCCTTGCATGAATGTCAAACTTGGCAGATTGTCCCTCGTCCAGCCGATAAAAATTTTGTGGGATCCAAATGGGTTTACAAATTGAAATACAAGCCAGATGGCAGCATCAACCGGCATAAAGCACGCCTTGTCGCGCGTGGTTTCACTCAGCAATATGGGGAAGATTATGATGAAACGTTTAGTCCAGTAATCAAGATGGAAACAATCCGTGTGATTATTTCTCTTGCTGTCTCGTATGGATGGCCTCTTTATCAGTTAAATGTCAAAAATGCCTTTCTTCATGGAATTCTTAAGGAAGAGGTATATATGGAGCAACCTCCCGGCTATACTACTCATGATCCTCAGAAATGGGTTTGCAGACTACACAAGTCCTTATATGGGTTGAAGCAAGCTTCTAGATCATGGTTTGATCGGTTCTCCCATCATATACAACAAATTGGTTTTCTCCGAAGTTCTCTAGATCATTCTTTGTTTATATATCATACTGGAGAAGCCACTACTTGGTTACTTATATATGTTGATGATATTGTTATAACTGGGAATTCTCCTTCGCATATATCTCATGTTAAAGGTATGTTGAAGCAAGAATTCAAGATGAAGGATCTGGGTGAACTACGATATTTTTTGGGTGTTGAACTTGACAGGACGAATGAAAATTTAACTCTTACCCAGCACAAGTATACTCTTGATGTTTTGGACAGAGTAGGTATGACTAATTGCAAACCCATCACTACCCCCAGTGTTCTGAATACAAAGTTGACTGCATCTGATGGTACCGTTGCATATCCCAATCCTACATTATATCGCAGCATTGTTGGTATGTTACAATACCTTACTTTTACTCGCCTAGATATTGTATATGTTGTAAATCAAGTATCTCAGTTCATGCATGCACCCACTGAAGGCCATATGGATGCCGCTAAGCGGATTCTACGGTATCTCAAAGCTACTCTTGGCGATGGACTAGTCTATACGAAATGTCCAAATATTTCTCTCGGACATAACATATATACATATACTGATGCAGACTGGGCAGGCGATCCCGATGATCAGTTTCTGGTTTCTGTCTTTTTCTTGATTCTAACCTCATTTGTTGGAGCAGTAAAAAGCAGCGTGCAGTTGCACGATCCAGCACTGAAGCAGAATATAAAGCAATGGCTGCAGGGACGGCTGAAGCGTCATGGCTACGTCATTTACTTGGAGAGCTCACTCTTCCTATTGTTCGGTCTACATTGATGTGCGACAATCAGAGTGCGATCAAAATTGCTTTCAATCCCATTCTGCACAATCGTACAAAGCACATAGAGATTGATCACGGAAAGTTGAAGAAGAAGAGATCTTGCCTACTTATATCTCCACACATGAACAGATAGCTGATCTCTTTACCAAAAGTTTCACAGGGCAACATTTTTGGGATTTGAAAAACAAGTTGTGCATGATTAAATCTAATGCACAACTTGAGGGGGGTTGTTAGCGTATGGGGATCGGGTGTATTTAGACCCGATCCATTCCCCTTAGATCCACACGCCTAAAGTCACTTAAGCGGTGGCATCTTGTAAATTTTTATTCTGTGATGTACATTTCTGTTGTACCCTAATTAGGGTCAGATTATTAATGAAAGATCTGAACACAGTGGCCTTGGTTTTTGGCTGACTTTCCTCACCTTCTTCGTCGTCTTCTCTTTGCTTTTTCTTCTCTATCTCCAATATATCAGATTTGTGAACGGAAAGACGTGTTCGTATCAAGATTCTTACAAGGAGGTCAGTGCCCACTAGCCGCCAGACACTCTCTCTTTTAATTCTTCATTAACTTACAAGATTAGGGTTTACAAAGGTATAAGTAGTCCTAAACCAGGACATACCGGATCGGGTCCAGACCCGGACCCAAACATCAAGATCCGTCAACATTCCCCCTCAAGTTGGGCATACATATCAAACATGCCCAACTTGGATACATTTCTCTCAAATGGAATTACATTTAAGGCCTTAGTTAGAATATCAGCAGTTTGGTCTTCAGACTTCATGTACGGCAATGTTAACTCCCTAACATCAATTCTTTCTCGGATGAAGTGACGGTCAATCTCCACATGCTTTGTTCGATCATGAAGCACTGGATTGTTAGCCAAGTTAATCGCAGACTTATTATCACAGTACATCCTCATAGGTGTTAGAATGTATGTATTCCTATATATATATATATATATATATATATATATATATATATATATATATCTATGTACATGTACATTACATATATTAGTGTGCTAATATATGTCTTACATATATAGATATGTGTATATGTTAGGATACCTAGGTCATATTTGTAATTTTCCTTTTTCTTTTATGTATTTTTCTATTTCTTTTTTACCCCTTTTTTATTATTTAAGAGGGGAACTAGCTGTTGGGCCTCTCTCCAACGGCTAGAATTCTAGCCGTTGGAAATGGCCCAACAGCCATTTCCCCTCCTCCTCTCTTCTTCCCTTGTATTATAAATAAGGGACTGTTGTCCCCTTTTAGGACATGGCTTGTTAAGCCACATCTTGTAGTATTTTGCCTTGTTTGGCTGAAGATCAATATATTTTCCTTATCCTCTTGTTAGAGGACTCTTGTGTATTGCCTTGTTGAGTTAGTGAGAGATTCAAGAGTGATATTCTTGAAGTATTTGCCTAACTTGGGCCTGATTTACATGGTATCAGAGCCTCATCTTTGGCTCTTTGTCTTGCTGCCATTCAAGATTGAAGGTTCAGCTTTTATTCTTGCGTTGGAGTTGTGAAGCACTCCAAGTGTTCGAGATATTGCTTGCTGCAGTTTTACACAAGAAGAAGAGTGTTTTTGCTGGCTTCTTTTTGGTGATTTCTTGACGAAATTTAGCTCCCTTGGTGGTGAGCTCGTGGCTGTTGGAAGGGTGACTGGTTTCTATTATTGTTGAAGTTTTTTTGCCGTGGACTTCTTTTCACGTGGCTGCCATCTTCTTCATAACTTGTAAGTGAATCTACCTTGTTGATTGTGCTCATGGATGACAAAGTCTCTTCTCTTCCTTTTCTCAAACTCTCATCAACAAATTACATACACTGGGCTAGAACTATGGAACACTTTATTCGTAGTAAAAGCCTTTGGGGACTAGTTGATGGGACAAAACTTGAACCACAACTAGTCCTTACGAAAGTTGTTGATGGAAGGGCTATGGAATTGGATGCAACCGAAAAAGAGAAGGTAATGGCTGAATACAACAAGAAATGGGAAGAATGGAGTGTTGGTCATCACAAAATTATTACTTGGATCTTGACTTGTGTTGACAATGCTACTAGCGGGCAAATATCTAAATTAAATTCTGCCCTAGAAGCTTGGGAATATCTAAAGAAAACTCATACCATGAGAGATGTTGCTTATATGCATCATGTTCAACTCAAAATTCACAATCTTCAACAAGGAGATAGATCCATTAAAGATTATGTGGCTAAAATGGATCAATTGTATGATGAATTGAGTATTTTTGAACCACATTGGACACAAGATCTTATTCTTAGAGAAAAGCAAATACAACGTGAGAAGTTTTACAAGTTTATCATAGGTCTTAGACCGGAATTTGATGGTGTCAAAACCGCGTTACTTCATCGTTCTAAAACACCATCTATGAATGAGGCTATTGCGGAGCTTCAAATGGAGGAAAATCGTCTTTGTCTTGATAAAGAGAAAGTCAACAATGTGCTTGCCACATCTAGGCCGGGGGCCCATTTGAGACCTTATAGACCTCCTCACTTCAATCATACAAATGAAAGAGCAAGAAGAAAAGTTATTTGCTATCATTGTCAAGAAGAAGGACATACCAAGCCGAGATGTCCAAAACTTAGAACTTTTGACAAAAGAAGCAATGTTGCGGCTCCACTTCAAGAAGAAAGAAAAGAAGCAAGCTCATTCCAACTTGATCAACTCATAAGTGCTCTTCAACCGTTTCTAAAGGGAGGAGGCACACCTTCAACTTTGGGGGCTACCGTGGCATCTACTTCTTCAAGTAAGTATTCTTGGATTATTGATTCGGGTGCATCTTTTCATATGACGCCTTGTGGATCCCTTCTCACCGAATGCACTAAAAATGATTCTTATTCCTTTGTGAAAACGGCGGATGGTACTTCTCTTGAAATTAATTTTATTGGAAATCTTGACCTAGATTTTGGATCCAAAACTTTAAAAGTACCTCAAGTAAGGCACATTCCTAAATTAAGCTTAAACTTATTGTCCGTTTCTCAAATAGCCGACTTTGGTTTTGATATAATCTTCTCAGAATCCAAATGTTTGATACAGGACCAAGTATCCAAGAAGACGATTGGGGAAGGTTTTAGAACAAAAAATCTCTACTACATAGACTTTTTGGATATTTCAAGACCATCTTGCAATATCTCCAAAGAATGTGACATTCAAACTTGGCATCAAAGACTTGGACATTCCAATATAGAAAAAATGTCTCATCTTCCTTTCATGGAGAATTTTTGTCAAAAGAACTGTTGTTGTAATGATTGTATCAAGGCTAAAATGAAAGCCTTACCTTTTGATAATAGAAACTTTATTGCCCAAAAATCTTTTGATTTAGTGCATTCGGATGTGTGGGGACCCGCTCCTATTATGTCGAAAGGAGGATTATTGTACTATGTGATTTTTATTGATGATTATTCTAGGCATACTTGGGTTTACTTCCTCAAACACAAATCGGAGGTTTTCATAAACTTTAAAAATTTCTACAACATGATCTATACCCAATTTGGCTCAAATATCAAAGTCTTTAGAAGTGATTCGGGAGGAGAATTTATGTCAAATGAATTTCAACAATTTCTAAAAGAAAAAGGCATTGTTCATCAAAGATCTTGTCCTAACACTCCACAACAAAATGGAATGGCCGAGCGTAAACATAGGCACATTATTGAAACTACTAGAGCCCTTCTTTTATCTAAAAATGTTCCCAAAAACTTTTGGGCTGAGGCTGTTTTGACTTCAACCTATTTAATTAATAGAATGCCTACCAAACTTTTGAAACATGTTTCTCCTTTTGAAAAACTTCACCCTGTTAAACCTAATTACAATAGACTTAAAGTCTTTGGTTGCAAATGTTTTGTGTTGAGTGACAAAGATGATAAGCTTTCTTCCAAAGCCATTTCTTGTGTTTTTATTGGGTATTCCGAAACTCAAAAGGGTTATAGATGTTATGATATTGAAAAAGATAAAGTTTATGTTTCAAGAAATGTGATCTTTCTAGAAAATGAAGATGGTTTCAAAGATGAACCCAAGAAACTAGAAGATTATATTTTTCTTTGGACTAATGATATTGATGATGATGATGATATTGATGATGATGAACCCGATAAAGTTGTAGGAGTGCCAATTGAAGAAGTCAACAATGACAATTCTACTCATTTGATTCCTCCAAAAGAGATCTTAGTTTATAGAAGAAGAGATCCCCAAAATCAAGAAACTAATCAATCTCTCCCTAGGAGATCCCAAAGACACACTAGACCTCCTCAAAGATTTATCTCTTATGAGTCTTTTTCCCCAAAATTTCGAGTTTGTCTCATGGCACATCATTTTTTTTATGAGCCATCTTCTTACCTTGAAGCTAAGGAAGATCCTAATTGGATTGAATCCATGAATCTTGAACTTAAAGCTCTTGAAAGCAACAAGACTTGGGATATTGTGTCTCTACCAACAGGGAAAAAGACTATTGGTTGTAGATGGATCTACAAAATCAAAACTAGAAGTGATGGAACCTTAGAAAGATACAAGGCATGACTTGTTGCCAAGGGATATGCTCAAGAATATGTGATTGATTATGAAGAAACCTTTGCTCCTGTTGCTCGCATGACTTCTGTTAGAACTCTTATTGCCATTGCTTCTGTTAAACATTGGACTATTTTTCAAATGGATGTTAAAAATGCTTTCTTAAATGGTCAACTGCAGGAAGAAGTTTTCATGAGTGCTCCCCCTAGTTTTGATCTACCTCAAAATAAAGTTTTACGTCTTAAGAAAGCCCTTTATGGTTTAAAACAAGCTCCCAAGGCCTGGTTTGATAAGTTTAGTAGTGTCATGTTTAATCAAGGTTTTCAATCTTGCTACTCTGACACTGCCATGTTTGTAAAAACCACCTCCGTAGGTGTAATTGTTTTATTATTGTATGTTGATGATATGGTTATTACTGGGAGTGATG